>CM053746.1:6954059-6977010 GCA_028658305.1 Pachyuromys duprasi | reverse complement strand
AAGCTAGGAATGGCCGAGCGTCCATCAGGGACCATCCAGACAACCTCACCTTCACAGTTACCTTGGAGAACCTCACCCTGGAGGATGCAGGCACCTACATGTGTGGGGTGGATATACCGTTTACCGATGGTATCCTGGGGCTTGATGCCTCCTTCAAGGTTGCGTTGTCTGTGGTCCCAAGTAAGATCCCAGGTAAGTCCCTCTCATGAGCACTATAGACCAGGACAGCTGCAAGTGGCAGGAATTTCCAGTCAGGCACCAGCTCAGGGCCTGGGAGTACATTGTGTGTGGTGAGACAGACAGGGACAGGGCAGCAGTCAGGGATGCATCCTGGAGTAGCTGCATCTTGTGGGGAGGAAGGTGCTGGTCCTTCAGGGGACAGGAGGCAGAGAGAGCGGAGTGTGGCCAGGGCAGAGTTCTGTATCCCGTGGGGTGGTCCATGGAAACCAGAGTTTGTGGGTGTGTTGGAGGCTGAGCAGAAGGTCAGTAGGGGACAGACAGTGCTGTGTTGAGAGGGGACAAGGAGGCAGCTTTGCAGTTAGCTGTCTCCGCAGCATGTGGCTGGGGCTGGAGGAGAGAAGACCTGGCGTGTGGTTTTGACTCAGGGGGTTTGAGGGTGTCAGCTGTGTCATGTGTGTAAACGATCGGTTGAGGGTGGTGTGTGCCTGTGATCTTAGCTCTCAGGAGGCAGAGGCAGGAAGATCAGAAGCTCAGGACAGCCATGGCTATCAGCTTCATATGGAGACTCTGTTTCACAAAGTAAAGAAAAAAAAGGAAGAAAAAGAATGAAGAAGGAAGGAAGGAAGGAAGGAAGGAAGGAAGCCATTGAACAGTGGCAGAATCTGAGGAGATTAACTAGCTTTGATTTGTAGCTTCATCTCCAGGACCAAAACCAGGGACAACTGTGGCGCCCACCAGCCTGGCTACCGAGGGTTCCACCCAAGGATCCATCACCATGGAGATGGAGAGCCACCATGACCAGCAGGTGCCCTCGGGGGGCTTGAGGTGAGGTGCCCCAGTTCCTGACCTGGAGGTGCCACCCCAGCCATGTTGTCCCCTTAGAGGACAGGCTACCAGAAGCATGCGAGCCTGGGGTAAGGCACCTTGGTTTCTGAATTGAAGGTGGACCTTTTCCTCAGAGGGGCCTAAGCAAGCGTCATGGCTATGTGCTGCTGTCATACCCTGCTGGCTAGGACCTCTTGTGCTCTTGGCTCCAGTCCAGGTAGGAGGTCATAGGTCACTGACCACACTAAGCCTACCTATGCTGAAGACAGGTGGTGTTCAGGCTGAGGAGGACCCAGGGTGTGGTGGAAGGAGAGCGGAATGAAAAGGGCCAGTGAGTAACATTCTGTCAGGTGTTTGGCTCAGTGCTTCACAGAGTGCTCCTTTCCTACCTCGTGACGATCTTCAAGTTACCACATGTCTTATTTTTCTATGGCTTGATTAAAAAAAAACAAAACAAACAAACAAACAAAAACAACAAAAAAAATGTCATGACTAAAGCAACTCATAATAGAAAGTGCTTATTTGGAGCTCACAGTCTCAGAGAGTTAGAATCTACCGCCAGCATGATGGGACCATGGCAGCAGGCAGCAGGAAGGCCTGGTTCTGCAGCTGTAGCCAAGCACTTACATCTTGAGACACAGTCACAAGACAGAGAGAGCTAACTGGGAATGTTGTGGGCTTTTGAAACTTCAAAACAACCCCCACATCACCCCGCCAAATGACACACTTCCTCTATCATGGCCATACTCCTTTCCAAATAGTTCTATCAACTGGGGACCAAATATTTAAATAGATGAGCCTGTGGGGGCCATTCTCATCCAAATTATCATACCATGTTTTTTTTTTTTTTTAGATGAGTAAACTGAAGCTCAGAGGGCTAAGCAATCTCCCTAGTCATACAGCTGTTATAGAAGATGCAGGGCTGGGCACAGGCTTACATGACTCCAAACTCTTACGTTCCCCTTTCTAGATATTGGGGAATCTGAAAATGTCAACAGACTCTCCCAAGAAAACTGCACGTGGTCAGCAACCATTTTCAGGAGTCAAGCTTTCCTTCTGACCTTGCTGGGCACTGCAAACAGATCCTGGAACTGACTGGAGTTAGTATGGATCCTGTAGGTTAAGGGCTCTGGCCACCGGTACTCCTAACTTTTAGCTGAAAATGGTGAGGCTCCCATGACTCCCTTGTGTTCGGGAACTCACTAGGGTCATCACCAATGGAAATGGTTTTATCATAAAAGATAAAACAAAACAAAATGAAACATGAGGAGACAAATGAAGACACAGTGAGGCCAGACTGGGAGACTCCCAAGCAGTGTCATGGTACCCTCCATCTCAAGCCGGGTCAAGGTGCACCACCCTTCCAGGGGCCCCTGTGTGTCCACCAAGAGCTCCCCCCATCTCCTTTCCAGGGCTTGTACTGGGCTTCATGAAGGAAGCTCCACAGGCTGAAAGGTTGGCACAGGGATGATCTCCAGCCCCGCCCCCCTCGGGAGGTTGGGTGGTTAGAGTCCCCGTCACATCTCTGACCCCACACTGTTTCCTGCTGAGCAGCCTCATTCTGTCGTCTCACCTCTTAGCTATGTACAGGCACAACATCATTATCTGTAACGTTCCCACCCAAGAGCCATGCAGTCAAGTTACAAAATTATTAGCAAAACAAAGCAAAAACCCAACCACTCCAGAGGCCTCACTACATTTTAAGTAAATTTATATTTTGGTGTTGGGCCAAATGCATGAGGTCTGTAGATTGAGGCCTGGATGCTCCTGTGAGTAGCCCTCCAATGTCATTCACAAACAGCAAAGGTGCTCCTGTCAGCAAATTCCCCAGCATTAGGCGGGGGTGTCCAACCTTTGGACATTGCGACATGATGTCGGGGTCTACAAATGTGTCGGCCATATTGAAAGCTATCCTGGGACACATGTGGCCTCTCTCCCAGGATCCAGGGACCAAGGCCTGTCCTCTCCTCACTATACCATCCCTAGAAACCTTCCAAGTTTTCTGTCAACCTAGGGCATGATGTGGCTGCCAGACAAGGCAAAATGCTGGATCCAAGCACGCTGTTTTCAGAGGCTCACCTGCAGACCTTCACAGCAGGCACAGCCCTGCTTTGTTGGGGCTGAAAGCTTGTGCGTGTGTGTGTGTGTGTATGTGTGTGCATGCGCGTGTGCGCATGCGTGCATGAGTATCTGTGTATTTGTCTGTGTGTATATTTGTGTCTGAGTATCTGTGTGTGTGTAAGGGGGGAGGATTTAGATAAAGAAGCCATCATAGTGCTGACCTTTATTGTTTCTTTCTTTCTTTCTTTCTTTCTTTCTTTCTTTCTTTCTTTCTTTCTTTCTTTCTTTCTTTCTTTCTTTATCTGAGACAAGGTCTCACTATACAGCCTTGGGTAGCCTGGAGCACACTGTGAGACCAGGCTGGCCTTGAACTCACAAAGGTGCACCTACCCCTGCTTCCTGAGCACTGGGATTAAAGTTGTGGATCAGCACTCCCAACTTCATAAAATTATAAAGGTTATTATTGTGTGTGAGTGTATATGTGTGCACAACTTTCAGGAGTCAGTTCTCTCCATCTAGTATGGGTTCTGGGTTTTGAACCCATGACCTCAGGCTTGCATGGCAAGCTCTTTTATC
This sequence comes from Pachyuromys duprasi, assembly GCA_028658305.1. Taxonomy (NCBI): domain Eukaryota; kingdom Metazoa; phylum Chordata; class Mammalia; order Rodentia; family Muridae; genus Pachyuromys; species Pachyuromys duprasi. The sequence continues at coordinate 6,973,368 of CM053746.1, read as the reverse complement.
CACTGAGTTATCATACAGTGGATAACTGTACGATATTTCTTTTTGAAAACATTTGACTTTATGTATTTTGAAAGTCAGGGTCTGGCGATGTACCCAGGGGCTGTGTAGAGCATTTGTCTGTTGTGCAAGAGGCCCTGGGTTCGATTCCCAGCGCTGAACAAATAACTCTCTCTCTGTAAAGCCTCCCAGTGCTACTGTCCGTGTTAGCTCTTCTGCTGCTTCTGTTGGTGGGGACCTCTCTGCTGGCCTGGAGGATGTTCCGGAAGCGGCTGGTCAAAAGTGAGTTAATTTCCCGTGTCCTGTCCTTGCTCTAGGGTAGGAGAATCCTGGCCACAGCCTTCCACCTTCAGAGCTCCGTCCCCACTTCTCAGAACAGCCACCACATTAAGCACACATCCTCAGGGCACACAAAACTGCTGACCCTAGTGGGCGTGGCAAGAGGAGTCCCTGGGTGTAGTGGTTACACACCTCCAGAGATAGCTCCCTAGAGGCCTTTCTCCTGGGCCCTGAGTGGCGGCCCTTTGAGACCTTTTAACACCTCCAATTCTCTCAAGAAACTGACTGTCCCTGCAAGGCTGTTAGGCCTCCACGGTGTGCCCAGCCCCTGCTTCCTGTGGCTTTGGTCACGTGGGGGGAACCTCAGTCTCCCTAACCCTACTGTCCTTTCCCCTACCCTCCACCCTCATGAGCTACAGCCCCCACATGACCGACACTAACCACATGGGACTTTCCCAGCCTGACAACCTCCCTTCTGTGACTCCTAGTCTACTTCTTGGATGCCCTTTCACCTAGAGACACTGTGGACCCCAAAAATAGCTTCCTCTTTAAGAAAGATATAAGAAAGCCGGGTGCGGTGATACACGTCTGTGATCCCAGCACTCTGGAAGGCAGAGACAGGTGGATCTCTGTGAGTTCAAGGCCAGCCTGGTCTACAAAGTGAGTCCAAGACAGCCAAAGCTACACAGAGAAACCCTGCCTGCCTCAGGGAAAATAAGTAAGTAAGTAAATAAATAAATAACAAAGGAACAAAAGAAAGAAAGAGATGTGGTGTGTTGGTTCCTATAATCCCAGTGCTTGGGAAGGCAACATGACTACAGAGCTTCAGAGCATTCAAGGTCCCACAGGACTACGTAGGACAGACTCTGTCTCAAAGAACAAAACAGGCCAGGTGGTGGTGGAGCACACCTTTAATCCCAGCAGTCAGGAGGCAGAGGCTGGTGGATCTCTGGTTTGAGGCCAGCCTGGTCTACACAGTGAGTTCCAGGACTGTTACACCCAGAAAACCAGCCACTGTACTAGAGGCGTGCACATTCCTTCCAGTCTTTTACCATGCCAATGTGATTTCTTTAATTTTTTTCCATGTTTTAATTATATGTATATGTGTGTGGGGGGGTGTTGTACGTGTTTGTGGGGAGCCCTTAGAGGTCAAAAGTGAACATGAGATCCCTTGGCGATAGAATTACAAGCGGTTGTCAACTGATCGACACGGGTGCTGGGAACCAAACTCAGGCCAGTGCTCTTAGCCACTGAGCCACTTCTCCAGCCCTACATGTGATTTCCTAAAGCTCTTGCTTTATAACCAGGAAGGTGGCCCACCCCTGTACTCTCAGCATGTTGTAGGCTGAGGCAGGAGGATTAGGAAAGTCTAAGAGCAGCCTGGGCAACATAGCAAGACCCTGTCTCAAAAACAAAAGAAAACAAAAATTTCATCCCATTTAAATCTGTACTTTTGCCCTTAACACATTATAGCATTTCCACTGCTGTTGAATGTTCTAGAAATCCCAGACCTATGGCTGAAGTCTCCAGGGAAAGCCTTCCTCAGACAGAGTGAAGCATGCCCTTCCTCCCCTGCCTACTTTTCACCTTCTCCTTCTCTTTCTGGCTCTAGCTAATACACATCCAGAGCTGTCCCAGAACCTCAGGCAGGTAAGGGAACTACACAGGAGATGAGCCAGGGTGGCTGGGTGGGCAAGAGGCAGCTGTGGGGGAGTCTCTGGGCTGGTAGAAGGGACAGGTCTGCTACAGGTAGATGGAATTTTTTCCAGAGCAGGAAGAACAGCAGCTTGACCCAGGTTCTGTCCAGTCTGTTCACTTCTGGCCATGACAGTGGACTTGGACGAAGGGAGGATCCTGGAGAGAACAGGGAGAGGATGGAGGAAGAGTGGGAATGCCATGGCTGATACCCAGAGTGCAGTGAGAGGGAGATGTCTTCAGAGAAGGAGGGCCAGGGGTGGGAGGGAAGGACTCCATGGATGTCACTTCTTGACCTTCTGCAGGCTGCTGAGAAGAGTGAGTGCCAGTATGTGAACCTGCAGCTGCACACATGGCCCCTGCGGGAAGAGCCGGTGCTACCAAGTCAGGTTGAGGTGGAATATAGCACTGTGGTAAGTTGGAGAGCCTAGCTCCCTTGGCACGAGGCTCCTGGGCCATGTAAGGGTACCGCGTAGGGATGAGGATGGGCAGGGAATGAAGTGCTGACTCAGGCAGCTATGCAGAAGATGGGGCAGGGGGAGACTCAGTGAGAGTTGAGGCCTTTAGATGAGCCGTGTGTCATTGGAGCTAGGAATGAGAAGTACAGGGATTACAGGAGCGGCCGATCTCTGTGGCCTTGACAGTCAATAAATCAAAATGGGTAATTTCTCCTTGTGTCTGTTCCCCCCATCTCTTCAGTATCAATTCTGCTTTAGAGGTGTGGTCAAGTCTTAGGCTCAGTTACCTTCAAACAGGAGGATGGGGCAGGCAGCCTCCTTGGGTGTGACCCACCATTTCATAGGGAGGGTCAAATAGAAGCTGAGAAGGGTATAAACACCAAAGGCTTTCTGGGGAGACTCCTTTCCCTACCCCCTTACCCCCACCCTAAGGCTCAGAGCCCACTGGACTCTTCTTGGATTCCCTGAAGGATGCCACAGTTTGGTGGCAGGAGGTGGGTGACATAGACTGCTCTGGAAAACTGACTTATCTGCCTGAATGTGTCCACTCTGGCCCCATTCAACCCAGGCTGCTGATCCTGCTTCATGGGGTGGGCGGTAATGAGAGGTGTCTTTTGAGGATGAGTTGTGGGCTGGGAACCCAGTGTCCTCATTTTCATCAGCTGTCTGTCTGTAGTCACTCAGATGGTGCCTAGCCATGTGTCTGAAAGGCCCATTCCTTCATCATATAACATGTTCTCATGTCTCCCCAGCTCTGGGACGAGCAACAGCCTGGCATCACCTGGTAGCTAATGATTGCAAAATGGGTTGGAAGCTAACTTCCTTTCCGCTTGGGACTAGTCAGCCTGTGACCAAGCATAGCCAGTAAACCTTAGAACTGTTGTGCCATTATGGCTACCTCTGCTGGCCATGATATACCCAGCATGGGAACTGCCCACTGTGGCTTAACCAGGTGGACCAGTGAGTCCAGGTCTGGGCAATTGAGGAGGCTATGTGCCCTTTCCCTCTTGGCCTAAGTCTGGGGTCTCTCTCTCTCTCTACAGGCATTCCCCCAGGAAGAGCTTCACTATACACTGGTGGCATTTGATTCACAGGGGCAGGATTCTCAGGCCAAGGGGAATCCTGCTTCGTTGCCTCAGGACCAGAAAGCAGAGTACAGCGAGGTCCGGAAGCCCAGAGAAGGCCCCTCTGACCCTCACCTGTGATCCCTTGTCACCTGATCCCCTCAGTAATGACCATCAGGTTCCTAAGCTCCCTGCAGGCTGCTGCCGTCAGTGTCATGAACCTCTCCGGCTTCACTAAAGATGAGCAGGAACCAAGGCTCTGTGGGAACAAAGGCTCGTCCCACCAGCTTTCTTGTTTTGAACTGCCTCGGCCTCCCTGTAGCCACTGCATCCCTTGGGGCTCTGGGAAGTGACATGGTCCATCTAGAACAGCACTTGTGTTAGCTCTGTGGTGTCAGCCCGACAGGAGCATCTGTGGTCGCTGGGAAAGTGGACAATCAGTGAAGAGCCATGAGACTACAAAGAGAGGGGCTCATGGGGGCACTAAACACCAGCTCCCCCATCTCACAGGGAAAGAAACTGAAGCTCTGAGGACAGGAGCCTGGCCCATGGTCAGGGGCAAATTCCTCTGGACTCTTAGGTAAACAAAGTTTGTAATAAAGTTTATAGTATCTTCTCAAAGGGAGAAGAAATGGTTTCAATGGTGTCTGCTACACGCCTGCAGCTCTGCAGTCAAGAGGAGCCTTTGGGACACAAGGGCATGTGCCTCAACACTGGGTTGGAGAGGGTGAGTTGTAACTGCTGTTCCCGGATGGAACACACAATGAAGTTTTCTTACCAGAATGATTTTGAACTTGAATCCAAGGGTGACCATGAGTGCTACCAGCCCGCAGCAGCCACCAAAGGCTTGAAAACCGTATCTGTCCAAGTGATTTTTCTTATAACTCTTAACATTGCACCGGAAGCAACTTCAATGGTAAGTTGTCTCCAGGGAGTGGAAGATGATGGCTATTTGTGACTTCCTTAGATTTTTTTTTTTAAGATAAAATTCTTGCAGGGGAGTGGCACACACCTTTAATCCCAGCACTCAGGGAGGCAGAGGCCAGTGGGTCTCTGTGCGCTTGAGCTCCAGGATAGCCAAGGTTACGCAGAGAAAACCTTTCTTAAAGGGGGGGGGGTTCACAGGATTTTTTATAGCCCAGGCTACCCTTGAACTTGCTGCGTAGCCAAGGATGACTCTCTTAGTCAATGTTCTATGGCTGTGAAGAGACCACGACCATGGCAACTCTTACAGAGGAAAACATTTAATTGGGGTCGGCTTACATTTCAGAGGTTTAGTCCATTATCGCCACGGCAGGAAGGGCATCTTGCATGAGTGTCTTCCCCAGCCTTTAGATTTAGAATTCTTTAGGATTCAGCTCATGTGCCCCATCTTCCACATGCGAATGTGCTTGTGGTATGCACACCCGTGAGTCATCCCGGTACATCCCTCACTCTGAGACACAAGAAGGGAAACATACCTACGCACACACAGCTAGATGCATGCCCTGTGCCAGGTTCCGTAGTGTAGAGGAAGTGTGTGTGTGTGTGTTCTGTGCATGCGTGTGCATGCAGCAGGGCCTATGGGTACAGCCCACAGAGTACTAGTGTGCTCTCAGCTCAGCCCCAGGCCTCAGCCCCAAACCTAACAATGGCTCTTCCCATTTGGAAGATCAGTGGACACTGGATTGTGCAGATGGGACTCAAGAGCCTTGAGGGGGAAGTAGGGGTGCTGTGGACACCCAAAATAGAGTGCTGGGCCCACAAACAGCCCACTAGAGGGGCGGGCAGAGAAAGGAGAGCCCTGCATCCTGGTGTGAGTCACTCATTGTGGGAAGGGCCAAGTGCCCAGCCAGAGCCACTTTTCTCCTCCTAAGAACATGTCTCTTCCTTCACTTTCTCCTTCCCTGTCTCCTCTCCCTGCTGCCTGAGAGTACTCATCCATCCATCCATCCATCCATCCATCCATCCATCCATCCATCCATCCATCCACTCACTCATTTGCCCATACACTCATTCATTAAACCATTTACTCATCCACTCATCCATTTATTCATCCATTTACTCACTTATTCAACTGTTCACCCATCCATTCATCCACTTGCCTATCTACCCATCTATAGCCACATACCCATTATCCAATCCATCCATCATCTGTCCATCCATCCATCCATCCATCCATCCATCCATCCATCCAACATCTGTCCATCCACCCATCCATCCATCCATGCATCTACTCAGTATTTCATCCACTCATTGCAGAGCCTATTCAGGGACCTGCTTCATGACAGGCAGAAGACTGGGCACAGGGAAGCAAAGGACAAAGCCCTGCCCCACATGGACCTTTGGGTTTACAGGGATGCAGATATGGGAAACATGGGCCTTCACCTCCTTGCTTTAGGACTGTGGACAGAGGAGGGGCACCCCTTCTGATGCAGTCCTCCATAAACAAATGTAACAGACAATTCCCTGTTAAAGCACAGAAAAGCTGGAAGCTCCAAATTTATGTTAAAGACTGGCCATGAGGGCTTGGGAGGAGGCTCAGAGGGTAAAAGTGCTTGCCATGCACTTTGAGGACCTGAGTTTGATCTGCAGAACCCATGTAAGAGCTGATTGTCTGGTCAGCTGGAAGGCTCAGCGGGTGAAATGCTTACACCGTACAAGTCTGACAACCTGAGTTTGGTTCCTAGAACTCATGTAAAGATGGAAGGAGAGGACTGACTACACAAAGTTGTCCTCTGACCTCCACACCCCGGCACATGCCCCCCTTCCCACCCCTACAAGTAATCATTTAAATTGTAAACTTGAAAAATTAAAAAGTTACGCATGTACTAAGAGAGCCTGTAATTCCAGCCCTTCCTCAACAGGATGGGAGGTGGAAACAGGTCCCCTAAGCTTGGAGGCTGGATAGCCTGGTGTGTTAGTGTGAACAGCCGAGAGACCATGTCTCAAGCAAGATGGAAGGTGAGGCCTGACACCTGAGACTGTCCTCTGATCATCACTGTGTGCATGTATACAAACACATACAAATGGCCCTGCTAGTTCAAAAGCTAAGGTGATGAATTCCACGTTTGCTTTAGCCTGAGTTTGTAGTAAAGCAGGAGAAAGAGTCAGGTGGAATGGCCTTCATCTAGCAACTCCATGGGAAAACACTTTCTCCATCAAGAATAGGAAACCAAATCCAGCCAGTTATGAATCTCAAGAGTGCCACCTGTCGCATGCTTTTCCTGGGAAGGTGTGAACATTCAGTCACCCCAGATAGGGCTCAACCCAAAGAAACAATCGCATCCCAGTCCTAGAAGAATTTGTCAGTTCAAAATGAAGTCACCCCTGTCAAACCCTAACAGAATTCAGGGGCCATTGTCTTCGTCTACTTTCTTTTGCTTCTTGACCTTTTAGCTAAGATCAAGTTTGAAATACTCAAGACCGGGAAACTTACAGGAAAAAGATGTTTGTTTAATTTAGGGCTTTGAAGTCTGGGAGGGCCAAGTTAGGAGGCTGCAATGGGTAAGAGCCATTTTGAGGCCAGAGGCTCTGCAGGGTCTACAGGCAGGATGGGGCTTCAGATAGGGAGAGGGGTGCCTAGTGGATGCTGAGTGGCATTTTTAACAGACCCATTCTTTTGAAATTCAATTGTATTTGTTCATTTGTTTGTGTATGTGGGTGCATATGTGTGTATGTTCACATACCAAGGTGTTTCAAGGTGTGCGTGTGGAGATCTAAGCACAATTTGGTAGCAGTCAGTTCTCTCCTTCCACTGTGATAGTTTCAGGGATTGAACTTGTGTTGTTAGCTTGGCAGCAAGTGCCCTTAACCACTGAGCCATCTCACCAACCCAACAGACTTTTTTTTTAAATTAAATGAGACAGGGTTTCTCTGTGTAGCCTTCACTCTAGTAGAACTCACTCTGTAGACTAGGCTGGCCTCAAACTCAGAGATCTACCTGCTTCTGCTTCCTGAATGGATTAAAGGCATGTGCAGCCATGTCTCTCAACATACCTATTCTTGAGATAACCCATTTTCCCAGTAATCTATGTCCTAATCTCCACCCTCTAAGAAGTCCTGATGAAGTATTGATAGTGTAGCAGAAGCCAGAGGCCTCGAACTAGACCAATGACTCATTACATCGAACATTTGTAAGTGAAGAAGTGTGGACAAAAGGGTATATTGTGAGAGATACACTGTGACACACTACAGCTTCCACAATGAGATTTGTCTTCTTTTTCTTTTGTGGGGAGGTTTCAAGGGTGGAGGGCAGGTACAAAGGGACAGGGAGATGAGTGGGATTGGGGTGGATGATGTGAAACTCACAAAGAATCAATAAAAATAAATAAATAGCAGTTCTAAGAAAAAGAGGAGGAGGAAAAAGGAGAAGCAGCAGCAGCAGCAGCACTGGTCACTGAACCCAGGTCTTCGAGAATGCTAACCAGGCATTCTGCCACTCAGCTATGTCCCTATCCCTCTCTTTACTATGTTATTTAGAGACTGGCTCTCGCTAAATTGCCCAGGTTGACCTTGAACTCAGTCTGTAATTCAGGCAGGCCTTGAACTTGCTATCTTCCTACCAAAGTTTCCTTAGTAGCTGGTATTACAGCCCTAGGCCTGGGACCATCACACTTCAAGTTCTCACCCGGTCCTACTGCACAACCAGCGTTAAAATCCACGATCTCTCCTGATAGAATCATCCAAGTGAGACATCCATGAAGGGGGATCATCATGTATGTTTATTTGATGACAGTAACTGTCACCAAAGACTCAGCCCAAACCACAGCCTTGCACAAAAGTCATGATGACATTGCACAAAGAACCACAGCCTTGCAGCAAGGCCACCCTTCCATGACATCTGTCCAGAAGCCGACTTCTCAGCCTCACGCTGATTCCACCTTCAACACTGACCTTTGCGGTGTAGGACCATTGCTTCAACACAGCTTTTGCAACCTTCCTCAGCTTCCTGTTGGACTTCACCTTCTACTCTCCTGCCCTCTGGCACCTTGCGACGTCTTTCCATATTGCAGCTTTGTCACACGTAGCTCTTTTCTCACCAGCTCAGTTTAGCTCAGCACAGTATCTTCCTACTACACTAGCAGAGCTGCTCAGAGGGAGGCTGTGCTGGCTAGTTTTGTGTCAACTTGACACAAGCCGGATCATTTGGGAAGAGGGACCTTCAACTGAGAAAATGCTCCCACCCGACTGGGCTGTAGGCAAGCTTGAGTACACTTTCTTGATTGATGATTGATGTAAGGCTCACTGTGGGTGGGGTCATTCCTGGGCTGGTGGTCCTGGGTTCTATAAGAAAGCAGGCTGAGCGAGCCATGAGGAGAATGGCTGTCATCAGCCCTTCTCCATGGCCTCCACATCAGCTCCTGCCCTGAGTTCCTGCTGTGACTTCCCTCAGTGACAGTTTGTGATGTGGAATCGGAAGTTGAAATACCCCCCCCCCCAAGATGCTTTTGGTCCTGGTGTTTTATCACATCGATAGAAACCCTACGACAAAGAGGATTCAGCATGTATCTGTTAGTCCAGACTGCTAGCCAACTGCAGTTGACAGAATAATGAGATGCAAGATGTCCTTGTCTCAATCCCCGGAACCTATGACTATATTTTAGTTAAAAGGTACTCTACCCGGGTGATGGCATGTGGATTTTGAGTGAGACTGTGTGAGTGTGTGTGCACACGTGTGTGTGCGTGTATGTAATGAGTCTGAATTATCAAGATGTATTCAATTGTATGTAAGAGTGAAAAGAAGACCAGGGTTAGCTGTTAACCAAAGCTGGCAGAGAGGGGGCAGAGAGAGGGATGAGGGAGATGGGAAGTTGTGAAGATGCTACACTGGCTGTGAAGATGGGTGGAGGGGCCACGAGCCAAGGAATTCAGGGGACCCCTGCCAATGAGAAAAGGTAAGTGGGGGGCCTCCCCCTAGAGGCTGAGGGAGGAACAAGTCTGTCATCGCCTTGATTTAATAATTTTGACCCAGACATGTAAGGTCGTAAATCAGTGGAGAGTGGCCCTGTTAGATCAAGGACGCTGTCCCATGGACACATTTCTCACTGCTTTCTGGGGCCTTCCAGAAGTCAGACAGCAGTGATGGAGGAGAGTCAGGAGCAGGCTGAGAGGCCGCAGGGGCTGTTCTCCTGGGTGCTGCCAAGAACCTTTCTGCAGGCAGCCAGGCCCCAGAGAGTTCTGTGACCTGAACTCTGGCAGTTTTGTGTCGGAAGAAGCAGACTGCTGTTTGTCACGTGCTTCTCCCTTAAGCTGGATCACAGCGGGAGCGTGGGTCCTTCCTTCCAAGCCCTGGCTCTGAAGGGGAGCATACTCTTTATAAACTGTAACTGCAACTACAAGCTATAAGCTTGAGTCCATCTGCTTATAAGCTTGAGTCCATCTGGTCAGTAGGTCCAGATAGAATGTGGGGTCCCACAGGCAGTGGTGCCAGTGGGGACCCCTGAATAGGGGGAGGACAGAAATGGCCACAGGGAGGGCTCGGTTCAGAAGTGAGAATACAAACTGTCAGGGAGAAGCCAAGTCTCCTCAAGGCCTGTGCATTGAAGGCTTAACTGTCAGCTTGTAGACTGTTACAAGGTGGTCTACCTTCAAGGGATGGGGCCTGACCCCTCCCTCTAAGTCTTTCTGCTTCTTGCTGTGAGGTGAGTAGTTCTGCCATACACTCCCATCATGCTGTCCTGCTCAGCACAGCCTAGGATTACCAGCATGTGCCACAACACCCACCCCAACACCTCTTTAAGGTCCTAGCTCCCAATGCCATCACGGTGGCAATTAAAGTCAAGTGAGCCCAGCTGTGGCGGCTCACGCCTGTAATCCCAGACAGAAGGACCACAGAGGGTCTGAAGTCATCCCAGGCTACGTAGTGAGCTGCAGGACAGCTGGGCTACAGAGGGAGACCTTGTCTCCAAAGCCAAACTAAACAATAAAACCAACTTCAATGTGAGTTTGGGAGAGGACATTCAAGCCACAGGAAGTTGCTGTGCTTTGTCACTCTAAGGTGAGAACATAGTTCTGAGAAATGAGTTTGTGGGGGATTTTACCATTGTGTGATTTATTATGGTGTGCGATTATACAAACCTGTGTGGTAGACTACCTCTTACACACACACACACACACACACATACATACACATACACGGGGGTCGGGGGATGGAGGGTTAGAGAGCATAGTGCTTCTAAGGCCACTGGTTATCAACAAGACAACATGGGATTAGATTAAATACAAGAAAAAATAATTGAACTCAAAAGATAAGATAGGAGAGAGGGGAATCCTCCTTAATTGCTGATGGGAAGGTAAACTTGTACAACAACTTTGGAAATCAGTCTGGCACTTTCTCAGACAATTAGGAATAGTACCACTCCTGGGCATATATCCAAAATATGCTCAAGTATACAACAAGGTCATTTGCTCAACGATGTTTATAGAAGCTTTATTCATAAGAGCTAGAAGCTGGAAACAACCCAGGTGTCCCTCAATGGAGGAATGGATATATTTACACAATGTGGTATATTTACACAATGGAATACTACTCAGCAATTAAAAACAAGGAAATAATGAAATTTGCAGGCAAATGGTGGGATCTAGAAAAGATCATCCTGAGTGAGATATTCCAGAAGCAGAAAGACACACACAGTATATACTCACTTATAAGTGGATATTAGACATATAATATAGGATAAACCTAATAAAATCTGTACACCTAAAGAAGCTAAGCAAGAAGGAGGACCCTGGGTAAGATATCAATTGTCACTTAGAAAGACAAATGGGATAGACATTGGAAGAAGGAGAAACAGGGAGAGGAGTCTACCACAGAGGGCCTCTGAAAGACTCTACCCAACAGTGTCTCAAAGCAGATGCTGAGACTCATAACTAAGCTTTGGGCAGAGTGCAGGGAATCTTATGAAAGAAGGGAGAGATAGTAAGATCTGGAGAGGACAGGAACTCTGCAAGGAGAGCAACAGAACTAAGAAATCTGGGCACAGGGGTCTTTTCTGAGACTGATACTCCAACCAAGCACCATTCATGGATATAACCTAGAACTCCTGCACAGATGTAGCCCATGGCAGTTCAGTGTCCAAGTAGGTTCCCTAGTAAGGGGAACAGGAACTGTCTCTGACTCAGTGGCTGTCTCTTTGATCACCTCCCCCTGAGGGGAGGAGCAGCCTTACCAGGCCACAGAGGAAGACAATGCAGCCAGTCCTGAAGAGACCTGATAGACTAGGGTCAGATGGAAGGGGAGGAGGACCTCCCATATCAGTGGACTTGGAGAGGGGCATGGGAGGAGATGAGGGAGGGATGGTGGGATTGGGAGGAAATGAGGGAGGGGGCTACAGCTGGAATACAAAATGAATAAACTGTAATTAAAGATAAAAATTTAATTAAAAAATAAAAGACAAGATAGGGGCCAGTGAGAAGGCTCAGTGGGCGAAGGAACTTGCTGTGTAAGTACAAAGGCCTGAGTTCGAACCCCAGAACCACAAAAGATAGAAGGAGAGAACCGACAGCAAGACGTTATCCTGTGACCTCCACATGTATGCTGTGGCATGCACGTGCTCTTCATGCTGCATGCACACACACACACACAAAGATGTGATAAACTAGAACTATACAAGGTTGCTGTATGATTATTTTGCAGAAAGCTTTTTTAATAAGTAGAGAGAGTATGCTTTAAAATAATGTAAAGCATATTCATATATGCAAATATGCACACACACATATATGTATATATTTAAGACAGTATCTCACATAGCCGAGGCTAGCCTCAAACTTGCTATGTAGCTAAGGATAACCTTGACCTTCTGATCCTTTTGCCTCCACATGATCCACCATGACCAGATTTGTTGGTTTACTTGTTTTTTCAGTTGGGACCAAACCCAGGGCTTGGAGCACGCAGGGCAAACACCCTAGGAACAGAGACTTCTCCAGCCCTGCGCATGCTCTAGCTTTAGATTCCTGGTACGGCTGTAGCTGTGCTTACACCACACTGTAAAACCACAAACAAGGGCTTTCGCAACGATGTTAGATGGCTCTGACGTCACTAGGGAGTAATCGTTCATCTCATGGCATTCTTTTAGGTCCAACTTTGCATATGCGGTCCATCGTTGATTAGATGTGGTTATGTGGCTTTAGACTGTACCACGTCATTTCGCAGACACCCATAGATGTGGTCTCCCTTTTTATGCTCCCCAGCCAGTCTTACCATCCCCAGCTTCCCTTCCTGCCCCTTGGTGTTTTCATGCCACAACAACCTCAGACACCATTTTACCTCCTTGTAAGTATGGCAGCACCATCCCATAATGCTCCACTGCATGGCTATGCTAGGCAAGCACTTAACCATTGAGCTACGTACCCAGCCCTTCCTTTAAATTCTTATCTAAAATCAAGACTCCCTGGACCAGGCTCAGTGGTGGGTAAGACTCTAGGAAGAGCAATTACAATGCCTCCTATATCCTCTTTTCCTTTAAAAAAAAAAAAGATTAATTTATTTATGTGGGTATTTTGCCTGCATGTATGTCTGTGTACCTCATGAGTGCCTGGTGCCTGGAGGCCAGGATCTTCTGGGACTGGAGTCGCAGATGGCTGTAAACTGACATGTGGGTGCAGGGAATAAAACCTGGGTCCTTTGGAAGAGCTGCCAGTGTTCTTAACTGCCGAGCCAACTCTCCAGCCCTCCTCCCCTTTCCTTTACAATTCAGGAGATGCTCTTGGCATCTCGAAGAGCCACCTCGGGGTCTGGAATGGAGCAAGACACAGGGTGCCCGGTCTCTAGTTCCTCAACTATAAATGGGGGGGGGGGGATCCCTGTAACTCTTCACGTGCTTGCAGATAGCAGTCTGGAAGTTACATGGCAGCAGCAACAAACACAACTCACAAAATACTGCGTCTCCCACCGAGTTTATCCGGCGTCCCTTGTCCTCGCTCCTGCTCACAGACAGCCTGTCTCCACTATGAAGCAACTTACCTCCGTTGATTCTCTGACACCGACTCTGAAGACACCGTGCAGTCAGGGGACAAGCCAAGACAGAAAGATCTGTTTAACTCTACTCTGCCACCTGGTGTGGGATGCAGGGATCCACCCGTGTCCAACTCCCCAGCTTGGGGCTAAAATGACCAGTTGTTTTTTTGTAATTTTTTTTTTTTTTTTTTTTTTTACTGTGGGTTCTAGGGATGCAACATGGGCCCTCACGCTCGTAAGCCAAGCCCTTTGCCAGTGCAGCTAACTGCTTAGCCTGGTAGAAGGTATTTTAAGTTAGTCCTCACCCATTTATCAAAGGATGACGGGCCCAAAGTTTTAAACCATTACCTACCTCAAGGCTGGATGGCAAGTTCAAGGTCAGCCTAGACTGACTATACGGATAGACCTTGTCCAAGGGAAGGAAGGAAGGAAATGGCCAGGGGAACACATTGCTTTGTTGCGAGTTCCAGTGGAGCTCGCTGGGCCACGCCCAGCATTGGTTTGTGGAGCCGATGTCACCTTGTCCCCAAACCGAGGGATTGGACAGCCGTATGTCTCCACCCTGTGGCCACAGTTAGAACCACACATGTCTTGCTCTAGCTGAGCAGCCAGGACAGAGAATCTTGTACTTTTTTCATCCTGCAGCCGAGAAGGGGAAGAGCTTGAAGTAAGGGGAAGGGCAAAACCCCTTGCCTGGCGCTCCACTCCCCCGCCCTCCCCTTCACTTGGAAAGAGAAGCCAAAACTTCCTGACTAAGCCTTTCCTTTGTCCTGACCTAGTCCTGATTCTCGAAGTTTCCCACTCATTGTAGCCTGGCCAGGGAAGGGCAGCCACTGCCCCTGCTTTGGGGACAGACTGATAGGCAGTGAGTTAGGGAAACACACAAATCTTTCGCTTAAATTTTTGATACAGGATCTCACGAACCCCAGGCTGGCCTCAAACAGGTAGCAAAGGATGACCTTGAACTCCCTGATCCTCCTGCCTCTACCTTTCAAGCGCCATCGCACCCAGTTTTAAATGGTTCTGGGACAGAAGCCAGGGCTTTCTATATACTAAGGAAGAATTCTGTCATTCAGGGCTGGCTGAGTATTAGGCCTGGAACACAATGCCAGAGCTCCTGAATTGGCTTTTGTTCACACACACTTTCCAGACCTGGACTCATTCATGTGCAGCTTCCTTGCTGCTATCTGAGGCTCTTGCCAGCTTCCTTTCAATTAGACCCTTCAACTCTGGACCACCTGGCTCAGCAGAGCCCACAACATACTTCTGAAGCCCCAGCAACTGCCAAGCTGAGAGTCCTCACCTGTGTGGGAAGATACATGGTATGTGGGGATGGCAGAATCTATCGACAGCTCAGTGCATCAAGAAGGATCATTGACCCAAAAATACCATTTGTATGAATTACTTCCCTCCCTCTTCTCTTCCATCTGCCCCTTCTTTCTTTCTTTCTTTCTTTCTTTCTTTCTTTCTTTCTTTCTTTCTTTCTTTCTTTCTTTTCTTTCTTTCTTTCTTTCCTTCCTTCCTTCCTTCCTTTCTTTCTTCTTTTCTTTCTTGTGGGTTTGTATATGTGTGTGTATTTTGAGACAGGGTTTCTCTGTGTAGCCTTGGCTGTCCTAGTGCTCACTCTGTAGGACCAGGCTGCTCTCAGACTCACAGAGACCCACCTGACTCTGCTTCCCGAGTGCAAGAATTCCAGATGTGCGCCACTGCTCCTGGCTCCCTTTCCTTCTTTCTACTAATAAATATATACTTTGTTTTAAATGGGGGCACAGTCTCAGAGGGGCCTGGAGGTAAGCTATGCACAGGTGTCAAAGCTGTACAAGGAAATGTCATAAACTGCAAGGATAGAGACACCAGGTGCTGCGTGTGGTGGCCCATGCTTGTGATCCCAGCTCTTGGGATCAGGAGTTCAAACTCATTCTTGGCTACACAATGATCAGAGAGGACAAGACTCCCGCTGAGGTGGAGAGGAGCAGGTATCATGGTAGCTTCCTGAAAACAACTCTTGCATGGTGGAAGCAAGGCCATCGACCTAAGACAGGACATGACTGACGCTTGTTTGTATGTTCATGGAGGAGGACTATGTGCGTTACCCTCAGGAGACAGAAAGTGCTGAGAATCAAGGCTAGAGAGTAAAGATGAAGTCGCAGAGCAGCTGGGGAGGGATGAGCCTGCTTAGATTTTTATTTGTAAACAATTTGGAAGGCACTGGAAATTTTGTTGCTGTTGTTAAGATTTATTTATTTATAATGTATAGTGTTTTGTCTGCATGTATGCCTGAAGTCCAGAAGAGGACACCAGATCCTGTTATAGATGGTTGTGAGCCACCATGTGGTTGCTGGGAATTGAACTCAGGACCTCTAGAGGAGCAACTAGTGCTCTTAACCTCTGAGCCATCTCTCCAGGCCAGGAATGCATTTTTAATGTTAAAAACTATTGAGGAATATTCATTGTAAAAAAATATAATCAGAAACAGAGATGTGGCTAGAGACATGGCTCAGCAGCCGAGAGCCCCGGCATGGTGACTCAGAGCTGTTTGTAACTCTAGCCCCAGGGGATCTGACACCTTTTTCTGGTCTCTGAGGGCACTACACAATGTGACGCACAGACATACAAGCAGGCAAACAGTCTTACACATAAAATAAAGTAAAAATAAACAAGCTTCAACGCTTGAAGATAATTGAAGAAAAACTGAGCCACGCCCCTGCTCCTTGAGACCTAAAATGCCATTCCTACATCTTTTGAAACTCTCTCTCTATACTGCTGACTTAAGTATAGCTGGCTATTATTAGCAATGACTCACCTCTGTAACTCCCACACTTTGGAAGTTGATGGGGAAGGATTGCTGCAAGTTTGAGGCCAGCCAGGCCTAAAGAGTGAGGCCCTGTCTCAAACAAACAAAAACAAACAAACAAACAAACAAACAAACAGGAAACATCTTAGCTAACATGTCTCTTTTTCAGGCTCCCGTTCTCATACTCATGCCCCCATCTTCCTCCATTCTCTCCTTCCCTTATTTAGCATGTGTTTTTCAACTTCCTGCAAGACTCCAGATGGTGCCATGACCCTAGGGATGGGGAAGTGAGGAAGGTAAACAAGCTTCCTGCTCCACAGCTTCCTCTTCTTCCTCCCACTGCTTGTCTCCAACAACAAACTTGTGGTGGCTACCATGCAGAGTGCTCACGTGTCTTTATAGTACAGAAAGCCTGGGGCATGCAAGATGGCTCAGGGGCTAAGAGTGCTTGCTACTGTTTTGAGTTTGACACGGAGAAACCACATGAAAAAGCTGGATGCAGCAGTATGCTTCATAACCCTAGCACTGCTGCTGTGAAATGGGAGGTAAAGACAGGACAATGCCATAGAGGCGGAAGAGAGGGAGTGAAGAGAAATAGCTCCTGCTTACATGATAAGCAGAATGCGGAAGGCTTTCTGTGCATGCTCCACCAAGCATACTGTCCCCCACATTGCATTTGTCACCTTTGATTCCAGGTCACAGCTTCCCACTGTCTCTGGTCAGCCTGTCCTCTCTTTGTGGTCAGGAAAGTGTCCTTCTATAAAGTCTTCAAGGTGAAGGTTCTGTATATTTTTTAGATGGGTAGGGAACACTTTAAGTTGGATCTTTTCTTCCCAGAGTAGCTCTGTGGGGTCAATGGAACCAGTCTTCACTGATCTTTGGTGTCCTGTGGCGGGCAGTGCTGATATGGCTGCTCTGTGCTTCACCGTTAGGTGGAGGATGGTGTTGATTTTCTGTTATCCTGGCGAGGGTATACGTTGAGAGTTTTCCAGTATTAGTTGGTGTGGGAAGCAGACAGTGACACGCTAGCTGTTCAAAGCAAAGGACACATCACCAAATGAGTTCTTGGAACACATCAGAGAGTCCGCTCTCCTACATAATGGAGAGAGTCCATGATAGGTGACATCTTGTTGCCTCTCTGATAACCCAGATAAATGGCTAAGACTGACGGATAAGAGCATTGTCCAAGGTGTCGGTGAGAAGGCTCAGTGGTTAAGGTCACTGGCTGCTTTTGCAGAGGAACTGGGTTCGATTTCTAGCACCTACATGGTGGTTCACAGCCATCTATAACTCTAGGTTCAGGGATCTGATGCCCTCTTCTGACCTATGTGGACACCAGGCACATATGTGGTACACATACATACATGTAGGCAAAATATCCATATACATAGAATAGAGATACAAAATTAAAAAGAATAATGTCCAAGGTGAAGGCTTAGCCAAGCAGCTTTGTCAAAAGGTCACACTGGGAGCCACAGCCATATGCAGGGACTTCTTGACAGGGACTTTGAGCTGTGACTGGTAGGATTTCTGCCACTTCCTTCTCCTAAGCCTGTGGCAGCAGAACCCCATTTTCCTTTGTCTGATGTCATGTGAGGATACCCTGAAATTAAGGCCTAACCTCCCCAGGGTCAGAGGGGAGACCCAAGTTAGCACAGGAGAGATGGCTGCTTCTTGACAAATACGTTTAAGGGAGAAATTGCCAGTTAAATAAAACCTCAATATTGACTGATTGATTGTTGATTGATTGGGTTTGTCACAAGCATCTAAAAAGCGATGGTCACCTAGCCTTCGGCTATGAGGAGCCAGTGTGCTCACAGAACCTTTTGTTGCAAAGAGGAACGTTACCTTGTCCTGGAGGAAACTGAGGCTGAGGAAAGGTCAAACTCACAGAGAACTCACATCATAAAATGTCACCTGTGACCTGACTATTGCATTTATGCAGGAGAGGGATGCTTTAGTGCGTGTTCTGGACTCTTGTTGTGATGTGTCCCTGTTGGGGTAGGATAAGAGAGCAAAGAGCGGCTTATTGACACAGACTAAGGGGCAGGACCCAGGCAGCTTGTGAGAAGTCCAAGAACAGAGCTGGGTTCCAGCACAGCTCCTGCCAACTGCCACTCCAGGACAACCATTTTGTCTGAGTGTAAGTTGGCAAAGGGTTAAACCTCAGTTGCAAGGTGTTCACAACCATCTCATCACCTTTAAAGCTGATCCTATGAGTCTGAACCAGCCAACAAAAGCTCAAGGGAGATGTGGAAAGAGGGGCCCTTGGAATGTTTTGGAAGAGATGGCTCATTTCTTCCTTGGAA
The DNA here is from genome assembly GCA_028658305.1 of Pachyuromys duprasi. Lineage (NCBI taxonomy): Eukaryota > Metazoa > Chordata > Mammalia > Rodentia > Muridae > Pachyuromys > Pachyuromys duprasi. The sequence goes on along the minus strand of CM053746.1, from coordinate 6,954,835 downwards.
GTTGTTGGGGCTGGGTGTGATGACTATGTGCAATGTGCTTCCAGGGAACTAGGAGCGGCCAGTGTTAGGATGAAGATAATGACGAGGCGACAGGCAGTGAAAGGGAAGGAACTTGCATCAGTCCACCCACAGAGGCCAAACAAACCAGTGTGAAGTCCTGCGCAGGTAACAGTGAGAGCACAGAGGAAGCAGTGGCTGCCCTGAGCCAAATGCACAAACAAGGAGGCAAGGTCTGGGGGATGATCTAGAGTATAGGGCAGAGCAGAAGGCTGAGCCTCTTCAAGGAGGGGAGCTAAATGTGAGACACTATTGCGGTGGATCCAAAATTGCCCACCTGTGAGCAAAGTCGAAACATGAGCAAAATGAGAATCGTCAAGAATATAATGGGGCAGAGAGGCTAAAACGAGATGGCTCAGCGATTAGGAGCACTAGCTGCTCTTGCAGAGGACGAGTTCCCAGCACCCACAAAGCAGCTCAGAACCATCTGCAGTTCCAGTTCCAGGGGATATGGTGACCACATTTTCCTTCCATGGCACTAGGTATGCATGAAGCACATGTATATGCCTGCACACAAAAACACTCATACATGCCAAATAAAAAGTAAATATTAATATATACATTACCTTGTTGCTGACGACATCACACAATGAGGGTACAGGAGACAGGAATCAAGCTGGAGCTGAGCAGAAAGCATCTCCTTGGAAGCTAATAGTGCAGGCGAGTGCTACTCAGGCTGTGAGGGGGACTTACCCTGAATATTACAATATCCGTCTGTC
>CM053746.1:6851343-6953559 GCA_028658305.1 Pachyuromys duprasi | reverse complement strand
GGCTGGTGCTGTTGGTAGTCACTCTGATCAACTGCCCTTGGCTTGGTTTCCTCTGCAGTCAGATGCATGCAGTGTGGGCCTTGAGGAGGACCCAGGTGGGAGACACGTGGCTCTCTCTGCTTGCTGTGCCCACTTTGCTGCTCTCTGCTGGCCAACCTTTGGTTCAAACCAGCATGCCATGAGCCTGTGCAGCCTGAAGATCTATCTAAGGTTGTGCAGCCTTCTGCTTTCAGTCATGGAGCAAAACGCACCTGCTGGGAAACTCAGCCACAGCCCCTCCCCCCGAGGCTAAGCCATGGATTCCTGAGTTCTCTACATTCCAGACCCTGGGCCTGTCAGGCAGCCTTTCCCCATCACCTTTCCTCAGAAATGCATGCTACGGGTGGGCTCAGCGCCCAGCACACAGAGAGAATGTACGCTCGCTCCACTCTCACTGAGTTCCCTAAGACCGAGTCATAGGGTAAACCGTCTAGCCACGCCACTGAGTCCCTTCTGCTTGTCTGTGCTCTGTCTCAGGCTCCGCACAAGCTTTTTCAGCAGGGTACACACAGCTGTCTTTCCGGCAGCTTGGGCTTCATTCCATCCGTTCTCATCCTGGGCTGGCCACAGAGGGTAGATGGGGTGGAGCTGATGAGGATGTAGAAGAAGAATGAGGTTCTGGTCCTGCAGGTGTAATGATAAGCCAGGAGAGGCCTGAGCTGTGGCCCCACGGTACGAAAAATGGAGAGCATGCCTGGCCAAGCCTTCTGGGCACCAGCCTCCGTCACTACCCACTGAGGACTTAAGGAATTTCTTCGCTGGCCATGGTCTCCTCTGGAATGGGTGTCCAGAATGGGAAGGTTCTGCTTATCCAGTCAAAGGAGAAATGTCTTTGGCCAGAAGTTCAGAGTCCAGATTGCTACAGAGAGTGTGTCTCCTCTGATCATCAGAGACCCTCTGAATTGACCCCTTCAGCCAGAGGACAACACTAGCCAAGATGAGCAAGGCAGGCACCTTCAAAAATACCAGGAGCATGTAATGGGTCCTGTGAGAAAGACACAGCCATTAGGCTCTTATGCCCTCCAGCCCCATTGTAGCCCACCCCCCAGCACAGGTAAGTCAACAGCCAACTCATCAGGGCCTGAAACTGGAGGCCCACATCCTACTTGGAAGATTCCCTGAGGGACCTTCTGCAAGTCCACCCGAGCACGAGGGCTTTTCAGTGACTCCAGATGGTCTTGGTAGGGCCTGTCCCCTTGTCCTAATTTTATCTTCTGGGACTTTCCTTTCCCACAGAATCCCTCAATCTAACAGAAACCCGCAGTTCTCTATATCTGCGTTGTGTTTGCTTACTCTGCCCTCAACACTGGCTCCAGGTTAGCAAATCACTCTCTCTACCCTGTTCCAATGATAACACCAAGGCTGTCTCTCTCCGTTGGCAGCCACAATGCCACCAGGGATTTTTGGATCAGTTGGCTGGGCAGTGATGGACAGCTCTGCAGAGCAGTTTCCTGGTGGGGCTGGAAAGGGACCACGGTAGGTGGGAAGGGACCAGGGGCAGAGGTGGCTTGGGACCTTGAGTCTTGACTATGACAGTCACTGGTGGTAGTAGAACATGGGCAGGAGTTCCCAGGCTTGACATCCCCATAGGAGGAACCCATGTAGAGGAAAAAGAGACTTTAAGACTCACCTCCTCTGCATGTCAGAAGATGTCTCCACAGTGGGCCAGGAAAATGGCTTAGAAGGAGACAGGCCATCTTTCCCCACTAGACATAAGCAAAGATGGCCATAGGTTATGAACAGATTGGGGTGGTTCACGCACGGCTCACAATGGCACCTCTATCCAACCAGCCCTCGCTGGGTATCTTAGTCAGAGCTATGATTGCTGCAATGGAGCACTATGACTAAAACAAGTTGGGAAGGAACTTAGTTAGCTAACACTTCCACATCATAGTCCATGACTGAAAGAAACCAGGGCAGGAATTTGCAAATGGCAGAAACCTGGAGGCAGGAGCTGATGCAGAGGCCATGGATGGGAGCTGCTCACTGGCTTGCTCCCCATGGCTTGCTCAGCCTGCTTTCTTATAGAATCCAAGACCACCAGCCCAGGGATGGCTTCCACCATAATGGGCTGGGCCCTCTCCTGTCCATTACTAATTGAGAAGATGATCTACAGGCTTGCCTGCAGACCTGTCTTATAGAGACATTTTCTCAACTGAGGCTCCATCTTCTGCAGTGAGTGTAACTGGTGTCAAGTTGACATAAAACTATCCAGCCCATCAGGAGATCTTTCTTGTCCTGAATTAGGACGTCTCTTCTCTTTGATGCAGTCCTTTGGCTTCTATCCAGTTTCCAGTGACTAGGGCGATGATTGACAGAGGGTCTCCTGATGGTCAGTGAGCAGGAAGGCACATGCTAGTTAAATCATAAGTGACTATGAGGAAGGAAATGCCATTGTGAGGAAGCTATGGGGTGTCTTGTAGAAGGCAACTAGGTCATGGATTCCTGAGTCCATCTCTGGCTTACAGTCATCCTTTGGGCTAGCTCGACGCACCAAGCTCATCTCTCAGCGGTTCTGGGTTTTAATCATGACTGGCAGCTGATCAGAACTCTGGGTAACTCCAGTCCTAACAATCCTCTGAGCAGACACAATCACCACATAGTCTGGTATCCTCTGTCCCCTTGGGCACCTAAGCTCTGAGTGAGGCATGTTCTTTGGTCATTCTGGTTTTTTGGCTGCATGTCTTAATCAACCCCCTTTCTGTCCCCACAGATCTTCTCAGCTTTCCCTCACTGCTAGTTCTGGGGAGTCTTATCGGGGTGACCCTTTCTGGACCTTGGCTCCCCCAGGAAGCAACTATGTCTCTCTCCTGCCTTCCTTGCTGCTTTCTCGAGAGCCAGTGTGGCTGCCGGGCTAGGGAAGGTCTGAGCATGACTAGTTGGGTAAAAGTGGCAAGGCTGTTTTTCAGGCACCAACAGACGGTCCAGAAGTCCCTCACTGAGGCTGAGGCAGGGAGAACCAGGGAAGAACCGGAAGAACCAGGGCAGTCTCCGATTGTGATTTAATAGCTGAGGCCTTCCTTTTTTCTTTGAAGCATCCTCTAAACAATCAGCAAATCTCTTGGGTCTTTCTTCCCCCGCATGCTTAATCTTCTGTATTCATAGAACACAGAAGTGGTCACTCAGAAAGTTCAGCCCCTCCAAAGTGACCAGAGTCACTGTGGTTTGGCTAGTCCTGAACTTCAACCCTCCCCCAGGATGCTTTAGGTACCCCTGAACCCCGTCCTACACAAAGACAGGCCTAGGGTACAAGCTTTGGAAGAGTAGAAACTTCTCAGCCTGATGTGCTGAGGACTTTTTCAGGCATCTGAGACCTGCCCAAGACTCCAGTGTAAGAATGCTGTGTGGATCCAGGACAGCAGGGCTGCAGGGCTGCGCCTCAGGTCCCAGAGGGAGATGCCTAAGCCCCGGCTTCACACCAACATCTGCCAGTCAGGACACAGGTCAGCTAGACCCTTGGAGAGATCACAGGGGCTGGTTTTGATAAAGATGTTGGGCTGCTTTTCTTCCTTACCTCTGTCACCACCCTGTCTCATCTGTCTGTCTGTCTTTTATGCCCTCAGTCCTTTCTTTTTAGCCTTTTTAGTCCTGAGTGGCAGGACCTTGTGGTATCCAGCCCTCAGGAAAGTCCTTACCTGAGTAAACAGTCACTTTAATTCTGGTCCCACGGTCAGTTCCGAATTTTTCGATACCGCACCAGTAAGTGCCTGTGTCATTTTGCTTGAGCATCTCCATGGTAACCTGGAATGAGTTATCCCTCCGATTGTCCCTGATGGACAACCGGCCGCTCCTCTTCTCTTTCTCTGACCCTGTGGTTCGAATGAGGATCCTGCAAGTGCTCCATTCTGCTCCCCGACACCACCACTTGTTGTGGCTTTGCCATCTCGAGCTATAGCGACATTGCACGGTCACTGACCCCTGCTCTGGGCCTCTCACCAATGCTGGGCCTTGGATGGAGAAACAGCCTGGAAAATAAATGGCAGGAAATGGCTTCTGCTCCTCCGAGCCAACCCAATGTCCTAAGGGCTAGATAAGGTTCCCAATCACCCCAGCCACTCTGACCCACTTGAATCCTCACATCTATTTCCTTTGAGGTCCAGTTTGCTATTAACCCCTTCATTCCTGTGTCCTGGCCTCTCCAGACTCCATCTTCCCAGGCCTCCGGCATCATGTGACACTTTTGACTTCCTGTCACCTTTTCCCTGTCCTCTTGCCATAGTTCTTGTCTGACTACCTCCTCCTCTGACTATTCTACTCTGTGACCTTTCCCTAATCCCTCTCTTCTAGATCGTAGAGTACTCAGTGGTATTCAAGTAAATGCTCAACAGCCCTCTAGGTTCAAAAATGTTTTGTTTAGTAACATCCGCCAATCTCTGTGGTGTAAATGTCCCCACTGTGGCTGACGTCAGGCTCTCAGTGAACATGGCGCTGAGCTGAGATGTCTCAAGCCAAGCCTTGGGAGCCGCTGTGAGCTGGTGCTGCATGCAGCAGGGAAATCCAGGACATGAGTTGCTTTCCTCCTGGCTGTGGCAAAAGACCTGACAAGTACCTGAAGGAAGAGAGCAGCTTGTTTGTTTGTTTGCTTTAATTCTGACTATTGACTTGAGGTTGCACCCGTCAGTTGCCCCCATCAGGGCAGGGGTGCTATGGTGTAGGAATAGGAGGCGGCTGCTCTCATGGCATCTGCTGTCAGGAAGCAGAGAGGACAGCTGGAGCTCAGCTTGCTTTCTCATGGAAGAAAAAAAAAATACTCTATCCAGCCTCCCAGGACATGGGGTGGTGCTACCCACACTCAGGGGCATCTTCCCTCCTGAAGTCCGTAGGCACACATCTACCGAGATGTGTGCCTCCTCGGTGGCTCTAAGTCCTGCCAGTCTGACCATAGGCATCACACCGAGGGCCCTCCCTCTAGCCCTCTTGCCTCCACAGATGCAATGCTCCATGCCTTTGGTTCTAATGAGTGCCTACAACCGGCTAATTTCTGAGTGACGTTTGTAACCCAAATGTTCTCCTTGGTTCTGGACCACCATTCATAACATCCACCATATATCACCAGCTCTTCCACAGAGCTCACTCTGCTGCTTGTGGGAGCCTTCCTTGACCATCTCTCAGCCTTAGACATTGGTCTCCGTGCTTGGGGCAGGTTTGCACAAAAGGCTGCTGCCGCCCCTCACACCTTATCCCTAGAGCTAATTTAGTTTCGTTAGAGGACTACGTCTATGGTTGATAGAACAACCCTTCCTCAGAGACTGTGTGTAGCTCCGAAACTCTCTACATAGACCAGGGTGGACCCGAGTTCACAGGACTCTGCCTGCCTCTGCCTACCCAGTGCCGACTGCTGGCAGTTAGTAAGATGGACAGGTGAGTAAAAGTGCTTGTGGCACGAACTTGGAAACCCGGGTTCAGTGTCGGCAACCCGCGTGTGTGGAAGGCGAGAAATGACCGCACAAAGTTGTCCTCTGACCTCCACACAAGCTCTGTGGCACTCACTACACCCCAAAGAAAAAAGCAGAAAAGACCCTTCAAAGTGCACATCCCTGTCTGTAGTTTTAAAAGGAAAAATAGATAAATAAAGGCATTTACAGGTGTGGTGAGGGATATTAGGATAAGATTGTCCTGGGTTAGCCTATGCGCCCTGATGAACGAGTGATGAAATTGACTTGGAGGCATTCTGTCACTGGCTTTGAAGAGGAGGAGAGACCAGGCGCCAGTAGACACGTGAGAGGTTTTGGAGGAAGCCAGCTCCGGAAGGAACTCAGCCTTGACTTAGATCACTGAAACTACTGTGGACTCTTGGTTTTGGAAGCTGAGCTGTTCTGGGCCACAAGAGAGGCACCACACCAAGCACACCCACCTCAGGAACCTAATTGGAGAATTAGCATCTGCATCCATCTCTCCTCTCTTTCCCCTTGCAAGTTATGGGTGAGCAGTTCAGCCAGCTCCGCCCTGGAGATGCCAATCCGAACCGTACCTCTCTGCCTCCACAGTCCAAGGAACATCACAACAGAGCAGAGAATGTGTGAGCTTTGCCAGCTGACAGGCACATCTGCCATAGCATTGTTGAGAAACCCTGGGTAAGTTACCCAACCTCACTGAGGCTCACTTCCCCCTTTGCACAGCTGCCGTGCTACTTGCAGCTGCATACTGGCTGCTATAAACCTCATGTAAGCGCCTGATACTGGATGCTGGGGGCCGTTTGGCCAGACATGGCCATCCTCTGGTACCTAGATCTTAGCAGTAGCATTCAGGAAAGTCCAGTGCATCCTTCCTCCAATTCAGATCACTGCTGGGACTGGCCTGAATCTGTCTCCACCTTAGATGCACCCAGCACACCAGCTACTCCCCTGTCCCAGAGTGACTTTAAAAAACCTTTACTTCTGGCATGCATGTCTTATTGAAAGCTAGCTTTAATTTCCCGTTAGTGTCATTTCTTGCTCTTCTGTAGCCACCTGTGTTTTTCTCTTTCCCTAACCCCAGCATTAAGGCTGTGGACTTAGTCCTGCCCGGACATCCCTCCTCCTGCCCTCCCTCCACACCGTCTCCAGGCTGGTCTCCAGGCCAGCCCTCTTCCCAGTGCCTCATCTCTTCTTGGAGCTGCTTTCTCCTGTTGGCCTCCTTTCATCTGGAGCCTGAGCACTTCATTTAACGTGCCTATCTCTTTTCCTATCCCTCGATGTGTTTCTCACTCCCAAAGCACAGAGGTTCTGTGTTTATTTTTCCCTCCCTCCATCCCCATCCTCAGAGTTTTGCTCAGTTTCTAGGGCATGGTGGGTACCACTAAAGCTGTTGGTTATTTTTGTAAAGAATCTGTGCATTTGTGGCCAAGCATACAATCATTCCAGTTCTGGGATTAAGATAGACAGCGGAGTGCGGGGCATTAACCTCAGGACTGAAGTAACAGTAAACGCCTGGAAAACTCAAAGACCGTCAATAGGGAATGGGAAGTTCTGATATAGCAATAGCGTATTAGCTAAAAAGTAAAGAACATGTCCAAACATGTCCAAACAATGACAGGAAAGGTGTTCAAAGCACATTATTATTAGATTATTTTTTAAAGTTACCCAAGAAAGTGGGTATAGTGGCACATGCCTTTAACCCCAGCATTTTGGGAGGCAGAGACAGGAGGATCTCTATGAATCTGAAGCCAGCCTGGTCTACATAGTGAGCTTCAGGCTAGTCAGGGATACACAATGAAACCCTGTCTCAAACAAGGGAGTGGGTGGGAGGGGAGATGGGTCTTTGGTTAAGAGCACTGGCTGCTCCTCCAGAGGACCCAGGCCCAAGTCCCAGCTCCAACATGGTAATTTGCAACCATCCATAAATCCAGTTCCAGGGGATCCAGTAACCTCGTTCTAGTTTCTGCAGTTACCAGACACACATGTGGCACACTAACATACACGCAGGCAGTACATTCATCCACAAAATAAAAATAAAATTAAAATCCCTTCTGTGAACGGTCTCAGTGTATGGCATCCTAAGAGTGAGAGGGTCGGTGGGGGGATGAGCCTGGAGGTGTGGACAGAGTGTGACTGTGTGTAGATGTGTGCCTCTGAGTATACTAGGAAATGTTGATGTGCATGTGAGCAAATGTACAAGCCATGACATAGCTCACTCCTGGCCTGCTTGGCCTCTAGGAAAGCCTGACATTGAGAATTGCAGAATGGGCATCTGGGGGCCTGGAACTCAGGGGCAAGCTAGGTGATGCAGGCATCCGCGACTGCCTTTTGCATTTGTGAATTCACATTTCTCCAGTGCCCCCTCAGTGTCCTGCCCACTGAGTGTTCCCTTTGCATGGGTGTGCTGTCCTCTCTAAGCCTGTAGCCCCTTCCCCCAGGTTAGGCCTTCTCCCTGGAGTGCATGCTCTGCTTGCTGCAAGGTCTGTGTGCCTACTTCTGGGGTGTCACGGAACACACCCAGGAGGGCTTTCCGTAGCTCCCTCCCCTGAGCGCTCCTTTGTTGTACTTCCTCCTGATATTAATTGTTGCTCTAAAGTACGTCTCACCCACCAGAGCATCTGGAATCTCCTCTTATAGCCATCTCTGTTTCTCCTTTCCCATATTCCCAGGTTCTGACATATGCCCGGCACAGTGTAGAACCTAGAGTCCTTTTGTTGAATGAAGCTGCAGAGCCACCCTGCATTTCGCTGAAGGTGGCAGCTCTCCTTAAACCCACAGCAGAGCCCTTCTGCTCTGCACCTGCAGTCCCAGGCTGCCAGGCCCTAGCTGAACATACCTGGGAAACTGAGAAGAAGCAGGGCTGGGGACAGCCACATGGTCCTGTCTTCCCACTCCACACTCCTTGAGCTCCGGCCAGCAGTAAATCCAAGTCCCCGCTGGCCACACAAAGCACTGGAGAGCGCAGCTGACCCCTTCTGCTTGTCCAGGTTGCCTTTGAGTGTCTTACTCATGTGCTTCCTTTTATAGAGTGGGTGTTTCCTGCTGTCAATTACTCAGCACAAGAGGCATCAGTTAATGGCAGAGTTGGGTCACTCAGTAGAAACGAGGAGGTCAGAGAACTGTGCAGCGTAAGCAAAGGCAAAAGTGGCAAGCCTGCAGACCAGTTGGAGGGATGTCTAGACTATTTGGTCTTGGGTTAAGGGGTTGAGCACTCTAGATATTAGATCCAGAAATGATCTATGCTATAATGATGGGCCCAACAGCCAAGCGTTCCCAGCTCAAGTGTTAGTGAGCTGTGCTCAGCAACCTGCATTGAATGTTTAATTTCCAGGTGATGGTGCTGTTTGGCTAGGTTTAGGAGACATAGCCTTGCCGGAGGAAGTATGTCACTTGGAGGTTTCAAAACCTCACGCCATTCCCAGTCCACTCTCTCTGCTTCCTATTCATGGTTCAAGGTACGAGCTCTCAGATGTTCTGCGTCTGCTGCCTCCCTGTCACGATTCCCTACGATGATCAACTCTAATCCCTCTAGAGCAAAAGTCCCAAATAAATCCTTCCTTCTATAAGTTGCATGGTTGAGTTTCTTTTTTTTAAACAAAACATTTTTATTGATTATTTGGGAATTTCACATCACAAACCATGACCAAGCTCACTTCCCAGTCCTGTCAAGTCTTCCCCCTACCCGTGTGATCCCCCTGCCTCCAAAAAAAAAAAAAAAAAAAAAAGAAAGAAAAGAAAACAAGTCCAATTTGTGTTGTCCGTACACTCACTGGAGCACGGTCAATGCCCCAGTGGCCAGCCCCTTAAAGAAAACGGAGTCCTTCACCACCTGCACCCCAGCCAGAAGCCATCAGTTATGGAGAGATCACTCCAGCATCCTCATCGCAATTTTTAAGAGTTCTCGTCGACGGTTTTCTGTTTAGGTTGTTATTTTTGCGGGCTGAGGTGGGGTTGTCACAGAATCTTTCTATGTCACTCCTTCTCAACTGTGAGTCCGCAGTCATTGATAACACTGCAAGAGTAGCTTCCCTGCCCTTCACAGCCAGCGGAAGCATGGAGCATGGACTTCCACATGGCTTCTGGCAACAGCACGGACCACGGACATCCCCATGGTCTCCACTGACAGACCACAGACATAAACACAACCTTTGGCCACAGCATAGGCCATGGACACTGTTATAGTCCTTGGTGGCAGCGTAGGCCATTGGCAGGATGTGAAAGCATGGGGTCTGGGTTTAGACTCCCAGTTAGGCATGACAGTGTGCGACTGTATTCCCACACAGGGGCCGGGAGCTGGGGACAAGTGGGTCTCCATCCAGTGAGCCAAGCTGAAAAGCTCGAGTGAGAGCAGGCACCTGGTGTCCTCCCCTGGTTTCTGATCTGCAAACACACATGTGTACACCACACACGCATACACACACACACACACATGCATACACACATACACACATACACACATACATGCACACACATAAGCCACCACACCACACACATACACACACACACACACACACTGCCATTTAACAATAATCTTTCCCCTTTTTGTGGCACTGGGTGAAAGCCAGGGTCTTATGAAGGCAAGCATGTTACCATTGCACCACATCTCCAGTCTAAAGACACCATTTCCAATAAAAATAAGGAGCTGGAGAGAGAGATGGTTCAGTGGGTGGGAGCCCTTGCTGTTCTTCCAGAAGACCCAAGTTCTATTCCCAGCACCCACTTCAGGTGGCAAACAATCGCCTGTAGCTCTAGGGAGTTCTGATGCTGGTTTGACACAGACGCAAAACTAGAAAATATTAAAAATCCATGTCTGAACTAAAAATAAATAGTTAAATAAACATAAGGTGGCTTATTAGGTAAGAGCCATCTCTGACCTTCATGGACAACTGCTCACATGCACACACCCACACACATCCTACACACATATACATAATTTAAGATAAAAGATGTATCTTAAAGCCCCGTGACCGAGTGCACACTGCTCTTCCAGGGGACCCGAGTTTGGTTCCCAGCACCCATGACAGGTGGCTCACACCCACCTGTAACTCCAGCTCCGGGGATGCATCACCATCTTCGGTTACCCATGGGCACTTCACTCACACATGCGTGTGCATGTGTGTGTCACGCAAACACATACTTGAAATAAATTGTTTAAACATCTTAAAATAAAACATAAGGAGTTCAAAATCAAATTAAAAAACATGCGAACAGATTTCAAAGAGGAAATACTTTATTAAAGAACATTTTATTCTTTATTTTACATTTTGTTTCTTGTGTGTGTGTGGAATGTGTTTGTTAGTGTGGGTGTGCAACATGGGTGTGCAACACAGCTTGCACGTGGGAGTCAGAGGACAACTTTGGGGCCGTGGTTCTCCCCTTCCATCGTAAGTTCCGGGCATTGGACTCAAGAGGCCAGGCATTCACAGTAAAGCTGACCCATCTCATCAACACTTAAAAGATATTTTCAAAGTTCCCCAATGATTCATGTTACACTCCGTGTTCATAAGAAAGTTATTTTAAATATACATTCAATGCACTGTGCTACCTAGTCTTTATGTCCATTTGACCCAAGCTACAGTCATCTGAGAAAAGGGAACCTCGGTTGAGAAATGCCCCCATGCCAGGTGTAGTTGCACACCTTTAATGCCAGCATTATGGAGGCAGAGGCAGGTGGATCTCTGTGAGTCCCAGGAAAGCCACCAGGACTACATAGAGAGACTCTGTCAAAGAGGAAAAGAAAGAGAGGGAGAGGGAGAGGGAGAGGGAGAGGGAGAGCGAGAGCGAGAGCGAGAGCGAGAGAGAGAGAGAGAGAGAGAGAGAGAGAGAGAGAGAGAGAGAGAGAGAATGCGTCCATCAGATATAAAAGGCATTTTCTTTGTTAGTGATTGATGGGGGAGGACCCAGCCTACTGTAGATAAGGTCACTCCTGGGCTGGTGGCCCTGGGTTCTATAAGAAAGCAGGCTTATCAAGCCATGATGAGCAAGCCAGTATGCAGCACCCCTCCATGGCTTCTGCATCAGCTCCTGCCTCCAGGTTCCTGCCCTGCTTGAGCTCCTGTTGTGACTACTTTTGATGATGAGCTATACTATGGAAGACAAAGCAAAATAAAATTTTTTCCCAAGTTGTTTTTGGTTGTGGTGTCTCACCGCAGCAGTAGAAACCCCTAATGTGTACTCAGTCCCAGCATGGACTTTTCAGAAACTTTTCTTTCTCTTTTTAAAGTTTCATTTTACATGAATGTTTTGCCTGCCTGTCTGTAAGTGCAGTGCCTATGGAGGCCAGAAGGAGGCGTTGGATCCCTTGAGCTGTGTTGTGAGACACCCAGTGTAAGTACCAAGAACTGAACTCAGTTTCTCTGTAAGAGCAGCCACTGCTCTTAGCCATTGGGCTGCCTCTCTAGCCCATATTTGATTTTCTTTTCAGGAACTTTGTTAAAGTTATTTTTTTTAAAAATTGTAATTAACAATATTTAATTTGTAAATAACAAATTAAAAAACAATTCACAGCGGTAACAAAATTACAGTTATAAAGTAGCAACAAAAATATTTTACTTATTTTCACTTTTTAGTAAATTCTTTATTAATTACACTTTATTCACCTTATATACCCATGTAGTTCCCTCCCTCCTCCCATCCCATCCCTCCCTTCCTCCCCCCTCTGCACCACCAATAGGGGAGGTCTTCCTGTTAAAGTTATTTTTATAAAACTATGTTTGTTCTCAGCCTTTATTTTAACCCAGCTATCACACAAATAATTGAGATTCTTTTATATTTGTTTAACAATAAGCTTTACAACACAATAACTGAGCAGTTATTACTCTATTCTTAACCCTCTAATCTAATCTGTTTTCCTCCCAGTGTACATTCCAGAGATACTTGCACTTTATAGATTTTCTGCTCTATCTCCATCTCCACTGATGTCTCTTAGACCTCTGTCATGGTTGAATCTCCATCTTCCTCTTTCTCCACCTCCTCCTCCTCTGACTAGCAGGAAGTCCAGTCCTATTCTCTCCCCTGCTCAGTAGTTGGCTGTAAGCTGCTTTATTGGCTTATGAGGGGACAATTGAGGAGCAGTGTTTACACAACACTGAGACAGCTTCTCAGAACAAGAGTTTCAACCAGACACGGGGGTTACAGGAAAGAGCATTTGGATTACACAGTAACCTTATGCCTACAGAACTTGACTGGCTCTTATCAAGATGTGAATAGAAGAGGACCTGGCCAGTGTTTATGAAGACTTCCTGATACCCAAGAAGAGAGACATGACACCGAGACTTGAGACTAAAGCTCTATCTGGGAAACCACAGTGAATTAGTGTGAACCTCGGTGGCTCAGTGAAGACATCTGTGCAAGTCTGGTGACCTAAATTCAGTTCTCAGAACTCACATGAAGGTGGGAGGAGAGAATTTATTTCACAATGATCTTCACTGACTGCCAAATGTGTGATGTGGCATGCATGCATAAACACACATTAGAAGCATATTCAACAGTAATAAATAAAAATGTAAGGAGTTAAAAATAAACATCTTTACAAGAAAATACAGGAAAACAATTTGATTTTTAAGGGATCACCTCTTATTCTTGTTGTTACTATTCTCTTCTTCTTGATCTTCTTTTTTAAAAATAATTTCTTTAATTGTATTTTGTGTCCGTTGGTGTGAGAGCATCAGAACACGTGGAACTGAGGTTACAGTTGTTAGCTACCATGTGGGTTTCTGGGAGTTGAACCCGGGTCCTTTGGAAGAGCAGACAGTGTTCTTAACCACTGAGCCATCTCTCCAACCCCCTCTTTATCTTCTTCTTTTGTTGTTTGTTTTTTTGAAAATTTTTATTTGCTTATTTTTATGTGCATGGGTGTTTGTGCCTTCGTGCATGTCCTTGCACCATGGCAATGCTCACAGAGGCCAGAAGAGGGAGTTGGGTCCACTGGAAATGGAGTTGCAGACAGTTGTGAGCTGCCATATGGGTGCTGGGAATCCAACCTGGAGGAGCAGTCAGTGCTTGGGACTGCTGAGTCATCTCTTCTGCTCCTACTTGGTTTTTGAGACAGGGTCTTAATGTGGTCTAAGATGACCTGGATCTTACTATGTAGCTGAGGATGAAACTGCAGATTCTCCTGCCTGTTACGTCTCAAGTGCTGGGATTATAGGCATGTGCTTGTCTTGGTATAAATATTTTCTTAAGTGAGAGGTGATAGGCACCATCCACAAAGGAAATATTGACTCATTCGTTACATTGTAATTAGAAGCCATTTATTAAAAGATCTCTCTTTCTATATATGTATATGTGTGTGTGTGTGTAGATATATATCGCAGTCTGTGGAGGTAGTTGAGTCCATAAAGTGCTTGCTGTGCACGCATGAGGTCTTGAGTTGAAGCTGCAGGAGCCATATAAAAAACCAGTCTTGGTGATGTGTGCTTGTGATCACAGCCGGCCATCTTGTGTTTTATTTCATAACGGAAGCAGGGTGGGACAGGGTGGAAGACAAGGAGGAGAAGGGAGAAGGAAAGGAAAAAGAGGCTCTAAAGTGTTTATCTACAGAAAGGAAAAATATGTAGCAGCGTGCTTACTTAGCCAGCCAAGGACAACACAAGTGAGATGCATGTTAGAATATTAACACATCAGTTGCATGAATCTCAGAAACACAAGGTCAAATGAGAAAACCATAAGACTTAGAACTGAAGAATTCATACCGGATGTGGTGGCTCCTGCCTATCATACCAGAACTAGGGAGGCAGGGGCAGGAGGATCAGACTAGCGTGAGCTATATAGTGAGACCCTGCCAACTGAAGAAGAAGGAAGAAAGGAGAAAAGCAGAGAAATAGATACAGAAGGACACAAAGAGATAGATAGGCAGGCAGACAGATAGACAGACGAGGGGCTGGAGAGTGTCTCCGTGGCAAAGAGCTTCTGTATGTCAGACTTTGGGTTTGTTCCTGAACACTGGGGAGGAAAGCGTAACACTGGTTCTGACATGGTATTGCAGGTGAATTTCTTTGTGTTCAAGGCCGGTTTAGTCTATCTATATAGTAAATTCTAGGTCAGGGCTCCAAAGTGAGACTCTATGT
Source organism: Pachyuromys duprasi (assembly GCA_028658305.1). Taxonomy (NCBI): domain Eukaryota; kingdom Metazoa; phylum Chordata; class Mammalia; order Rodentia; family Muridae; genus Pachyuromys; species Pachyuromys duprasi. Next base: position 6,939,056 of record CM053746.1, on the reverse strand, counting down.
CAAAAAAAAAGAGTATAACTCTGTTTATATAACAACCAGAAACAGAGAGGCTAACCAACATTGCCCTTGGCAAACCCACGTGCGTGTATGTGGCAAAACCTTAAGGCAAGCAGATAAAAATTAAACACCAGGTTTAGGCTGTCACCAGGAGGGTGGAAAGCAGGAATGTGACATCAGAGAGGAGGATCATCAGTATAGGCCGCGTTCTGTTGCTGAATCTGGAGACAGGCACAGTGCCAACAATACTGCTCACGTCAGGCGTGTGTATTTACCAGATGTGTTGTCAAGCTGCCCTCTAAATGTCTACATCTATACCCTTTAATTAGTGCTGCCCTCAGCCTTGGTTGGGATAGAACATGGAGGGGTGTAGGGAACACGTGCCTGAGGGAGTGGAGGTGAGGTGGGGTTGGAGGCGGACGTGATAGAGTTAGGTTGTACACATGTAAAATTATCAAACAGTAAGTAAAGACATCCTATTAAAATCCTATTAAAATGTATGTTTATTGATTGAGCATATTCTTTTATGTGTTTGATACAGCACAAAGAATCTTCTACAAATCTCAGAGTATTCCCAGAAATGCGGATTTACTGGTTGTCTTCAGCTACCTGTGGAACTGAAGGGGCAGGGCCTCGATGTCAACAGATGTCACTGATTCTCATAATCAGGCCAAGGCCTCTTCTCCCCAGAGCACCTCTGAGGTCTGTTCACCCAGAGGATGGCACTGAGCATGCTCAGAAGCAGGGGCAACTCCAGAAAGACCAGAAGGTAGAAGTAGATGCTGTTCAGAAGAGACCTGTGGGGGAAATGTCGCAATAAGCACCCTTCCCAGAAGGTGGCGCTGGTGCCCTGAGCTACGGGCCTGTCTCTTTTACCCAGGTCTGTGTCCACAGAGATCTGTGCAGGGACAAAGACAAGGCATCCCTACCTGAATGACCAGTGTGGCTGATAGAAAGCCCAAGAAGTAGCCTTGAACTGTGGGCCTGGCCAGCTCTCTCCAGACCAACTCCATGGACTCCTTCCCCTATGGCCTCTAAGCAGGCAGGCACTGCCTCCCCCCAACCCCAAGCCGCCCCCACCCCAACTCTTGTTCCTGTTTCCTACTGGGTAATTGCTTTCTGTCTGTCTGTCTTTTTATATTGCAGAACCCAGTGTGTATTTATTTGTTTGACAGTTTGCTTTATGTAGCCCTGGCTGTCCTGGAACTCATTTTGTAGACCAGGCTGGCCTTGAACTCACAGAGATCCACTTGCCTCTGCCTCCCAAGTACTGGCATTAAAGGCTTGTGCCACTACCTCTAGTGACTTACTTATTTTAATTAGTTAGTTAATTTAGTGGTGCGTGTACATGTGTGTTCATGTGTATGTATTTAGGTGCACATGTGTGTGCATGAACGTGGAGGCCAGAGAATAATGTTGGTCAGTTCCTCAAGAGTCATCGCTTTGTGTTTGTTTTGAGACAGGTCTTGCTATGTAGTGCTGGTTAGAATGGAATTCTCTGTGTAGTCCAGGCTGGACACAGAGATCGGCTTGCCTTTGCCTCCCAAGTCCTGGGACTAAGGGCATATGCCACCAGGCCTAGCCCATGTCTTTTGTTTTCTGACAGGATCTCTCACTGGCTTGCAGCTTGCCAAATAGCCTGGTTGGCCAGTGAGTCTCAGGGACCCTCCTGTCTCCACCTCAACAGCTCTGGTATTCCAAGTGTGTGCCACCATGCCTGACTATTCATGTAGGTGATGTGGATCAATCTCAGAACCTTGTTCTTGTGAGGCAAGCCATCTGCAAGCAGAGCCATCTCCCCAGAGCCATTTCTCCATGCTCTGGATGTGTTTATGTAGTAACCACTTGGCAGGAAACCACCTCTACCTCTCAGTAGGTCTGTGTCTGGGTGTCAGTGCTGTGTCCCAGGCTTTAGAGAAGCTGCTGGCACTCACAAGACCCTCCAGGTCAGTGTGAGATTGGGAGATGCACGAGGGGCTCTCAGGAGGGAGATACCAACCCCTCTACTTCCTCTGTCTTAGCAGTACTCTCCTTCCCCAATCCAGAGGCCTCAAATATGTCGGTTACTCGCTGAGGCTGCAGGCTGGGACCAGGAATTGTGTCTTCTTCAGTCACACTGGGATGGGTGTGCCCTGTTGAGGATGTGGGGGATGCCATGGTAGTCTCGCCCTTCCCAGGGCCAGAGCCTGTGATCAGAGCGAAGGACAGAGACACAAGACAGTTCCAATGACTTCCATTCCATCTCCTACCCACTGAAACCTGTCTCTCTGCTTCACACAGGTTAGGGCCATGCTGGACAGCTGTCTGATGGCCTATAAGCCCCACGGCCACAACAAGGGTTGGTCAGAGCCTGTCTCATGATGCACTGGGTGGCACTTTCAGACAAGAGGCCAGTCTTCCATAGAGGAGAGTTTAAGTGTCAGTGACAAGACGCTTGGTGCCAGGTGCCAGTCTCAGTCACACCTGTTGTCTCCTTGTCTCCCATCCCTCTGGGGACAAACACAGAGTGGTGGGACTTGTGTTTTCCTCACCCACTTAGTCCCACACTGTCAGTCAGACAGGCCAAGGGCAGTCTTCACCGAGGAATGACCAGATGGAAAGTTTTAGAAAGGCGGATGCTTGAAGGACCCTGCTGAGAGCGGCCTCTACAGCAGAGAGCTATGACACCCATGGGATTTCAGTTTCCACTCTTTAGTATGAGCTCACAGAGGGTGTTGGAGGGAAATTTGTTGAGGGGGAAATCAAAATAGAGAACCAGGAAACCGGAAGCTGGGTGTGGTGGTGTATGCTTGTAACCCCAGAGCTGGAGAGGCAGAGACAGGAAAATCAGGTGTTCGCAACCATGCAGTGAGTTTGTGGCCAACACAATACTGGGCTACACAAGACTCTCTCTCCAAAAGGGGGAAAACCCTGGGAGTATCAGAGAGGTTCAGCTCCTTCCTTCAGCCACCCCAGCCCTTACGGAGATGCACGGATTTGGGTTCTGTGAATAGGGGGAGGGTCTGTTAAGGGAGAATGAACTGGAGACATGGAGAACATTGGGGATCAAAGTAGCTGAGAGCCTGTTTGGCCCTCTGCCCAGGGAAGGGGCAGGGACTTTGGGAAGATTCTCTGAATTTTCTCCTGAAGTAAATGGTTTCTGGTAAAGGGGGAAACAGGGAACTTGGAGAGGCTGAGTGGCTTCCTCAGGGCACAGAAGAGCTGGGCATGCTCTCTAGGCTCTCTGGGTCTCTGGTGGTCTCTCAGAAGTCCCAGAACCAATGGTGAAGCTGGTGCCTCAAGAACCTCCAAGGAAGGAAAATGTCTGTTCAGTCTGAGGTCAGAGCAGCCTTTGACAGAGGGGAGCAGATGCGCTGGGGTACTCTTCCCACGTGGAGAATGGGGACAAGACCATCTAAGACCTGGGAAAAAGGACTTGTGTCCTATCAAGACAGGAGGTCACACAGAGTCAGCAATTCGGGACCAGTCTATAGAAAGGTTCAGGCCTTATGCTGTCACATGGACCACACAGAGAAACTCCAACAGGGGCTGGTAGGGTGACTCAGTGGGTAAAGGCCCTCACTTGCCAAGCCTGATGACCTGAGAATGAGCCTCAGGACCTACGCGGTGGAAATATAAAACTAACTCCCAGAAGTTCTCCTCTGACTTCCTCACTCCATGGGCAAGCCCCTATAAACAAACAAACAAACAGGCAAAAGTAATAAAAGGAGTTTCTAAGGATACAGGTTTCCTATTGTGCCAGTGTGTGCATGCACGTACATGTACTGGTGTACAAACGCGCTCACAATGGCACACATAGACTCACACTCCCTGTGCCCTGATTCACCAGGCTCATCAGGCTACTGGACATGGCTTCCTTCCTTCACGAGGGAATGACAAGCCTGGACTCAGATTGCCCTAGAGTGAAGGAGACTTACCTGGGATCTTACTTGGGACCACAGACAACGCAACCTTGAAGGAGGCATCAAGCCCCAGGATACCATCGGTAAACGGTATATCCACCCCACACATGTAGGTGCCTGCATCCTCCAGGGTGAGGTTCTCCAAGGTAACTGTGAAGGTGAGGTTGTCTGGATGGTCCCTGATGGACGCTCGGCCATTCCTAGCTTCTTCTGAACCTTTGGTCTTGACAATATCCTTACATAGTAGCACAATTGACCCTCTGCACCAGAATTTGTTATTAGTCTTGTATTCCTCCTCATACTGACACTGCACATTCAGGGACTGCCCCACAGTGCCTGTCACGGTGCTGGGGCCACGCAGAGGGACACAACCTGGAAAACACAAGCGCCAATGTTGCATCCTACAGCTGGATGGGGGTCGGGGCTCCCTTGGGTCAGGTCTGAGAGAGTCCTCTGGTCTGGAGGAAACCTTGAGAAAGGAGACAGGCTCTGTCAAACCTAGGAATCAGGACTGAGGTGAGCACCTCTGCTCTTCAGGAGTGGGGGCAGGGAGAGGGCTTGTTCCTGGAGAAAGGAAGGGCCCAGGAGGGAACAACACTGTGTGTGTGTAAGTGGGTGTGGGGAGGGCCCAGGAGGGAACAACACTGTGTGTGTGTAAGTGGGTGTGGGGAGGGAGAGAGGCAAGTCAAAGAGAGAGAGAGAAAGGGAGACTTTGCCTACGTATGTATGTGTGTGTGTCTTTGTGAGTGGGACATGTGCTGGGAATGAATGCTTGTGTGTGTTTAGTATGCACAGGGGATACGTGCATATACACTATAGAGATTATGTGGTTATGGCAATGACGGTCACAGGTAACCCACCTGGGGGGTCCTGGCTCTGTCTCAGGTGTGGCACACACGACTGTGCCGTGCACAGAAGCCTGGCAGCACATGCGATGCAGATGCTGATGATTCCTAGGCCCCGCCCCCAACCCTACCCCAGCCTCCTGCCTTCTCTCTAGGCCCCACCTGCCTCTGCTGGCCGCTCTCCCACCTCCCACCTCCCCCTCGTCATGCCTACAGCAGGACTTCCCCTTCCAAAGCTGTAACCCCTCTAACTCCTGCCCCCTCCTCACCTGAGACCAGCAAGAGGAGCAGAGCAGAAGGCAGCCACGTTCTCATCACTCTTGGGATCATTTCTTCAGCTCAGACGTCATCAAGACACCAAGCCCACAAGGGAAGGGGCTGTCTCCATCTAGGACCTAGAATGTCCACTTGCCTAGTTCTCCTTTCTGTCATCTGCTTCTTGGTTGGTCTCTGGCTCCCATGTGATGCCCTGGGTGAACAGATGCAGGAAGGGCTCTGACAATGCTCCCGACCTCAGAGGCTTTGGTTTCTATCATGCCCAGTAAGTGGTTACATCCACAGCTATGGATTGAGGAGGCCACCTTTGCCCTAGCCCTCAGGTGAGGGCTTTGCCTCCTTCAGATTCCTGCAGAGTCCTGGGGAGCACTTCCTTTTTCGGCTGCCCACCCCCTGTGACACGCCACTTTCTGAGTGGACTTGCGAGCTGTCCTTATTCTCTTGCTCTATCTCTATGACCACAGAGAAACCATTTCCTTCCAAAATTCAGCCTCATTTCCCATAGAGCATCCTTAGTCCATGGGTCTATAGCACTATCTCCGGTTTCACACTGCTGGTCAGGCTAATGCTGTGAACCTGGTTCCTTAATCAGAGTTCATCTGGACGCTGAGTCCCCACAAAGGGTACAGACAGCAGGTCACAGCTCTCTCTCTCTCTCTCTCTTCCATCGTATTCTGTTTGGTTTGTTGTTTGCTTATGTCAGCATCTCCAGCCCAGGCTAGCCGCTATATAGCTAAGGATGACCTTGAACTTGATCCTCCTGCCTCCACTCCCTGAGTCCAGGTATTTTAGGTGTGTGCCACCACATTTATGCTGTGCTCAGGATTGATCCCTAGGCTTCATGCATGCCAGGCTACCAAGATACATGCTCAGGCCTTGTTTATTTGAGAAAGTATCTCACACTCAACCCAGGCTGGGCTGGAATGCACTATTTAGCTCAAGCTAACCTTGAACTCACAGAAATCCTTTATCCTGTGAGTTCTGGGAGCTAGACTGAGCCACTATACTGGACATCTCTGTCCTCTTGTGTCTCCTGGCCCCATGTCTAGACATGGACTTGTCATTATTTTGCGTAGCTGTTGTGTAGCAGAATGGAAGAATGACCTCAGATCTCTCCTTTCTGATGACTCAGTTACTCCCTACTGTTCGTTCATTTCCCTCTAATATTGGGGAAGGAAGGAAAGAGAATGACTCCTTGAGCCCAGTGATACACCTGACCACAGAGCCGCCTGCATCCCTCTGATCTACATCAATATCTGGAGGCTGTGGCGACATTTGTTGGGGACATTTGCACCTGCTGTTCCCTGGCTTGGGACTCTCCTCTGGGTATCCACACTAATTCCACTCACTTCCAGTCCCTATTAACATATGATGCCGACATTCTCTCATTGTATCATTTTCTCCATTTCTTGCCTCTTATACATCTTCAGGATGTCTGTCTGCATTGTTTGTATCCACTGTTTCTTTATGAAAAACCACTTTGTGCATTCACTGCAAGATTCCAATGCCATGGTCAATGCTTGGCATCTGTCTTAGTCACTATTCTATTGCTGTGAAGAGACGCAATGACCACAACTCGTATAAGAGAAAGCATTTAATTGGAGGCTTGCTTACAGGTTCAGAGGCTTAGTTCCATTATTGTCAGGCAGAGAGCATGATGGCAAGCATGGAAGCTAAAGACGTAGCTGAGAGCTACATTCTGATTTTCAGGCAGAGAGAGAGAGAGAGAGAGAGAGAGAGAGAGAGACAGAGACAGAGACAGAGACAGAGAGACAGAGACAGAGAGACAGAGACAGAGAGACAGAGAAAGAGAGATAGCAGGGGCTGGTGTGAGCTTTTTAAAACCTCTAAGTCCACTTACCACAGTAATGCACTTCCTCCGAAAGACCAACCCCCCTAATCCTTCTAAACCTGTCAAACAGTTCCACTTCCTGGTGATAGAGCATCCAAATATATGGGCTTACGGGGGGGGGGCATTCTTGTTCAAACCACCACACTATGCAGTGAGTTCTCACTGTGTCCTAACAGCATGAGTGGGTGGGGATTCAGAATCACCACGCTTATGTCTACGGACATCTGCTGAGCAGTGGGATTCTCAGAGGCTTTGGTGCTGGAAAACTTGTCACGACACCCTGGTAGTGAAAGAAGATGGACACTGGGCTAAAGGCTCTCTTTACACAAGCAGGTGAGATCTAGCTCTAGGAAGCATGGTCTGAATGAAAGTACCAAATGGCTTCTTCTGGACTTGCAGCTCATTTCAGTCTCAAGCCAGGTCAAAATGTCATGGGCCTGGAAAGATTGTGTCAGGGCCCTAGGAGGAAGGAGTGTTGGTCAGAACTAACCCCAACTTCCCCAGGCTTCCCCAGAGGAGGCAAGCGTAGTACTAGCATACCACTGCCTGAGGAAAGGAATAGTCAGACTTTGGGGGATTCTCAACACTGTTCTGAATTAAGAGGTGCAACTGCACGTGGTCCTGTGGGCTGAGCAGTGGCTAATGGAAATCAGTGAATGTGGAGTTCAGACTCAGGTCTGTCCTATAGATGACCTTTGACCTCTGGCATTTCCTTACTACAGTACTTGACTCAACAGAGCATGTGATTCATAGCTGAACTCAGCAAACAGGTCAGTCCTTACACTCTGGCACAGACTAGAGGAACGGGGTAATGGGAAGCCACGTTCAAGGTGGAGTCACAGAACCTCCTCTAAGTGGCAAATCGGTGGACCCAACACAACACAACGCCATATTCCCTTTGGGCTAAAGACTTGAGTGAGGACAAGGGGCTCAGAAACGTTGGTGATAATGGAAGCAGACCTCCTGCTGAAGTTTAGTCACTCTGCAGGAGCTGTACTGGTCAGGTGGGCTTTGGGGAGATAAGAAACACATACACACACAAAGATATAGAGTTATAAAGAAATTGATAAACAAATTGTTGTAACAGGAAGAAGTCCTACGTAGGATCTGGGCTACTTCCTGTGGCCCTCTTATGGCCACATGGAAGCCCTAAGACCAGGGAGCCTGGTGTCTCAGAGACCTCTGTGGAGGCTGGGGAGATGGCTCAGTAGGCAAAGTGCTTGCAGCGCAACGGTGGTGACTAGAGTTCAGATCTCCAGACGCCATGTAAAGCTGGGTGCTGCGGCGTGCGTCTGTAATCTCTGTGCTCCCAGGGTGAGATGGGAGAATCCGCAGGAGCTCATGGGCCAGCTGGCCCGACGTCTGCAGCAGAGAACAAGAGAGGCCCTGTTTCAAATAAGGTGAAAGGTGAGGACTGACATGTGCTCTGGCATGTGTGTGTCCCACGACACATGTGTGCCCCTCCATGAGCACAAACATGAAAAACAAAACAAAACAAAACAAAACCCAAACCCCTCCTTGGCAAGAAGATGATTCCTCAGGCTCAGACCAGGGAGAAGGAAGTATGCTGGGGGAGGGGGGTCTTCTCTCAGAGAGGATGGGAAGAGGGCCAAGTGGGACTTGGGGCCCCTTCAGAGCGGATGTGGCCTTCATCAGGATAGGGAAGCATGAAGAACTCAAGCCTGGGTTCTTGCCACCCATCGGCTGGAAATATCTGGTCCTGGCACTGTCAGGGTAGGACTCACAGGGTCTGAGGGACGGAGTTGTCCCTGATCTGTTGCACATTCAGACACACACAGCAAAACACACACTGTTCATTTCCAGCCACTGGGCCCTTATTCTCATCCGTTCCATGTCGTTGCCCAGGGCTGTGAAGATGGAACCATGCCAAGGTCCCTGTGGTCCCTTTCCAAAGCCATTTTTATGACTCCTGCACCACATGTGCCTGTGTCCTTGGTGATGAAACCCTCTTGAGTTCATTGTGAACGGCAGGTTCATGCGAAAACTCTGATGGATGCTTGGCCAGTCTTCTCTTTGCTCCTTGGACCTTGCTAATCCTCCAGGGCGGCAAACACCATGGTAAACGCAACAGTAATTGTCATGTCTTTTATTTCTCTTCCTACAGACACTGTGTGTCCAGGAGTTTCCCCATGGGACCTTGCACAGTGCTGGGACAGAGCAGAATGAAGAACCCTGGGAAACATGAGTCCCAGTCTGGCCTCACAGATGGACCAGGCTTGAAGAGGCTTCCTGGGGTCAGGTCCCAAAGAGACCTCCATTTTAGAGGAGGCCAAGCAGGAGCACTGTCTTTGCCAGACCCGGAGGTTGAGACTGAGGGGTAAGAAAGCAAGGGGGCAGGGAGAGGTGTCCACGGAAACAGGGCAGACCTGGGGCAGGGTAGCTCAGTGCTGTCTATGTGATTGTGTGTATGTTTCTGCATATGTGCCTTTGGGTGGGGTGTGTGCCTAAGTGAGTGTGTGTGTACATGTGTGTGTAACCAAGACACAATCCATATCATACTGCTACAAACATGACTGTCACAATCACCCCTGTTAATGTACCTCAACTCTGTCCCAGATATAGGAATGTTGACAAGGTCTGCATGTGGTAGGTCTAGCGGTATAAAGTGTGGTGTAGGTACATACATCTGATTTGTGCAGTATATATGTGTTATGTATGCATCGTGTGTGGCATGTGTTCTACGCACAGTTATATGAGGTAGGGTATACACACATGTTATGTGTATGCTATATATATATCACATGCTGTGTGTGCACTATACACTGCATGTATGTGTTATAGTACGCTATGTGTGGTGCATACATGTGTGTGACATGTGCAGCACATTTGAGGAATGTTCACATGCATATGGTATGGTATACACATGACAAAAGGTGCACCTGTGTGATAAGCCATGCCTCCTGTTGATCCTGACGAGTTTACAAGTGTAATGATGGATGTGCCCTGGGCAGCCATGCCGTTTCTATGTAGCTCTAGGCCAGCAATAGGCCAGCTTGCTTCAGGTGAGTTCCCAGAGTGTGGGCCCTGGCTGGCCCTGGCTGGCCCTGGCTGGCCCTGGCTCTGGAAGCCTTGCTCTCTTGACAGAGTTCAGGAGTGAGGGTTGCTCGGTGACCCCAGAAATGCATCCTCAACATCCCACCTCAAACTGCCTTTGGACACAGGCTTGGGTCATCAGCTTTTCATGACAGTTGTTGCCAAAGCAAAACCCCCAGCTCCAGACTCTTGCAAGCACACAAGTTTATTTCTCACTCTTGGAAAAAATGAGTCAGCTGACTCCCAACCCCTTGCCCAGGCTAAAGATGTCTCCTGTCCATTGTGGGTGGCAGGAAACCACATTCTGGCTCTTAACAGTCTCAGCCCTGGTGGGGGTGGGGTATTCGTGTGTCACATCATCATGAGGAACAGCATGGAAGTAACACCATTTTCTGCAGTGAACCACCACCCCGGTGATTCAGTGAACCTGAGTGTGATCTCGGGGACCCCGACAGCAAGAAGGTTAGACTGAACTCAAGCATATTTATAGAAAAGTGCTGGGGGCCATTTGCCTTGGGGGTAAGCAGCATGGCCATCACGCTGGCTCCTGGAGAAAAGCATGTCTACCAGGCAGATCCCGAAGCTGTGGACCGCAGAAGTAAGAGGGACAGTGGGGGTGGGGGTGACAGATTCTACGTGAGGCTGACGGAACACTGTCCAAGTTAATTCAGTTACAGCTGTCAGTATCAGAGATCTTTCTCTTATTTCTTTTATTTCCCAAAGAAATGGCTTGATTTTATTTGTCATGGGTATTTGATTTTTTTGTTTTTGATCAAATTAATTAACAAATTGGTTCAGTCTCTCTGTTATCCCAGGCTGGTTTCCAACCCTTGATCCTCCTGTCTCAGCCTCCCAAGTGCTAGGGTTATAGATCTGTGCCACTACATATGGCTGTTAGTCTTAGTTTTGGCTCTCTCAGACAGGTTCTTACTATGTAACTCACCTAGGTTGAAACACTCTATGTAAGTCAAGCTGGTCTTGAACTTGTGGCCATTCTCCTGTGTCCACCTCCTGAATTAGCAAAGTTAGATATATGCACTACCATGTTTGGCTTGTTTGTTTGCTTTACAATAATTGATTTCTGGGTCAGGGAAGACAGATCAGTAGGTAAAGTTCTTGAAAGTATGAGGAACTGATTCAGTCCCCAGAGATCACGGTTTAAAAAAACCAGCGCATGGTGGCACATGCGTGTAACCTCAGTGCTGAGGAGGCAGACACGGACATACTCCTGCGGCCAGTCAGCCTAGGCAAGTCAGCCTTGAGGGGACCTAAGTGCACAGTGCCCGAGGAACAACACCCAGGCTCTCCATACTCAGGTGCTCGTCTGCCCCCAACACATGCATCTACGTCTTTATGTATGTGTGTACCACATCCCATGTGAACACACACACACACAATTTCTGCTCTCTAGAACTCTTCTTCACCATCCCTACAGCATTTACTCAAGAGTATCGCCATGAAGTATCTATGACTGTTACTGAGCACAATCAGACTCTTCTGTGTAGATGGCAGGAAGCTAACTTATAAAGAAGCAAATCAGACATTTGCATAGAAGAGCTGGTCTTGACAAGAAGAATGGAGCCTCCGAGATTGGGCAAAACAAAGAAGGAAAATGGCAGAAAGATACTTGTTTTGCCTCTTCTCCCTCCTTCCTTCTCCCCCGTTTCTCCTCCTTTTCCTCTCCTCCTCTTTGTCATCTTCTTCCTGGTCTTCTTGAGAGAGGGTCTAGCTAGGCATCCTTGGCTGACCTGAACCGTACTGTGAAACCCATCTGCTCTCAAACATGGAGAGAGCTTCCTGCCTTTCCCTCTCAAGTTCAGGATCAGCACGCTAGGCATTTCTGCATCCTTCAAATTTAAGAATGAAGGTGTTAACCTGGACAGCACACCTGGAAGGAATTAGAAGGTGAAGAATGAGGCCATGAAGGTCAAGACTAGGCTAGTAATGCAGAATGACCTTGAGCTGCCGGCTGCTGCTCAGTTTGGAATATGAAGGGGCATGAAGCCAAGCATGCAAGCTGTCCCGTCTCCTAGCTTAGACTACTGCTGCTTGGAAGGAGACACCAAAAGTCAGGATTTGGAACTGTGTGAAGCAGGTGTTTATCCTGATGCTCTGGGAAGGAGATTTGAAGGAATCTGGTGGCTTGATGCAACTGTTTTCCAATTCCCAGAGTGAGCAGTAGAAGAAAACAGGAAGCAGAGCGTGTTCACTAGCCAGTGATTCTCTTAAAATCAGAGCTCACGTTTTGTGTGTTTTTTGGTGCCTTGTTCTTGACAGCTATAGTGAATAAAACTATGCAGTTGATAGCATGCTGACTTATTTGTGTGTCCAGCAAAAGTCTGGTGAGGTCCATACTCCTTAAAGTCAGGGCTCCAGGCTTCTGCTGTCTTCCTGTTCTACAAGCTCTCAAGAGTTGACTTCATCTACACATGTAAGATAGTCATTACTGCAGGGTCAGGGGGAGGTGGAAAGTTGGGAAAGAGTATTCCCCAGGGGTGGGTCTGATTCACACTCAGCCACACCTGTCTGGCTACAGAAACACATACAGTTGCTATGGGGAAAAGCAGAAACTGAGAAGATAATGGATGCATTTTTTTTTCATTCCTCTTGCCAAGTGTCTACCCTGGAGTGAGAAGCAAGAAATCTGAAAGGGGGAACCTTCAGCTACAAGAAGAGGAAGTCTGTAGACACATCAAGTGCTGATCGCTGCAATTCCACAGCTACTGACACACGTGGAAGGTGCCTAGTTGGGCGTCTCTGGATCTATGGCACCTCCTTGTGTCTCTTCAGGGTCATCTGGTGTAGCCAGGGCCTCTCCAAGGAACAGGATGGAGGTAGGTCCCTCTTAGGGAGTGGAGGCAGGTGTCAGGAGCAAAGGCCCACTCTGAGCTGGGTGACAGACTGAACAAATAGAAGAAAGACAGGAAGGAGTGGAACACCAGCACTCATCCCTTTCTGCTTTCTACTTGGGGATACAATGTGACTGTCCAGCCACCTCACAGCCCACCATGTGTGATGTCAGCCCTGGGCAGATGGTCCTGGGTTGTATAAGAAAGCAGGCTAAGCAAGCCAGGGAGAGCAAGCCGGGGAGCAGCACTCCCCCATGGCCTCAGTTCTTGCCTCCAGCTTCCTGCTGAGTTCCTGTACACTTCCTTCAAAATGGACCATGACATGAAAGTGTCAGCCAAATAAAACTTTTTCTTCCAGCAAGTTGGTTTCAGACAGTGTTTCATCACAGCAACAACAACAACAAAACACATGAGGACAGACAGATGGATGGATGGATAGAACAGACAGACAGACAAGCTTATCTCATCCTTTGACCGAAAGGGCGGAATTTTCCTATTTGTGAATGACCCAGACTCTTTACCTCATGAACCAGCTTCAGCCTGTATATTGGTCCCCTTCCCCATCATCCTCTCTGTTGCTCACTGTCTTTAGCCTTAAAGATGTAAGCACCAGCTTCTCATTACATGCTCTTTATTTTCTTTTATTTATTTTATTTTTAGTTCTTCACTACAAGGGTCTCACTATGTAGCTCTGGCTGTTCTAAAATTTGCTCTGTAGACCAGGCTAACCTTGAGCTCATAGAGATCCACCTGCCTCTGCCTCCTGAGTGCTGGGATTAAAGGCCTGTGCCTCTACCTCCCTGCTTATTTTATGTTTTTTAAGGTAGATTATTCTACAGCCTTTTTGTAGGACCCAAGTGAAAAGCCATGTCCCCAGAGAGAACTCCATGATTACCCTACATCATTATTCCCTTGTTTTGGGTCCTCCACCGAGCTTATTGCTAGTGTTTTATGTCCTTGTGACAGGATGTAAGCTCCGTTAGGGCAGACATTCTACCCTTTTGTTTATACTGGGGCATGGCACTTAGTAGGTTCTTAATAAAAATATTTGTTGAACAATAAATTGTGTGAGGTTTGGCGACTTCACATAATTCTGAGTGGGGCTTGGAGAGAATTGCTAATCTGTTCGCCCTAACTGGTGTGGCCAGTAGGATAAATGATGGAGAGTATCTTTCGCCATAAAAAACCATTCCATGGGCTGGAGTGATGGCTTAGGAGTTAAGTGGCTGTTCTTCCAGAGGACGTGGGTTCAATTCCCAGCAACCACATAGAGGTGCACAGCTATCCTAGCTCCAGTTTCCAGGAATCTGATGCCTTTCTCTTGCCTCTGTAGGGCACTGGGCATGCACATGATGCACAGACATGCATGCAGACAAAAAAAAATAAAGCCCACACACATAAAATAAATAAATAAAAATTAAAAATTAGAAGAATGAGCGCTGCTCTTGCAGAGGACCTGAGTTCAGGTCTTAGCACCTCCCCCCCCCCCAACAGGTGGCTCACAACCACCTGACCTGCACCCTTTACTGGATTCCATAGACACCTCCACTCATATATAAAGACGCAGATACCCACAATTTAACATGGTCATAATAATAAAAACACATGCCAGGAACTGGGGAGATGGCTCAGCAGTTTAGGGCACCTGCTGCTCTTCCACAGGACCAGCATTTCGATAGCAGATCCCAGCCATCTGTGACTGCAGTCCCTATGGCTTCCTACGGCTGCTTCTGACCTCTGTGAGCAGCAGGCTAACATGCAGTACACAGACAAATGGGCAGGCAAAACACCCACATACATAAATAATAAAATCTTTAATTACAAAAATAAACTCATCCCAGGGTCACCTGGCAGTCTCAAAGCTGCAGTCTTAGCCAGCGATGTGCTGGCCTGAGCCAGCTCCAGAATCGCAGCTTCCTTCCCTTCCCCCTACACTTGGCACCAACTATTTATTTGCCATCTTTCTGAGCCCTGACCCACTGTATCTTAAGGCTTGAAATTGGGAAGAAGTTGAATTTAACGAAAGGTAGAGGGAGGCTCTAAAAAGAAAGGGTAAGTCAGTGGGATGACTCCCCAAGTAAACAAAATCCTAGCACCCTTAGTTCTCTCCCTGGAGACCAAGCAATGGTTGAAGGACAGCACCGACTTTATAAAATTGTTCTCTGGCTCCTCCACACTTGAGCCATGGCATACATACATGCACACATACATATGTAAGTGTTTGTGCACACGATTACACACACACACACACACACACACACACAAGTAGGACGTGGACTCTCTAAGTCTGGCATATTGCTGTTTGTAGATGAAGGAGGTCATGAGATGGGATCCTGTGGTTGCCACCAATTTTTATCCTTTTTGGCCTCCCAGGTTAGTGGGACTGTGGCCCTAAAGACCTGGAAGCAGAGGGCTCAGGTGGGGTCATAGAGAGTCTATTCTAGATTCCAGAGAGAAGAAACTTGCCAGGGGAAATGACCAGTGCCTGTCTCCTGGGAAATCTCCCCAAGTGTCCAGAATGATGGAGGAGCTGACTTTGGGAAGAGGGGCTCCTTAAAAAAATTTTAAGAGTGCAGACATGGATAAGCGGATTTTTGCATGGTATGCTGTCTGTGCTAAATTTGTTATGTTGGAGCGTTGTATAATGTCCTTGGAGAATGGGAAACAACATAAAGCAGACCGATGAAAATACAAATTTTGGTGCACAGAACTGAGCTTGCACACAGGCTGTGGGGCGGGAGAGGCGATGATAGATGTGGGCTGACAGATTTCAGCTACCATTCTCCCTATAGCATGGGGCAAGTTGTTTCTAGTTGCCCCTGATGTTGGGGGTCAAAGAGATGGATTAGTGAACTGTTTTGTTTCTTTGTAATCTGTTTGGTGCGAGACCAGGGGTGTTTGAGGGAGACCGGACTGTGCCCATTTCACATTTCTGGTTAGGGATATTCATTCCCTAGAAGACGTGAAAAAAATCTACCTTCATATCACAAGCAAATGACAGAGAGTTCCAGGAATCTCCATTGCAACAGAGCTTCAAGGGCTCCAGCCCACAAACAACCACCGCACAGGAGGAGGAAGAAAGGTAGCACTCATGGGCCCTCAAGAACAGTGGAGCTACGTCACGTCACAGTGAAAGTTTGCCAACAAGGCTATTGGCTGAGTGATAAGAAAAAGAGAAACCGTGTGGGCAAGGGCGGGGGACTAACCCATGTGGGCTGCTTGCAGAAGAGAATTAAGTATCACACCTATAAAACATGCTGTGCTGGCAAAACTTGCCCTGGAGATAGGAAGGTGGGGATGCTCAAATGGGCAACTCCTCCCTCTTTAAAGTTTTAAAATTCTTTTACCACTTCATAGATGTATATAATAAATTTCAGTCATTTCCCCTGTTAGTACCCCATCTCTTTTCCTGTCCCCACTTCTTTCTTTCTTTTTCTCTTCCTTCCTTCTTTTATTTATTTATTTTTTCTTTTTCTTTTTTCTTGAGACAGGGTTTCTCTGTGTAGCCCTGGTTGTCCTGGAACTCCCGAGTTTCCCTGTGTAGTCATGGAACTCACTCTGTAGGCCAGGTGGTCCTCAAACTCAGAGATCCACCTGCCTCTGCCTCCTAAGTGCCCGAACCTCAACCACCTGGCCCAGTTCTCCAGTTCTTTGCAATGAGCCCCTTGTTGGGAGCTGCTGTTCTAGCAGCTGCTTTGGTATTTATATCTCAGCAGAAAGACTGCTTTTACCAGGCCTTCACTGGAGTCAGGGAAGAATTTCCAAGTCTAACTCCTTTTGTTTGAGACAGCAGGTAGGATACCTTGTCAAAATCACGCCTCTTGTTTCATCTCCTTGTGAATTTAGCTCATTGTGCTGAGCTGCTTTTACTCTGGCTTAAAAGGAGTCTGAAGTAAAGCCAGGCGTCTAGGCTCTACTAGAGCCTCTCGGAAAGGCCGCATGTGTTGTATGTTAGTTTATTAATTTTAATCCTCACTCCCGACTCAAGAACCATTTCAGTCTGCTGGCAGGCTCTGGCAGCCCCTCTCCTGCTTACATGTCCCCTCTCTCTGTCTCTCTGTCTCTCTCTGTCTCTCTGTCTCTCTCTGTCTCTCTGCCTCTCTGTCTCTCTCTGTCTCTCTGTCTCTGTCTCTCTCTCTGTCTCTCTGTCTCTGTCTCTCTCTCTCTCTCTGTCTCTCTCTCTGTCTGTGTGTGTGTGTGTGTGTGTGTGTATCCCACTAAGTTTAATTAGGATGTCTTGTCTGAACCATGGGTAGGGGCATGGGCAACTAAGCAGCAGCTACACCACTGAAGAGAATGAAAACCTCCTCTCAATGAAGACAGACTCACTAGAGCCCAACACATGTCATCAGGGAGAAGATGCTAGCCTGGGGACTCTTCCCACACAAAGTGGGAGCACATCCATGTTAAATGTGAACTTGGGGGTGGGCATCAGAGCCTGCCAGGATGAGAAGACTCTGGGTGTTGTAGGGTGCAGAGCTCAAGAGCTGAGAGCAACTATTTCCCACTTAAGCGTTTGCCTATTGGCTTCCTCTGTGGACTTTGATTGGCTCTTTCTTATTGTGGAGCTTATATGTGGAGGGTGTCTAGCACTTAGACATTTAATAGATGCTTCTGAATCAAAGAGAGACAACTGAATGACCCAGTGCAGACACTGGCCCTGCAGGGGTCACGGGGTGACGTGGCTCATGACTCCTGGGAGAACAGCTGCCTTCTTCCCGTTCAGCTCCCCGTCTGGTCTCACTGGGCCGATAATCTAGATTTCAGGGGCCAAGATTGAGCTGCACCTTGGGGACCTGTGGAGGTGGCAAACTTCTATTCTGTTTGGTGAGGCCACGTTTCCCAGATATTTGGTCAAAACCTCGCTGGTGGCCTGCAGACTTAGAATGACATGTGTCCCCAAGGAACTGGGGCCCTAGGAAGAAACATGAGTTTTTCTCATATTTTCTACTTCTCTGGAAGCCATCAGAGGAAGACAGACACACTGCAGGATGTTCTGCAAGAGGGTATCATGAACGGGTTCCAGAACTCAGCTGTCCCTGCTGTGCAGTGGGGCTGAGGCTGAGGCTGAGCCCACAGTACCCAAGAGTCATGGTGCTGCTGACCACAGTCATTCCTTCATCGACAGATTCTTTCCAGGCTGGCCAGATGGCTCAGTGAGTAAAGCTCTTGACTTCCTTGCAAGTGCAAGAACATGAGTTTAATCCCCACAACCTATGGGCTTTGGCTCATGCATGCATGTATATGTGTGTGTGTACTTTAATACTGGGGTAGTTATGTGTGCTTGAAATGGCAAGATGGGAAGTGGAGGAAGGTAGACCCCTGGAGTTCCCTGGCCAGCTAGCCTGGCCCACTTGGCAAAGGTCCAGGTCAATGAGAAACCCTGTGTTAAACAATAGTGGAATGACACCTGTAGTTGTCCTCCATATACACGTATGTACCCACAACATGTAAACACACACACATATGAGAGAGGGAGAGACAGAGACAGAGAGCCAAAGAGACCAATCATTTTCCATATGCTGGGAGGTGACTCTGCACTGGGCCTCTGAACTATGGACCTTCACCAGGTCCAACTTCACCTCCCCAGAGCCTCAGAGGCCTGTTCACCCAGAGGACGGCACTGAGCATGCTCAGGAGCAGGGGCAACTCCAGAAACACCAGGAGCTTGAAGTAAAGGCTGCTCAGCAGGGACCTGCAGGAGACAAGGGAGACAAGAAGACAGCTGTCACCTAGCACAGAGGGCTCAGCCTTCCTGGTGTCTAGATCCTGTCCTTCAATGGCCAGATAACCACAAGCCTCTGTCATTGAAAAACTAACACTCCATCCACTTGCAAAGCAAACAACAAAAATACTTCCAAAGCACTAGGAGAGAAAGAAAATTTTAAAAATAATCCTCGAGGATTATTTTTGTGTTTTGTCTATCGTAAGATTTAGGGGGAGAAAGAACACAATAGAAAGGAAAGGGGACTAGGTAAGATCCGAGGGACAGTTCTCAGGGAGAGCCAGCGAGGTGTCCTCTGCCTCAGCTGTAGGGGAATGGGGAAGCTTGTGGTTTAGCTATGTCCTTGACCTGGAGGCTTGACCCCAACAGGCTGTGATGGAATTATGCCAAAGTAACTATCAGTGCTGAGAATGCCTCTGGACACCTTCAAGAGCGACAAGTATCATACCGGTACACCACAGCCATTTCCCCCAGCTCTCCCCCTCTATACTGTGTAGACCCTCCATACTGGCCCTTGGCAGAGCTGGATTGGAACAATGACATTTATTTATGTGTTGGAGCTAGAAGATGATGGGAAAGGAATCTCTTCTGCCTCAGTGGAGACCCAGCTGTGGCTCTCTGTCCTGCTTCACTCGTCTCATGTGCCACTCAGATGAAGATGTTACCTTCCTGGAGTTGAGGCTTAGAAGGGAAGTCTTGCTATACTGAAAGGTAAAAGAGTTGGGGGGCCCACCTCAGGCATGAGAACACAGCAGCCTGAGTGCCCCTACAAGATAGTTCCTGAGACCAGCAAATAAATTACAAGACGACAGGGCAACTTAGTATTCAGATAAATGACTTTAAAAGAAGTATAAATATAACCATGCGACACTTGGGATATCCTTAGGCTAGAAATGATTGGTTTCCTTAATTCCTGGGCATTTTGTGGCTTATCTGGAGGCCCTCCCAGGAGAGAAGCCGCAGGGCCAGACCAGTGGGAAAGAGCTGCTGGGGTCCAGCTCTGCTTACCGGGTGAGGGGGCTGGTCTGATTTGCTCTTTGGTTGCCCGTGTCCTCTGTGGTTCGTGGTGTGGATGTCAGAACAGTGGCTATGGTTGTCATTGTCATTGTTGAAATTCCTGGGGCTAAAGATACAGACAGAACATGGTTCACTCCTCAGTCACTTCACATGGACAGTCCAGCTCTTGTGCCTAAAGCTTTTTCCACTATGAATTAAGGAGTTCACTCGCCAGTGACCATCCAGAACATCACATTATTTATCTATCTATTTATTTATTGTTTTATTATTTATTATATTTACATTATTATTACTATTACTATTATCATCTTTGAGATAAGGTTTCTCTGTTTAGCTCTGGATCTTCTGGAATTCACTCCATGGACCCAGCTGACCTCAAACTCAGAAATCTGCCTACCTCTGCCTCTCGAGTGATGGAATTAAAGGTGTGCACCACCAGGCCTAGCGCATTACTTCTTTTGTAAAGAAAGACGATGTGCAGATTAAAAACAACAACAACCACTAGCTCTCCTTTTAAAACTCGATTCCTTTATGGCTTATTCGTTACTGCCTGGTGTGCAATATGCAAAACAAAAACCCATTAGTTTTGCATATTTTGTCTGTTTTATTTTAAAAAAATAACTATGTATATGTGTATGGGTGCTTGCAAGCCTATATTTTTGTGCACCATGTGCTTGCAATGCCTATGGAGGCCAGAAGAGGCCATCAGATCCCCTGGAACCTGAGTTCCAGATGGTTGCAAGCTACCATGTAGGCGCTGGGAACCAAACCCTCTTCTTGGAAGAGCAGCCAGTGCCCTTAATCACTGAGCCACCTCTCCAGCCCCAACTTTATCTGTTTTCTTTATTTCAGTTGTTTAAAGCCGAACATAACTCTGATCCTTATTACTCTATTGTCCAGAAATAGAGGTTCTGTGGCTTTTTAAATTTTTCATGTTAAAGGGATCTAGGGGGTGTCAGGGTAGTAGTTTAGCTCAGTGGTAGAGTGCTTGGCTAGCAGGCATGAGGTTCTGAGTTCAAGTCCTAGATCTGTACAAGTGAGAATATGCAAGACACACATATGGAGGCAAGAAGACACGTTTTCCCTACCTCACCTTCCAGCTCAGTAGGAAAACAGGACTAAATAGACTGTGTTTATCTTTTCTGGTAAAACTTTTATAATAATGAGTCCCTGATCCTTCACCCCAACCAGGATTTTGGCGAATTTTTTCTTACCTGGGTCAATGTTCACATCAACTTTAAACTTGTGGTCATATCCAGATCTCTCAATTACACACCAGTAAACGCCAGCATCGCTCATCCTCAGCTCCTCCATGGTCACTGTGATGATGAAGTCTGTTTGGTTGTCTCTGATGGACAAACGGTTCTTTTTCACCAACTGCTCTGAATCAGTTCGAATGAGAATCTCACATGAATTCCAAACAGCTCCTCGGCACCATTCCTTTGTGTAATCCTTCCAGGATGAGGTATAGCGGCACTGCACCGTCAAGGAGCCCTGCTCCTGACCCCTCACCTCCTTTGGACCTGTGATTGGATCCTGAGCAGCAGAGCAGCCTGTAAAATACAAACCCATGGACCACTGGTCTCCCACTCCAAGGGCAAGGCATAATACCCTGTGCCAAGAAGTTCATGAGCTGAATAACAATTAGTGAAGGGCTAACCATCTTCCCAAGGCAGGTCATCATCATCATCATCATCATCATTCTATTGGTCATAGCCTCAAAAAAAAAGTGGCTGAAGAGCCCAGTTACAGCTCTCAGAAGATAAAATGGTGACACTGAGCAATCATGGCTTCCTGTAATCCACCCCTAATTATTCCCCAATGGCCAATAAAAATATATTTCAAAGAATCCCCTTGCAACCATCTTTGTGTTGCCCTGGAGCAGAGGAAGTCACAGAAGACCACATCCACGGGACATGATCCTGCCTTCACCTCAGTACCCATGATCCTCAAGAGATCCATCTGAAGAAGCCACAGCCTATGGTCATGCAGAGGCCACTTCTGGTACTTCCAACAGTCTCTCTCTGGGATGAATGCCTTGGAAGCTGACCAAAATGACACTAGCCAATCTGATTTCCATGTGGTCCAAAGCCCACAGCACACAGACCCTGCGCTGTCCTGCAGATCCATGTAACCTGAGCCCCAGACCTCCTGGTAAGGGCTGAAGATGAAGTGGGGTTGGCAAAGCACTTACATAGCACAACGACAACAGGTGTCAAATACCTACTTAAAGACGATAAAGGGGTATCTGGAGAGCTGGCTCAGCAGCTGAGAGTACTGGCTGCTCCTCCAGAGGTCCTGAGTTCATTTCCCAGCAACCACATGGTGGCTTACAACCATCTGTAAAGGGATCTGATGCCCCCTTCTGTTGGTCATGAAGACAGAGCACTCATGTACATAAAATACATAAATAATGAATCTTTAAAAAAGGATGCTTAGCCAAGTGGCTCACACCTGTAATCCCAGACCTCGGAGAGGCAGAGGCAGGCAGATCTCTGTGTGTTCCAAGCAAGCCTGATCTACAAAAAGAGTCCAGGACAGCCAGCTCTACACAGAGAAACCCTGTCCCGAAAACAAAACAAACAACTATGCTTGCATACCTTTAGGATTTTGGCTTCAGCAACAACAAAGCATGCCCCTAATGGCACAGGCAAGAAAACAATAATTGCTGAATGTAATTATTTTAAACCAAAAGGACTTAACCAACAGAGCGAAGAGACAGCACACAGTGTGAGAGGAAGATCTTTTCAGACTATGTATCTAACAGGAGCTTACTTTCCATATTAGATGAGCAAGAACTCAACTCAAGGAGTCCAACAGCAATCACAATCAAGTTTAAAATGAAGAAATGAGGAGCTGTGGAGATGGCTGAGCCAGCAAAATACCCGCTGTGTAAGCGTAACCATGAAGAACCTGAGCATGCGACCCCAGCAACCATGTGAAAAGTCAGGAGTGATGGTACATCCCTGCAGCTGAGCATAGGAGCTGGGCAGTAAGGGCAGGAGACTCTAGAAGCTCCTTGGCCGCCCAACCCTGCTTCAGTTTCAGTGAGAAACCCTTTCTCAAAAAATAAAGGTTGGAGTCAGGCATGGTGACACACACCTGCAATCCCAGCATTCAGGGGCAGAGGCAGGCACATCTCTATGAGTTCTAGGCCAGCCTGGTCTACACAGAGAGTTGCAAGTCAGCCAGAGCTAAATAGTGAAACCCTGTGTCAAAATAAAATAAAATAAAAATAAAGTCAGACAACAGTTTAAGAATGACCCTCAACCTCAGGCCTCCACACACATGCATACCCACCTACAGGCACACATGCATGCACACGTGCTCACACCCACACACGCATGAGCAGATGAACTGAGTAGACAGTTCCCAAAGGTGATACAAATGCTCAATAAATATGTGGACAAATACTCAGTTTCAGCAGTTGTCAGGGAGATAGGTGCAAATGAGATTCACAAAGAGCCATCATCACACCCCAATCAGAACTGCTATTACTAAACCAAGACAAAATATAACAACTGTTGATGCATGTGGGATAGAGGATGTTTCACACAGAGGATCAGAATGTAAACTAGGCATTGTGGGAAACAGTGTGGAAGTTCCTCAGAAAACTAGCGCAGAACTGCCACATAATTCAGCAACCCCACTTGGGGGGATAGAGCCTGTGCGGGTTAGGTTTTTGTCATTTGACACTATCTGGGAGTGTACAGCAGGAAAGAACATTAATTGAGAAAATGCCTCCATCAGGTTGGTACATAGGCACGTCTGGGGGCCCTTTTCCAGTCCACTGTGGGTGTTATCACCCCTGGGTAATATAAGAAAGCAGGCTGGCCAGGCAGGACTTCCGGTGAAGGGAGGAGGACACCCACCCACAAAACCTTCAACCCAAAGTTTACTCTGCCTACAGGATGTGCAGGGATAAAGATGGAACAGAGAACGGAGAAATGGCCAGCCAATGACTGGCCCAACCTGAGACCCACCCCATAGCAGAAAGCCAACCCCTGGCACTCTGAATGATACTCTGATATGCTTGCAGACGGGAGGCTAGCCTGACTGTCCTCTGAGAGGCTCCACCCAGCAGTAGAACTAAGCAGATGCTGAGACATTGGGTGGAGCTAGGGGAGCCTTGTGGGGGAACGTGGGAAAGGACAGAAGATCCTAGAAGGTCTAGGAGGGGACAATAGCCCCCTAAAGAAGACCAGACTAGGCTGGGCCCTTAGGGGATTATAGAGCCTGAGGCACCAACCAAACAGCATGTATGGACTGGACCAAGGCCCACAACACAGATACGGCTGATGGGCAGCTTGGTCTTCATGTGGGTCCCCTAGCAACAGTGGGTCGTATCTGACATGGACTTGGTTGCCTGCTTTTGGATCACACTCCCCTAGCTGGGCTGCCTTGTCTAGCCTCAATAGAAGAGGCTGTACTAAGCCCTGGTACAATTCAGAGGGAGGGGCTCTGATTGGGATGTAAAATGGATACATTAATAAATTTATTTAAAAAGGATTATAACTAATTTTCAGAGCAATAAAACTACTTCAGCAAGTCAGAAAGGAAGGAAGGATGAAAGAAAGGAAGAAAGAAAGAAAGAAAGAAAGGAAGGAAGGAAGGAAGGAAGGAAGGAAGGATAAGAAAGAAGAGAGAAAGCAGGCTGAACAAGCCATGGGTATCAAGCCAGTAAGCAATACCCCTCCATGACCCTGCTTCAGTTCCTGCCTCCAGGTTTCTGCCCTGCTTGAGCTCCTGTTCTGGCTTCCATCAGTGGCGGACTGTGCTGGACATTTAAGCCAAGTAAACCTTTTCCTCTCCAAATTGTTTTTTGCCACTGTCTGTATCACAGTAATAGAACACAAACACACAGCCCAGAGAAAGGAGTATGTGGAAAAGACACCTTCCCATGTGTTTACTGCAGCAGGACTCAAACAGCCATGGCACAGAATCACCCTAGATGTGGGTGGATAGATAATAAAATTCTGTACATAAATGCAATGGAGTATCATTGTAAAAGGATGGAATTTCCTCATTTGCAGCCCACACATGAGATTGGAGGAAGTGAAATAAATCAGACACAGGAAGATGCTACTATACATTTTTATTGACAGGTGGAAGCTAAAACGTTATTCTCTGTGGCTAGGGAGATGGAGAGATGGACCGGCCTGTAAAAAAGTGTTTGCTGCATAAGTAGAAAGACTTGAGTTTGGATCCTCAGAACACAGGGGAAAAGCCAGGTGAGGTGAGAGGTATCTGTAACCCCAGATAAAGAAGGACCCCCCCAGATCACTGGCCAGATAGACCTAATCAGAAGGTCAGTGGGAGATAAACAAGGTGCAGAGTGATGAAGAAAGGAACCCAATGCTTCCATGTGTGTGTGTGCTAACACAGACACACACACACAATTTACCCATGCATGCACCACACAGATACTTTTTTTTTCAAAAGAACAAACGTTAACCTCAAAGAAGTAGTAAACAGAATAGCAGTTATCAGCTTGGGAAGGGTGTAAGGGAAGAAAAGATAGAGGGAACATGGTTAGGACGTAGGGGTGTCATTTGATGAGAATGTCAACTTCTAGTGTTGCATAGCCCAGTTGAGAAATACAGTTGACAAGTGAATATTTCAAAATACCCCATAGAGAAGATTTCAAATGCTTCCAGTCCAAAGAAATGACAAACACTTCTGATGGAAGTTCAGCTACCCTGATCTGAATGTTATATCCTGTAATACACATGCACAAATGCCACATTGAACCCTATCATTTTTTGGTTTTGTTTTTCTCTTTGAGACAGGGTCTCCCTATATAGACCAGGCTGGCCTTGAACTCACAGAGATCCATCTACCTCTGCTTTCTGACTGCTGGTACAAATGTGCGAACTACCACACCCAGTCCATAGAAATATGTTTAATTACCATGTCAATTAAAAATAAAAATGTAACTGGACATGGAGGCACATGCTGGAAATCCCACCCCTCAGGGGCTGGGGTCCAGAGGATCACATGGTCAGGGTCAGCCTAGGGTTCTTGAGATCCTATCTCAAAGTGCCAAATATAAAACTAAAAATGTGTTTTTAAAAAGAATTAGTTTACCCATTCATTCATTGGTTTTTGTGGAGCAGCCAGAGCAGAAACATCCTCTGCAAGGATTTAAAATGTTTGTTTTTGTTTTGGTTTTCCTGCAGAACCCACAGGATCTGTCATATGCCAAAAACTTGCCTTTTATTTTGTAAGTAAGCAGCTGGCGAATGAGTCATCTCTGCCAGTTTCCCCTAACCCAGGGTGGACCATCTGTGTCCACCTCACCACGGACACTGACATGTTTAAAAGCCTCTGCTACTTACCTTGGAGGAGGAAGAGAAGGAGGAGCAGAGCGGGGAAGAACCACATGGTCCTGTCTCCTCTCCTGCCCTTGGTGACAGATGCCAACGCCCTGCAAGAACTTGAAGCCCAGCCTGAATTTTCTTTAGGTCTCTCTCGTTCACTTCCTTGACAAGATCTCAGTTTTGCTTTCTGGAAGAAAGAGGATGTCAGTCTTTGAGAAGACCAGGTCACCCCATTTGTGGTACAGCCCAGTAGACGGAGAACTTCCTCTGCTGAACTGAGGCAATGCTAGACCTGAACTTAAAAGAGGAGTGGGGTTCACAAGCGGAGGTGCAGATGGACACGAAAGACAGAATACAGCAAGCCCCTCCCTCACTTTGGGAGATGAGTGAGTTTCAGGGGGTCATGGGAAAGAAAAGTAACCAAAGGCAGGGTGGCTGCAGTAGCCAAGGAGCACAAGGCAGCCCAGGCTAACCCAGGGTGGGGAGGGGCATTGCTGAAGGCTCAGCCTGAGGCAGCACTGCTACGGGCCTCAGAGCAGGGACTTCCCTGGCCAGGGGCACCTACAGCAATGGCTAATAGGACCACAGGGGTTGTCTCAGAGAAAGAGGGAGAGGATGGGTCTAAGGCAAGATCTTGTGTAGCTCAAGCTGGCCTTGAACTTTTGATCCTCTCTCCTCCACCACTAAAGTGCTGGAATTACAGGCATTACCACCATGCTCTTTATGAGGGACTGAAGACTGAAACCGAGGTTTCATGAATGCTAGGCAAGCATGCTACCCACCGAGATGAAACCACAATCCCTTGTTTTGTTTTTATAAGACAATTTGTGTGTGTGTGTCACCCAAGATGACTTCAAACTCTCTCCCTCCAGTGTCAGCCTCCCAAGTTGTGGGAACCTGTGGTTGGTTTAAATCCAGAGGACCAATTGTAAGTGTAGATATCTATAGGTACAATGTATCTCTGGTACCAACTTTCCATGAGAGGAAGTTTTTAAAAAGACACACACAGAGAGAATGCTTATGATAGCTAATCTTCATTGTCAACTTGACTGGATTTGAAATCACCTTGGAGACTTACCTGTAGGTATGTCTGTGAGGATGTGAAGAGAGAAGTTTGAAAGAGGAGGGATGACCAGCCCTAAATGTAGCCAGGACTAACCTCCAGGCTGAGGTCTAGAAGATGCTTACTCAAGGACAGATTAGGAACCACACTGCCATCTACTGGCTGAAGCCATTCTAGAAACCCAGACTTAAGGGAAGGACATTGATTCAGATGAGTAAATCGGAGTTTTAAAGAATCTGCTGCTAGGACATTAAACTGCTGCAGGAAAGGGTCTTAATCTGGGACCGTTTCGTTGCTTCGTATAAGAACAAGACCTTGGTGTGCGACACCACCTGGGCCCCAGTCACAGGGCAGGCAGAAGAGGGCCCGTCCTGCTGACAGGTCCCACCCCGTCCCTGCAGCCCATCTGTGCACCTTAGGTCAGTCCCCACGCCTGCTGGGAGCACCATATGGCCCTACGTGTACATTCACAGCTCTGACGTTTCCATCCTTTAGTCAGAGGTCCAGACTGGCGCCCGAGATCCTGCATGGGCTAACAGACGTGTTCCGCTTTGCTCACAATATTTTTAAGGGAAATTTGTTGTCTGTGTAAGGTTCACAGCGGATGCTCTGCCTTTGGTCCAGAACTCATCTTTTTGTGGCTTCATTTCTTCCTGGGCTCTAGATAGTGGCACACATCTTCCATTCAGATGTGCTTGGATGGTTTTTGACAAAAGACAAAAACAACAGTGGAAAGATGATAAGCATAACAAACACTGTTGAAACAATTAGATGTCCACACACTAGAAAACTAAACGCCCAAAACTTCTCCCCTCCCCACCGAGCAAAATAAGTCATGATTCATGAGTTCAAATGTTAACTTAAAAAGTGCAAGGCTCAGACCTTTTGGCTACCAGCCTAGTCAAAAAGCAGCAACCTCCAGTTCAGAGGCAGATCCTGCCTGTAAGGTAGAGAGTGATAGAGCAGGACAGCCCACACCCTCCTATGGTGCCTGCATGCTCATGCACACACACACACGCACGCACATGCATACACCGAGAGTAAATAAAGAGTAAATAGATACTTTAAAGCTTTTTAAAAGTTGGAAAAATACAACTAATTATTTAATATGCATTACACCAAAATCATAACCTTTAAAGAAAATTTAATGAGTTGTGTATCATCAAAGGTTAAAGTATTCAGGCCAGGTAGATGGCTCATGGGTAAATTGTTATGTAACCGTGAGGACCTGAGTTCAGGGCCCCAGCACCTATGTAACATCTAGGTGCAGGGCACACATCTGTACCCTTAGCACTGAAGATGGGGGAAGCAGGGACAGGGGACTCCTGGGGTTTGCTGGCCAGACACTCAAGCTCAAACAGCAAACTCCAGATTCTGTGAGAATAAATAAGTTGCAAAGTAATACAGGGAAACAATCGGTGTCAGCTCTGGCCTCCACATGTGTGCACAGGCAGGTGTACCCACACATTACACAGGCACACAAACACACGATGCCTAGGCTTTGTCCACAGCAAACTGTCCTATGAGGAGGATGAAAACACAAGCCAGAGACCGAGATAAAATATGGACAGATACTTCTGTGTATAGCACATGAAGAACTCTCAGAAGAAAAACAATGGAAACATTAATTTATTTAGCCTACGTGTGGCAGTGCATGCTGGCAGTACATGACTCCGGTGGCTGAAGCACAAGTATCTCAGGATGGCTCAGTGGGTAAAGACACCTGTTGTCAAGTCTGAAGGCCTGAGTTCAAATCCTAGGACCCACTTGGTAGAAGAAGAGAACCAACTCCCATAAGTCGCCCTCTGACCTTCAGGCTTGCACCATGACACACATGGGTGTGTACACCTACACACTAAGTAAAAAAGAAGTAACAAAAGTTCAAAAATGGCTCCAGTTCAAAAATAAATAAAAGACACGAAACACGCATCATCAAAGGTGATGTGTGCGTGGAAATGAAACACGCCAAAGATACTTCCAGCGTCATCAGTCACTTGGGAAACTGAAAGCCACGTGCCTGCTAGAACACCTGGAATGAAAAAGAAATAACTAGGAGGAGAGATGGCTCAGTAGCTTAGAGTGCTGGCTGTTCTTGCCAAGGACCCAGATTTGGTTGTCAGCACCCACGTGGAGGTTCCCAACCATCCATAACTCCAGCTCCAGGGAATCTGATGCTTCCTCCAAGGCACCAGGCATGCATGTGTGTGGTGCACAGACACATATGCAGGCAAACCGCTCATAGGCATAAAATAAATACAAACTCTTTTTAAAGAAATAATGATAATAGTGAGAAAAAGCAGAGAGAGAAATAAGATACCATCACCGTGCTGGAAACAGTGGGGTTGCTTCTTAGAAAACTGAACACATAGTCAGTCATTATGTGACTTAGCATACGTCCTGAAGAAATAAGAATGCATAATCATATTAAAATTTTGTGTAAAGTGGATAACAGTTTTACTTGTAATGGAAAGGACCCAAACACTGCAGTGAACAGGTAGTTAAACAAACTGTAGTGAATTTATACAATGGAACAATTATCTGTAATAAAGAGGAATGAATGATTTCCAAGTATGTCTGCTTGTCTGGATCCCAGAGACACTGTGCTTAACAAGGGAGAAAAAGATAATCTCAAATATGACACTGAAATGCTTCCATTTCTAGAACATTCTCAAAGTGATGAAACCAGAGCTGGGGGCAGACTACCGGTCTCTAGTGGGAAGTGATGGGGCAGACTGCCATGAAGGAGGTTTTGTGATGATGGAGCCTTTCTCTATGCTGACCGTGATGGTCGTTGCATGGATGTATATGTGGGACAACGCCACATATTTAAACACGCATGTAAGTGAACTCATGTGAGAACTGTTGAGAACTGAATACTGACTGTTGTGCAATGTTGTGTCTGTCATCACTTCCCACCTGGAAAGAGAGTCGTGGTTGTTGGGGCCAAGAAGCCACTTTAGTCTCTGTCCTTGATCCTGATTGTCTACCTCCGTAGCCTCACCTCACTTCCAGAGCTCTGTCCTTGGTCCTGAGCGCTCCTGGTACTCTCAGCTACCTATGAGAGTCAATCTCCCTGTTCAGTTCTCTCCAGCCCTCAACATTCCGTGAGCCCACACCTCTAGACTCCTAGTCGACCTTCTTTGTCTGGTAATGCAATCACACCAGAAAACTAGGCTCTGCATCATCCAAGCCTGCCCCTCTCTTTCCCACACCCATCAGCAACACCCTGTCATCCCCATCTCACAGGCTTAGACCTTCCACTCCCTGACTCTTCCCTCAAGATGATTTGTAACTGGCTAGGTAAAATCTTCTAGCTTATATCCAGGATCTTGGTATGCTCAAGTCTATCCAATGTTCAAAAGGAAAATGTAAGCAAGAGCTGATGTTGAACCCACACACTCCATCTGAACTACTAGAAGAAAAGCTTTGCTATGCTGGACTGACAGGCACGAATCACCCCGATAAATTATGCTGGCAGTGTTCTCTGCCAGCGGATGGAGCTGCTACAGACAACTGTCGTTGTGGTAGTTATTCCCGGAGTCTTTACATTCGATTATGATGCTCCTATAAATACGCCCTCTCTCGGGAAATGGGAACCACTAGGTCAAGGCAGGCTTGAAGCTGAGGGTGGAGAAGGAAGTGTGATCTGAATGCCTGGAGTGAATGGAGGTGGTGACACTTGTGGCTGACACTGTGAGTCCTCCCTGCAGAGAACAGCGATGAAGAAATTGGCACGGAGTCAACAAATCAGCCTTTTTCTGAGCTGAGGGCGCCCAGTGGACCTGCAAATCTGACATCTCCTCACTCACCCTGAACCCATCTTTGAATATCTGTCTTTTCCCCAGGGTTATCTCAGCCAGTTTCTAACATGAGCAAAGAGGAAGCCCTAGTTTACACTATGTGTAGACAGATACTGGGACACCCATCACCTCTTGCTCCACTGTTTCCCTGAAGAACCACAGAATTCCACTTTCAAGCTGACTGGATATTTTCAGCCCACGTAAGCATGTGCTGAATTCTGATATGTGCTTTCTGGTCATTGGGGTATAAGGGGGCTACAAGATCATGGTGAGCTAAAGGGATCGGACAAGGTCAAAGAATGCTGTGTGCTTGGGAGAACGGACAGTAAAAATGACCTTCCAGAAGCCAAATCCTCTGGGATTGTTCTAGAAGAGGGGGCATGGCCTGTGAGCCAGGTCTGTGAGGGACATGTCTCTCAGGGACCTCCTCTCTGTAGGAAGAAAGTGATTGTTGTCATCTACGACAATGACCTGAGATGCTTTTATGTCATGAAGAAGATCAAGGGGCTAAACATGTGTTCAAGGAACTTCTAGAGGACTCTTAGCCTTTCAAGATGACATGAGAGCAGAATCCAAGAAGTCTGGAGAAGGGAAGGCATACCTCCGACATAGGGCCCAGGAGAGTCTTGTTCCTCCTTGGAGGGGGTGTTTGACACAGAGTCTTGTTGTGTAGCCCTGGCTGTCCAGGGACTCACTATGTAGACCAGGCTAGCCTCAGGCTCACAGAGCTTCACCTGCCCTTGCATTTCCAGTGCTGAGATTAATGACAGGGACCATTTTTCCTGGCCTTGTTCCCTCTACCATGCTGAGGGCGCCACAGGAGTCTGTTATACAAGACTCGATAATCAACGTCCTCCTTTGAGACATAGAAAGCGAAGTTCAGGATCCGGGCCCTGCTGCCTCCATGCAGAGTCAATCCACAGTCCAGTATCTCTCTCATCCAGTGTGCAGGGTCGAGTCCTGGGGTGCTTCACTTCACAGCTCTCAGGCAGATCACTCTACATAACTCCCAGAAATCTCCTGAAGCCTGTTCACCCAGAAGACAGCACAGAGCATGCTCAGAAGCAGGGGAAGCTTCAGGAAGACCAGGACCTGGAAGTGGATGCTGCTGAGCAGGGACCTATGGACAAGTGAGGATGGAAAACAAGTTTAAGGGGAGGGTGTAGGACCCATCTGTCTCTTCCCACATTTCCTAATGCCTTGCCTCAAAAGCCCAAATGTTCCAATCTTGAAATGACTCAAGGATGTCCTCCCCTGGGGTCCTGCCACCCTTCCTCCCCAGTCCCTGGATAAGGAGATTTGATGAGTGAAGAGAGAAAAGCGTTCTAGGTAGACCCAGTTTTCTAGAAGGAGCCCAGAACTTCCTACAGGTTCCCTCTTATTAACTGACTTTATTGGTGGTAGGGCCTATCTCACGAGACACAGGCTGCTTTTGTGATGTAGTTACAGCTTTGAACTTCTGTTTCTTTTGCCGTCGATTCCCTAGTGTTGGTAATTAGATTTGGACCACTGCACCCAATCTAGGGACCAAACATCTTAGGCAAGAACTCTAGCAACTAAGCTGCATGCCCAGTCTTCAGCTGACTTCTCGAGACTAGTTCTCCTGAGTTTCCCTCGGGGCCTAGAGACATCAAGGTCCTCTCTGAGTATCTCTGGAAGAGAGGGAAGAAAAAAAAAAGTAAGCTTCAGCCTGGGGCTGAGCCTGTTCCTCCTGAATGGCAAGAGAACCTCCCAGGAGCAAGAACCCCAGCCAAAAAAGACCTTTACACTAGCTATTAATTGTGGGGCTCAGAGGTTGAACCAAGGTTATTAGACTTGGTGGTAAGCACATTTCCTCACTGAGTCATCTCCGTGGCCTTCAGCTTTTTTTGAAAGAGACACAGAGCTAGGACTCCAAGCCCAGAGTCCTGCTGGGAAGGACAGAGAAGAGAGGTCTGGAATGGGAAGGGTCTGTGAATCTGCCAAACACAGACTCTGCCCCAAGCCTGTGTCCCCTGAGGACCTCCCTTCCCCGCTTGTACTCGAATTCTCATACACGGAGACTTGGAGAATGTGAAAACTGAGATCAGAGGAGGAGGAATATCACCTAACAGTACAGTTTCTTCAACATGGGGTGATACCGCCAAACCCCAGAATCCAACAGCTACTGACTGTCTCCAGGAATTGAGTCCTTACCATAGTTGGAAGATGAACACATCACTGGTGCTAATCCTCAGGTTCTGTTCAATATTCACCAGTGGGAGGGTGGGGGTCGTGGCTGGGACTGTGGTCGCCATGGGAGTTGTGGCTATCGGAGAAAAAGATACACACCAGGTCACTGTTTGGTTCCAAGCCTGTACTGAGTATCCGTGTGGATCTGATGTCACACAGAATCACATGTTCACAGGGTGTTTCCAGAAGTGCTCTAAGCCAAACCCAGCCACATTCTGGGCGTGCCTCTCAAGGGCTGAAGGAGCCTTCCTGCCAAAAGACTGGAAGTATGTGTCATCTGAGACTTTCTTCCCATCCCTGTCTGAATCTGTCTGAGGGAGGGAAGAGAGGTCTTCTGGGAGAACCCAATGCCTGGTGAGAAGCCCAGGAGAGAGACTGTAAAGTCACACAGCTGAGCCTGTGGCCCAAGGATCCTCTCAGGGACCATGGAGGGTTCCCAAGCATCCTTCAGATGGGAACATTTAAAGATCACTTTAACCTGCCACTAAGGAGGAAGCAGATTGTTTCTCAGCTTCTCCTGGTGACATCAGGTGTCTGATCATTTGTGTGACCCACACCTCACCCCCACCCCCACTGCTGCCCACCATGGTTGAAAGGTTGGCCATCTCTCTCCATGCCCATACCACACTCTCTCCTCAGCCCAACTGAGATGAGCACAGTACCCAGGCACACATCAAAATAATGCCTACACATGTCCCAAGTACAGACAGATACTTCCTAAAAGCCCTGTGGCTGGAGCCAGAGTAATCTTACCTGGGAAAACATGGACCTTTACAAGGACTGCTGGGTCACGTGACCATGAATCCCAGATAAAGTAAGTCTGAATCTTGCACCAGTAAGATCCAGCATCATCTTCGCTGAGGTTCTCCATGGTCACTGTCATGGTGAAATTCTCAGCATGGTCTCTGATGGACACTCGGCCACTCTTCTTTTCTTTCTCGTTTCCATTGATTTCTATGATAGTTTTACATGTTGTGTCGTATTGTCCTTGGCACCAGTATTTGCTATTGTCCTTATATGATTGTCCATATTGACACTGCACGTGAAGAGAGCCTCCTTCATAGCCAGACACAGAGCCAGGACCAGTCAGAGATAAGCAGCCTGGAAGACATAAGACTGAGCTCAGGTCTCCTTCATGATGGGCTGGAAAGCAGCTGCTTTCTTGAAGAAAGGAGAGCCCCATGAAGAGGACCAGGAGGGACATTCGCACTTGGTACCCAAGCTAAATGGACAAGTAGAAATCTGTCCCCTGTAGAGAGTAGGCACACATGGACCATTGCAGCTGGTTAAGTGAAGCCAAAGCTGGCTTAAGGTGAGGTTGTATGCAAGTCACTTCCTTTACACTCAAGTCCCTGCATTCCGGAGAGCAAGATAAACTTGCTCTTTAAAAATTCAACTTCTGAATTGCATGTGGCCGAGCTGTCCTAGCACTTGGAAGGCTGAGAAAGGAGAATTTTGAGTTTGAGTTTAGGGTCAGCCTCATCTAATGTGGGGCTTGAGCTAACCTGAGCTACAAAGTGGATGCTGTCTCAAAATGAAAACCATGAATTACTCCACTGTTGTCATCTGGCTGTGTGTCCTGCCTCAAGTTACTTTATATCGTGTGAAATACTTTTCAGATTGTGGCTTGCCATAAAAGGCTCTTTTATTTTTTTAAAGGGAGTTTTACATTTTATTTCATGTGTGTGACATGCATGTTCACAGAGGACAGAAGAGGACACTTGGAATTACAGTCACAGATGGTTCCATGTGGATTCTAGGAACCAAATCTGGGGCTTCTGTGAGAGCAACAAGTGCTCTTAACCACTAAGTCATCTTTTCAGTCCAGGAACTGTGTGTGGCAAGTAGCTTTTGACTCAGTCTCGAGGATGGGGGATAAATACAAACTCCTGGATGGACACACCAGCATCCCACGGGGATGAGACTGATAGCTGACTCATTCCTGGCAGTGGAAAGGGGCTACCCTATAGATTTATTGAGGTCAGCTGCAACCATAGGGGTCCATGGGCAGTATAGAAAGAAAATGAAATTACGGGGACATGAGAAAGAAGTGGAGCCCCTTGTCCTAGAGTTTGTTTGGAGCCTCTCACTAGCAGATAAGAACGTTCCAGGACCATCAGTGTTTGCTGTATAGAATGCTGTCATATATATGCTGATATTTGTTTCAAATAGAGATGTTTAATAGTAAAGTAGCAATGACCCAGGCTTAAGGCATATCCTTGGGTAAGGCTTCATTTCTTTCCACACATTGCCCAAGGAAGTGCAATCTTAGAGAAACATTGTCTCAAAAAAACAAAAAAAGAAGAAGAGGAGGAGAAGGAAAAGAAAGAAAGAAAGAAAGAAAGAAAGAAAGAAAGAAAGAAAGAAAGAAAGAAAGAAAGAAGAAAAGGGGGGAAAGCAATAGGCATCTTTAGGACTGCTAATTGTCTTAATAAACCTATTCCCTTGAACTGGGAACCCAAATAAACCCTTCCTCCCTTAAGGTTGCTTCTTGCCCAGTGTGTTGTTACTGCAGCAAGAAAACTAACACATTGAAGCAATGAAGGAAGCATCCTGAACTATTTCTTCAATATACAAGCTTGTCTTGATTCTTGACACTTCCATAGCCAGTAGTAAAAGGTCAGTGGAGGAGATAGATCTAGGCCTCATTTTCAGTTCTTCTTTGTTATTTGTAATTGCCTCTTATGTGTGACTGTAAAATGGAGACAATGTTGCCTTCTCTGCCTAGGTCATAAATGGCTCACAGGCTTACACGGTCTTTACAGCCCCTGTGAGACCAGTTGCCGCTGCCTCCACATGCTGCCATGCTGTTTCAAAACCACATTTGCTGGGCTGAACATTTCAGATGGACTTGGTGTCATCTCGTCAGGAGAGACAGTGAATGCTGGGGTGAAGGTGAACCCTGAGCAGCATCTTCTATGTGGAGTGAGACACTGAGTCAGCTGAGGACACAGCAGCACTGATTGCGGGGGTCTGTGGAGCCAGACTGTTCGACAACCCCACCCCAGCGCCAATCTGAGTACCCTATCCATGCCTCCAAATGGGGATCGGCTTCCTTCTCCAGGCTCCTCACTGCCTGGAAACCGGATATGGTGGCACTCTCAAAACCTCCACGCAGCTAGTGGGGCACCTCAAGATGGAGTCCAGGAATGATGTAATCAAACCTAAGAACCCTCTAGAATTTGCAGGAGGGAACCTACCTCCCTGCTACACAGTAACAGGGCCAGGACAAAAATGCCTTTTGTGGCTTTCTTTTTGAGACAGGGTTACACTATGTGGCCAGATCAGCCTGGAATTCAAGATCCTCTTGTCCCCACCCCACCTGAGTGATAGAATTACAGGCATGAGCCATCACACCCAGGGGTTTACTTTATTTAGTATAATGTCCTCAGGTTCTTTTATGCTTTGATGAATGTCAGGGCTAACTGGGGCATTGCAAAAAAAAATGTACCTACATCAAAATAACATATTGTACCCTGTAAGTGTGTGCAATCATCATTTCATCAAATAAGGTTCTAACAACACATTACAAGCTTGAAAGTGCACAATGAATAGAAGTACTAGTGTCTCATTAGAGTTTTTGTTTATTTATTGGGGGGAGGGGCATGATGTTCAGAGAAATCAGAGAACATCTTTAGGGAGTTGGTTCTCTTGTTCCACTTTGTGGGTTCTAGGGATCAGGCTCAGATGACCAGGCTCGTGTGGCAAGCATCCTCACCCATGACCATCTCTCCAACCCAAGCTTTGTTTTATTTTATTTTTGTTGTTTGTCTTGTGTTGTGTTTCTTTCTCTTTTTTCCTCCTCCTTTTTATTTAGACAAGGTCTCCCTGGTCAGCCAAAGCTGACCTCAATTTCACAATCCCCTTGCATCAGCCCTTTGAGTGCTAGGACTATGGCAGGCGCCACCCTGGCTGGCTATTTCTGTTCATTTTAGATCAGAAACCACTTTATTTTTGCCTTTCCTCTGCTTGCTCTGGAATTGTCCTTTCCATCTTTCTTTTCCTTTCTCGTCCCTCATTCTCAAGTTCACCATATAACCCCTGTGGGTCTCCTCTATAAGTATAAAATGCCTGTCTTTTCCCTTAGATGGATGCAGTGTGTGTGTGTGTGGGGGGGGAATGCTATGAAAGAGAGGAGGGCGGCACGCTAGCGCTCATGTGCAGAAGGAGAAGTGTGCTTTCTGTCAGTACAAATTACTTCAAAGTTTAAATCTGGGAGTGAGCACTCTGTCTGCCTAGGTGCAAATACACCCTTGGTGGAGAGGGGAGGAGGATGGGGGAACTCCTGAAGGGCGGGTAAGAAGAGGTTTTCCTCTTCAGTTTAGCTGCACTGAAGTCCAGCACTTGGGCAGTTTTGTCAGATGTAAACAGACTGATTCAAAGGAAGCAGTTACGCGCTGGGAGTGGTCCTGCTTTGTGGCGCTTGCTGCTTACTGTGGTGTCAATATTCTCATTATATCTGTTGTGAAGCTTTCATTTGCTGTAGAGAGGAGAAAAGCCCATAGCCAACTCCTGTGAACTTGGACAAGCAGCTCCATTGTTTCTGGAATCTACTTCAGTAATTACAAAATTTCCACCACACTCCCCAGATTGTGTGAAGATTATATCATCATCATCATCCTCACCTTCAGTCAAGGCAGCTCAAGCCCTCAATAAGTGTAATGTAATACATCTAACTGTCTGTCTTACCCTAAAGATATAGATTTTGTTTTGCTTTTGTTTGTTTCTTGTTTTCATTTTTGTTTTGAACCAGGCTCTCATGTAGCCAAAGCTGGCCGTGAACTAGCTGTGAGGCTGAGGATGCCCTTAGGCTTCTGTTCCTGCCAAGTGCTGAGATTACACAACATCTGCTGAAAGACCTGGATTATGAAAGTGATGAGGGATCTTGATGCTCATGCAGTCTCCTCTCACTTTACTGTTTTGGGGGGCCATCAAGATGGCTCAGTAAGCCCTTGCTGTGCAATCCTGACTACCATAGTTAGGTCCCTAGAATTCCCATGAATATGGAAGAAGAGAAATGACTCTGCAGAATTGGCCTCTGACTTCACATTTCCACCCACAACCTTACATACCGTGCACACACGTTAAAACAAACAAACAAAGCTATGTGTCACTCAACTGGCCTCCTTTTTTGAAATCATAGCCACCATTGAAGAAAGAATGCAGGTAGACACAGGATAGTTTCTGTGTTCTGTGAGGATCCAACAACAGCAAAAAGGGGAGGGGGGGAAGAGAGAGGAGGAGAAGAAGGAGAAGGAGGAGGAGGAAGTGAAAGACGAGGAAGAGGAGGAGGAGACCAAACAACTCCTCTGCAAAGATGGGAAATATCCTCTAATTTTCATCCTCAACCATTTCTCAGAGGAACATGTTTCCCCCGTTTTGTGTTTATCTCACTATGGAGACAAGGCTAGTCCTGAGCTCACAAAGATCCACCGGCACCTACCTCCCAAGTACTGGGGCTAAAAGCATGTATCACCATGCTTAGCCTAAGTATCGTTTTAGGATTTTTTTTTAATGGAAGATCTCATTAGGTAGCTGAGGCAAACCTGCAACTTGTAAACTCCCCGCCTCCATCTTGAAACGCTGTGCTTGCAGGTGTCCACCATCACACCTGGCTACACATTACTCCTCACGGACCTCTTTGGACTAAACTTGAGCAAAAGCAAGACCGCTGCTGACTTCTGCACTTCCCACAATCTTTAAGATCTCTACTGCACCTAGTATAAATCACAGCACTTCTGTTTCACTGGCTGCTTCAGCCTTCAAGACTGGCTTCCATGAAGCCTCAATGAAGCTTCCATCCTCCTGAGAGCAAAGCTAAGGGTCCCTGGTGTAGTCCATTTCTACACCACTTGTGTTGTAACAAATCCCACCCCACAGTATAACAACTTGACTCCCTCCTTCATATAGGATTCCCATGGCTGGGGAAGCTACTTTATAGTTACAACATTCACAACCAGGAATGCAGCTGGTGCTTAATAAAGGCTTGTAGGATCCATGGATGAATGCTGGAGTATAGATATAGGTGAAGAGACAGGTGACTGTGTGTCTCGCCACCGCCACTACCCCCCCCCCCCCACCACTTCTGCTGACACCTCTATTCTGGCTTGAACCCAGGACTCCCACTCTCCTGCCCTCTGCAGAATTAGGTTCATCGATCCAAGCCCCACACACCTTGGAAGCAGAGAAGGAGCAGACCTGGGCACAGCCACATGTTCCTGCCTCTGTCGGTGTTGTCTCTGGAAAGCTCCATGTTGTCGCTGGAATCCAGATGTGTGTAACAGAGCCCTGGCACCCACCTTCTTGTTCAAGTTTTCTCTGTGGTTTTTTCCCCTCATCTACTTCCTTTTCACTCTGTGCCACTTCCCAATTTAACAAAAGAGGAAGATGAGCGAGAGTCACTTCAGAGAATGAACAAGAGCCGAACAAGCCTGCACTTAATGAGAGCACGTTTCTCACAGCCCGAAACCATTAGGAACGCCAACGCCAGCCCAGGAAATTCCTTGTTTCTCCCATTCCTGTGCTGTTTAGTACACTTCCTTGATCTCTGTAGCTTCCCTTGGCTGCGGCTTTGGGATCATGAGTGCCCTCCACTCAAACAGCAGAGATGAACACTCTGTGTCTCTTTCAACCATTACCTCTGTGCGGTTGACCTCAGACCTCCTCCTCCAACCCAGTGTCTCAAAATCCCTCCAGACCCAACATTCTAACTTCCTGTGGGCAATCTCTACCCAGTTACCAGCTGCTCATCTGCGCAATCAGGATCTCCACTCAAGGCGTAGACTCCAGGGCCGACTCAAATCCGGTTTCTATCATTTATTTGTTCGTCCACTGTGTGTGCACACACATGCCGTGTGTATGTATGCAGGCCAGAGGACAAGCTGTATGGACTGGCTTTCTCCTTCTAGGTAGGGCTCGAGGCTCAAACTCGGGTCATCCGTCTTGGCAGCAAGCACCTTGAACCACTGAGCCAGCCCCACCCCCATTTCCATCCTAAGTAAACAGTGTGCACTTGAGCATGTCGTGAGACCATTCTTTCCTCCAGTTTCTGCATCTACGAAGCAGAATAATCATGACAATTCTTTTGTTGTTGCTTTTGCTTATTTATTTATTTATTATCCGTTGGCAGTTTCATGTGTGTGTAGTGACTTTTCTTTTCCCTTGAATTATCTTCTCTCAATTTCCTTCCACCTCCCACTAAATCTTTTTTTTTTTTTTTTTTACCCTCAACACGTCCCCCTCCTGTCTCCATGGGTTTGTTTGTGTTTTGTGTTTGCTGCTGTGACTCGCTGAGTTCAGTTACAGTTGCCTGCCTGAGCATGGGGTGGAAAGCTACTTCCGGGAGCAAAGACAGCCTCCCTCTGCCGGCAAAATAATGATAATTCTTTTTAATTCGTTTTTATTTTAATGTGTGAGTGTTTGCCTGAACGGCTGTCTGTGTACTGCACACACACTTGGTGCCCAAAGAGGCCACTAGATCCACTAGACCTAGAGTCATAGAAAGCTGTGAGCTGCTATGTGGGCACCAACAAGGGCAGACTTCCGGTCTCCCCACTGAGAAACTCAAACCAGGAGCTGGAGAGATGGCTCGGCAGCGTTGCTCTTCCAGAGAACAAGGATTCAGTTCCCAGTGCCCCAGGGCAGCTCGCCTGTA
The DNA here is from genome assembly GCA_028658305.1 of Pachyuromys duprasi. Classification (NCBI taxonomy): domain Eukaryota; kingdom Metazoa; phylum Chordata; class Mammalia; order Rodentia; family Muridae; genus Pachyuromys; species Pachyuromys duprasi. The sequence goes on along the minus strand of CM053746.1, from coordinate 6,898,491 downwards.
ACTCCAGTTCTAGGGGATTCAACCCCTCTTCTGGGCGCTGTGGGTACCAGGCATGAACACGGTGCACAAATATACCTGCAGGCAAAACGCTCATACACACGAATAAAAACAAATAAATGATTAAAAACAAACCAAAAAGATCAGACCAGCCTCCAGTTCTTTCCATTTGTCTGTTTGTTTGTGTCTCTGTGTGTGTGTGTGCAGCTGTTTGCTTTTACCTGTCTCCTAATGATCTCTAGAGTTGTTTGATGAAACTAAAACACATTATATAAATATCTGAAACTCTCAAAAAATGAATAAGAAATTGAAAACAAACCCAAGCAGTTTTAAAGCATAAAACTAAAAGCAAAATGGAAGCCGGTTGTGGTAGAGCAAGCCTGTAATCTCGGCATTCCCAAGATGAAGACAGGAGGATTGCTGAAAACTCAGGGCTAGCCTGGGCTACAAAAGTAAATTGGGCACCAGCCTCAGGTATATAGCAAGATCCTGCCTCCAAAAAAAGCAACAAATAAATGAGAATAAAGAGGCTGGAAGTTAGCAAAGGCAACTACGCTTTAAAACATACAAAATAAATTTAATGTGGTGACATCTCGTTGTACCCAGGTTCCGAGGGCATCAGCAGGTTGTGTCCGTAAGAGCCTCTCCCAGAGGCTCTAGATATGGAGATTCTCTACAAATTGCACACCCAAGGTTTTCATTCTCAGAGTCAGGAAAGGAAAATGCCTGGAGTTGGAACTGTGAAGGAGACAAGGCAGAGCCGGAGGCCCAATGGGGAAGTGGCCATGGGCTGTAGCAAGGACGGGGAGGAGAAATCTAAAGAAGCAGAATGGAAAGAAGCCAGCATCTCTCTTGGGAGAGTCATGAGGCACTAGAGTCTCCCAGAAGAATAGACACTGAGGGCCAGGAGACAGCTTAGTGGGTAAAAGTGCTTGCTGCCTCCAGACTTCAGTCCTTGCTCTGTTCTAGGAAATGCCTTCCTTGATAAGAAAGAACAGGAAGTTAAAAGGCCACTTTTGTGGGGCTGTGAAGATAGCTCAGTTCATAGAGTGTTTGTCATGAAAGAATGAGTTCAGATCCCCAGCACTGATTAAAAAGCCAAGTGTAGCTGTGTGTGCCAGGACTACTAGCAAGGGGGAGGCAAGAGGAGCCCTGAACTTGCTTGCAGCCAGGTTAGCAGAACCAGTGAGCTCCAGGTTCAGGGAGAGACCATGCCTCAAAAATAAGGTAGAGAGCCCTTGAGGGAGACAGCTGGCGTTGACCTCTGGCCTTCATGTGCTTGAACACAGACACTCATTTGCATGCACACACACACTCACACACAGAGCTTTGCAAATTTTTCTTCTAATATGGAAAAGCCACAGAGAAGAAAAAAGAATGGAGGGAGATTCATAAAAAAGTGGTCAGGCCAGGCACGTGGCACATGTCTTTAATCCCAGAACTCAGACTCAAGAGGCAGAGGTGGCCAGACCTCTATCAGTTCAAGGCCAGCCTGGTCTACAGAGGAAGTTACAGGACAGCTAATACCCCATCTCAAAATAAATAGACAAATAAGCAGGTCACCTGCCAGATAAAAAAGACACACACAGGGTTTGGAGAGATGATTCAGCGGTTTGGAACACTGGCTCCAGGACCCGAGGTCAGTCCCCATCACTCACAGGATGGCTCACAGCAGCCTGCAACTCCATTTCCAGGGAATTCTATACCACCTTCTGCCTCTGGGCACCAAGCATGCTTGTGGTGCACAGACATACATTCGGGCAAAATATTCCTCATGTAAACTTCTTCTTCTTCTTCTTCTTCTTCTTCTTCTTCTTCTTCTTCTTCTTCTTCTTCTTCTTCTTCTTCTTCTTCTTTTCAAGAAATGCACTTGGAGGGCTGGAGAGATGGCTCAGCAATGAAGAGCATTTGTCCTATGAGGAGACCCAGGTTCAATCCCCAACACCTACATGGTGGCTCACGATCATCTACAGGAGAACCAACAACCTTTTCTGGCCTCTGTGGGATACAGGTGTGAAGGTGGTGCACATACACACAAACAGGCAAAACATTCATACACACAAAATAAAATAAATAATACATCTAAAAATTTTAAAGAAACTAGATGATCTATGTAGATGAGTTTCTACCTAGCTGACAGAGAGAAAGAGACCTACAGATGGATGATTAGGGATGGATGGATAAACTGACAGGTAGATAGGAAGATGAAAACGTATATGTTAGGTAGATGATCGATAAACAGAGAGAGAGGCAATACAGTTAGTCCTTTGCATTTATTTTTATTTATTTTCCTGAGCACGGTGGCTCAAACCTTTAATTCCAGCACTTGAACTGTGGAGATTGGTGGATCTCTGTGAGGCTGAGGTCAGCCTGGTCTTCACAGTGGTTATGAGGACCGCCAATGTGATGTAGGAAGGCCATACCTCTTATGTGTGGGTATTTCACCTGCATGCATATCTGTGCACCGTGAGCGTGCCGTGCCTGTGGAGGTCAGGAGAGGGTGTCAGATCCCTTGGGACTGGAGTTAAAGACCTCTGTTAGCTGCCATGTGGGTGCTGGGAATCGAACCCTAGTCCTCTGGAAGAGCGGCCAGCATGTCTAACCACAGATTCATCCATCCAGTCCCAAATACACAGTATTTTAAAGTAGTGAAAGTAAGCACTTGGATCTCGGCACTTGGGAGGCAGAGGCAGGTGGATCTGAGTTAAAGGCCAGCCTGCTCTACAAATTGAGTTGTAGGACAGCCAGAGCTACACAAAGAAATCCTGTCTTGAAAAACAACAACAAAAAGCAAAACAAAAAGTAAGCACTGGTGATACCCAGCATGAGAGGTTGCAGAGAGATCCTGGTGAAGAGGACAATGGCTGGCTGGCTCAGAGGGTTAAGCCCCGTCACTGAAGAATGTATCCTTCCTTCCTGACAGGGCTGTGGCTTGCAACGGGAACCAGAACATCTAGCTTCCTGGACAGACCAGAAGCACAAGGAAGCATTTCTGGGAAAGAGAAAATGGTTGCACATAGGTGCTTTACTACCTGCTGACATAAGTCCTATCACCCTGGCTGGATTTGGAGCTGCCTAGGAGACGCACCCTTGGGTGTGCCTAGGAGAAGTTTTCTTGTGTTTCCAGAGAAATTTAGCTGAGAAGGAAAGACCCTCCATGAGTGTGGGTCACACCATCATTGGCTGGAGTCGTAAACGAAATAAAAATGGAAAGAGGATGGGCCAGCAAGATGGCTCATCAGCCAAGCCTGCGGGCCGGAGTTCAATTCCTGGGACAATACTTTGGAACCTAGGACAGACTCCATTGACCTGTGCACCACACCACATACACACACACACACAGATAAACTCTCACACATGTACAGACACATACACACACACACACACATACAAAGAAAGACTTCCGTCTACACACACACACACACAATCAGCAATCCATATTTTTTTTTAATTAAAGGAAAGGGGAGAAGGCAAAGCCAACACCAGCACTCCTCTCTCTCTGCTTCCCACCTGTAGACACACCTGGCCAGTTCCCTCTGTGGTCCTTCTCCTTCCCCACCCTGATGAAACACACCCTCAAACTGTTGGCCACAGCAAACCCTTTCCTCACCTAACGTGCTTTTGGCTGTGTTTATCCCAAGAAAAGAGAACAAACTTAGGACAAATGTTCCCAGCTCAAGGGTCTTTTAGCAAGAAAGTGTAAAGCAGAATGCCAGAGTGGATCCAAGGCGGATCCAGTTGCCAGCACCTGCCTGCTGTGGCCCATAAGGACACCCCAGCTACATCATTATTTACCCTGGGCTTAGTTCGTCCTCCATGTAAATGAACTTTGACTATGTCTTTCCATGAAATGCTAAAAAGCCCAGACCTGGGCGACTGAAGAGCTTCGGTGGGGCCAGCCTCCCGGCCGGCAGCCGGCCACCTACTTTGCCTGCCTCTGCCCTTCCTCGTGAGTTAAGCTGTCAATACTGCTTCCCCGTCTCCACGGAGATTCCCCAAGTGTTCAGAGCGGCTGAGATCTTCCAGTGCGGTCAGTGGCCCCACTATGTGCCGGTCCTGGGTGTTTGGAGCTGAAGACACAGTGGAGCCGGAAACTCTGGGCTCCCTTCTCTCCCTCTCACTCCTATGGCAGCCCCAGCCCTGCCCATTTTCTCCTGCATCTCCTCTAACCCAGCACACCTCCCACATCGACCCAGAACCAGGGCACTGCCTTGCCCCTCTGCCTCCTCTGTCAAAACTGGGGGAGGCAGGGAGTCCCGCCAGCTAGATTAAGGTGCCTTGTCCTGTCCTGATTTTCTCCTCTTTGTTTCTTCCTCATCTCATGAGTGGAAACTACAGCTTGCCAGAAAAAGAAGAACCGGAGGCAGGAAAATCGAAACTTTGTGGCTTTGACTCTCATGATAATTAGCGTAGAACTCCCAGTTTCTAAAGAGTGGCACACAGCTTCCGCAAACAGACAAGCCACGCTCTTATGTATCACCGAGTTCTCAAATTCGTGGGAGCAAGCAGAATTATCTGCAGTCCTGACTGGAAATTTGACATTCAGCTGAAATAGGTGGTTCCCCCAACCCCCTTAAAAATTGTGTGTGCAGTTCCTGCATGGGCCAGAAGAGGGCGTTGATTCCCCCAGAGTCGTGAGCAACTAGGAACTGAACGCGGGTTCTCTGCAACAGCAGAATATGCTCTTCAGCACTGAGCCATCTCTCCACCTCCACACTCGCAAAACTTGGCAAAATATTCCTGACACAGCATTAACATACAGTGTAGTTAACTGTACAGTCTGTTAATGAATATTTTAATTAGACTGCCACTGTGGACACAAAGGTGAGAGAGAAACCGGGGGAGGGTGTTGCCGAGCATGCTGGCAACAGTCAGACAGAACACTAGGATGCATAGTGGAGGAAATTTTAATTAGGAAAAAGTTAAGGAAAATCAGCGAGAGACAAAACAAACAAACAAAAACAGGGGTAACGGCAGCAGGAAGCCCTTACCTCTCTAACCAAAGCTTAGCAGGTGCCCAAGCTCAGTCTCCTAGCCTGCTTGGGTGAGTCACAACACCAAGCAGGCCCAAGCAGGGGCACCTTCAGAAATACTAAGAACAGAGAGGAAAGACTCATGGCCTCTGGAGGGACATGGGGACTTGGGGACAGGAGGAAAATGACTTGCTCATTTGCTCCCCTGTTTCTTCAGTGCCCCATGTGACCCATCCCCACTCCAAGCAACGCCAAGTGGAATGGCTGGCCCGGATAGAGCCATTAAGGGGACCTCCCAGATGAGAAGGATGCTGAAAGTGGATCTTCAAGCCAGAGACACCTCTACATCAAAGTTGTCTATACCGAAGATAGGTCAGAGTCAATCTGTCTGTCCCAGGTCTCCAGAGGACACTGCAGACCATAGAATGTCAAACTTCCCCAACCCCTGGGCCTCTGTCACCTGACACTCACTTCCCAGAAACTCTATGGACAACACAAATAAACCCCAGGATAGAATGACTTCAAAAGTTATCAGTTTCAAGCACTTATTTATTTTGCTTTTAGCTTTCCTGTAATTTTTTTCAACAGCTGCTTTTCCATCTGAAATCTATTTGGAGATTATTTTCTGTAAATTTCTCCAATAAAGATCTCCTTTGGGTTCTTTACTTTGGCCGAGAAAGCTTTCTTCTGGTGCCAGAAGAGTTCATTGGATCGTTCGCTGAAGGCCAATGGAGCGGAGCATGTTAAAATCAGGGCCAATTTAGTATGTCTTTTTATATCCCCCTCACTTGTCGATAAAGTATCTATCTTGAGGCTGGACTTTGAGCTCTGTAGCGAGAGATGACCCAGAAATGTACCCGGAGCCTAGGCCTTTAGAGTGCGCTCTACTCCACCACAGCTTAATTACAGTTTGTGGAACAGCTATTAAGGGAAGCTTAGGACCACATACAGGGTGCTACAAAGACAGGCAGCCCCCAGCCCCAGAGGGACTTGCCTGTAGCAGGCAGAGGCACACACATCCAACCGTAAGACCTTGTGACAGAGCGATGGAGAGCAGAGGAGGGGCAGGACCAGCTGGGACTGGAGGACCAGGGGAGGCTTCACAGAGGAGATGATGCCAAACTACAGGCCATGAGGAGTTTAAGAGCTTTCTCAGCTCTGGGCCTCATGCCTAAGTGCCTGGAGCATGAAATTCCAGAAGTAGGGAGGCAAAAGCAGGAGGGTTGTGGGTTCAAGATCACTCAGGTCCACAGTGAGAGAGAGAGAGTTCAAGGCCAATTCTAGACTACATAGTGAGATCTCATTCCCAAAAAAAGAACCAAAAAAACCCAAAGGTGATGAGTCAGCAAAATGGATCAGTGGGTAAAGGTGATTGCCACTAAGCCTGGCAGTCTGAGTTAGATTCTCAGGATGTGATGGAAACAGAACGAATTCCTCCTTTAGGTTGTCCTCTGACTTCCGATGTGCACTGTAGCATGCACATGCCTGAAAACACAAGTGCACGGGCACACACACAGCCATGTCTGTGGAAGACTGTCATGACTATTGGCCCATGGGAGAGGGCCCGCCCTGCGCGGATGGTCCTGAGCTGTATAAGCAGCGGGCTGGATGATTAAGCAGCAGTCTTCCGAGGTTTCTGCTTCAGTTTCTGCCCTGACCTCAGTGGTGGGCTGGAATTGTAGGCGGGAATGAAGCCGTTCCTTCTTGAATTGGTTTTGGCATTTATCACAGCCACGGGAAAGCAAACTGGACTGACTGGCAATACAGCTTTACCCACAGAGCATCCCACCCCCCATCCTCACAGCAGGGAGAGCCGTGCCCTACCCTCTGGATAAACAATGTTCAAAGACAGCTTCAGCACAGGCTCCACGCTCGGCTGGGCTGTGGACAAGCCTTCTAGAGCACTCTTGTTTACAAAATTGCTTGCTTTTCCCTTTGCCTCTTATCTCCAGTGATGCCTCGTGATTTCAGCCCGGTGAGACATCACCATCGGTCGTGTTTAATCACTGGATACTGCCCTGCCAGACGCAACAGGGTGTGCTTTGTCAGCCTCTTCATTTTAGGTAGAAGTAACAATTCCTGTTCTGGCTTCTACTCAGAAAACATACTGTCCATCTAGAGAGAGAATATGGATGCATTTGTGTGTCAAATGGTGATGGCTAGAGGGCGGGGCACTGCAGCTGGATTTCAGGAAAAAAAAAAAAAAAAAAAGAATGCACAGGCGGAGGCGCTCCTGAGGAAGCTGGAGGCTCCGATCGGCGCTTGGTAGAGACAAGGATCACTGGTAAGGTTTCCCTGGGCGGGTCACGCTGTCTGCTGTGTATTCTGTGTCACCTCGGCAATAGACTGCCACTTCCTGCTGGATGGATGATAACACGTCACTTTTTTTTTTTCCTAGATTCTTTCCTGGTTGTTAGCTGTACTTATGCTCAGCCTGTCTCAGCAACAGAAAAGGGGATGGGGCAGAAGAATAGAAAAGAGTTGGAAGAGAGGGAGGAGGGAGGGGGGAAACCTCCACAAACAAGTGCTAGGAGTCTGGCTTCTCAAACGTGGCTCCTGCTTCCATGCCCGACTCTACTGACCACAAGGGCTGTGCCCACTGCTGTCAGCACACACCTTCCTGCCTGTGGCCAGCGTAACCATGATTCCCCAGGGACTCCATTCCCTCAAGTGGAGATTCAGGCAATAGGTATAGTTGCCTGCTAAAAAGTTTCAAATCTTGCACATGCCCTGGCATAGCGGCACACACCTTTAACGCCAGCACTCCAGAGGCAGGGGCGGGCAGATACCTATGAGTGCCAAGCCAGCCTGGTCTACAGAGTGAGTTCTAGGACAGCCAGAGCCTCATAGTGAGACCCTGTCTCAGAATAACAAAAAATAAAGAGACAGAGAGGGAAGGAAGGGAGGGAGGAAGATGGGAGGGTGAGAGGAAGGAAGGAAGAAAGAAAATAAAGAAGGAAGGAGAAATGGCTCAACGGTTAAGCATGCAAACTGTTTTACAAGGACCCCAGCTCGGTCCCTTAGCACCATTGTCTGCTAGCTTACGAGGGTGGGACCTCTGTTCCCCTAGTGCCCATCCTGGTCAGGGTGTTTTGTTTGCAGATACCATAAACCCACCTAGAACACACATGAGGAAGAGAGACACACTTTAGAAGAATGGTGAGTTGTCACACATCCTTCAATAAAAACCATCCAAAGATACTGCTGAGACACAGGGACAAGGGGAACCAAGCAAAAGAACCCTGCCCCAGGGCCTCTCTTACTTGTGACCCGTGGTTCTGTTTTCTCCTCCCTCTACACAGCCTCTTCTAAGGGATAGAAATATATCCTGACATGACCCAGATATCTGTGTCTCTGAGAAAGGCCTCTCTTCCCTGAGTATCACTTCAAAGGAAATGAAATTCTGGGAAGAATTGAAATTGGTTTGACAATCATCCCAGGAGAGCCTTGTGACTGAGTGATACCTGAGATTGAAAGCAGTAGCTTATCCCAAGCATTTGGAAAGGGGTGGGGGGGTTTGCTGAGAGGAGCTGAAACCAGCCAGTGAACACATGGAAAGGAAAGGGAGCACATGGAAACCCTGGGAGAAAATAAAATGTAAAGACTGAAAATGAGGCACCCTGTGAGGAAAGAGGAAGTGATCAAAACAAGACATCCAGAACCACAGGAGTCAGAAAGTCTAGAGCCTGAGGAAAGCCAGTGAGCTATGCAAAGGAGGTGGGATCTGATGGAATGAACCCAGCAGGGATCTATTCTGATGCCATCTTAGTGGTGGGGAGGGGTGAAGTGGAGGCCAGGTAAACCACAGGAAGGGTGAGTAAGTCCCTGTGAGCTGAAGTAGAAGGGACTGGAGCCAGTTTCCCCCACCTGCAGGGCCATGACCCTAAGGCCTGTGCATGCAGCCCTCCCCCACTAGGCCATCAAGCCACACCAAATGCTCACGGTGGATACAATACACAGAGGCAAAAACCAGGTTCTACTAATAACAGCTGGTTCTTATTGTCATGACTCACTGACCTGACTCAAGGTCACCTTCTCTTCGATTACCGTGACACTCTGGGCGTGAGTCCTGGAATTCTGACTAGGGCAGGTGAGGGGATGAAGAAAGGACAGACACACGGAGGACACACATTCAGGAAAGCCGCAGTCGGTGGGGGTGTGCCCAATCTGGTAGAATGGCACCTCCTACCGTTGGGACCCACAACCTTGGTGTGTTTAGTACGCACAGCGCAGGGGAAGGGGATTACCAGGCAAGCGGTCTCAGGAAGAGGAGGAAGCTGCAGCTGCTAGTGTTTGTACACGCTGATCAATCATCTGTAACCGCTTACACTTGGGCAGAGGAAGGCTTTGTCAACTTTGACCTTGGACCATATGGGGAACGACTTTGCCAATTTCCCATGACTCTGTCTGTGCATTCCCATCTTTGGCGTGGCACATGCCCATACCACAATACACATTCACCCAGGGCTTCCTCCACTCCCAACAATCCATCTTTATATATATACACACACACACATATATATATATATATGGTATTTACACATGTATTATACATGTTATGTACGCATAGCTCTAAGATACACGCATGGAGGCCAGAGGTTGACACTGGGTATCACCCTCCACTTTATTTACTGAGACAAGTTGTAATGGTTAGTTCTGTCAACTTGACAGTCTCGAGTCACCTAGGCAAAGCATCGCAAGAGGCTGCCTAGATCAGGGTTGGCCTGTGCTCACATCTATAGGAGAGGATCCGGATTGTGTTCATTGAGGTAGGAAGACTTTTCTGTGTGGTGCCACTCCCTAGGCAGGTGATCCTGAACTGTAGGAGAGTAGAGAAATGGGGCTGAGCCTTCATTCATGCATGCATTCATTGATCTCTTGCCTACTAGGGATGCAAAATGGCCAACTCCCTCAAGTACCTGCTGCTGCAACTTTCCTGCTATGACAGACTTGGAGTTAGGAGCCAAAATAGACTTGTCAAGATATTCTATCCCTGCCATAGAATTAAAGGTCTCTCTGTGGACTTGAAGCTTGATTTGGCCAGTCTAGTTAGCTAGCTTGTCTGGGGACACAGCTGCCTCCTCCTCCCTAGTGCTGGGATTACAGGCAGGCTGCCATGCCCACCCTAGCTCTCTATGGGAGCTAGGGATTCAATATACAATCCTTATACTTACAAGTGAACCATCTCCCCGGTTCCCTTTCCTGTTCTCTCTACCACCTACCTCCCTATGGCCCACAGAGTGGTGGGACAGAGAGTATAAGCAATCCATGAGGCAAGGCTAGAGCAACAAGGGAAATGATGGCCACAGACATAGGGTCTCCTCCATTTTTCAGAAGCCCAACAGCTCTGAGGGAAGCAAAGCCCACTGGGCTATGCTTTCAGCCCCAAGCATTTGTTTTGAACCAAACAGCAATTCTGCACAACCACAAAGTGTAGTTTGCTATCTTCTGTTCTTCCCCATGGAGTCTAAACTGTTCCTTCCCTGTGCCTCACACAACACGGAAACTGCAGGGTAGCAATGAGGCCGCGAAATGACGGGGTACCTTAGAGAAAGAGGCAGTGCGAGACTGCGAGACTCGGGAAGACTATTCTGGGCCGGCTTTATTTAGTGTGTCTCACAGCAAGCAGCTCATTACCTGGAAGCCTATGATGTCACAGCTGATAGAACAACACCGTAGAATAGCCATGACCCACCCTGTGGCCCCAGGAAAAGAAAATGCATGGGACCAAAGCCCTGACCTCTGAGTTTGCCCTGAAACTAGATTGTCCTGTGTGCAGCCGCATCCTCGGCCTGGTGGCCTCACCTCCGCTGGATGTCACCATATTGCTGATGCTAATGTGACCGTCACAGAACCTGTCCTTTAACACCTTCCTCCTGAAGAAAAGGCTGTTTTCTTTCCTTCCTGCCCATCCACGCTGATTCTTTTCTAGGGCAGACTTCCTATTTGTTCCCACTTCTAAAATATCAGGTGTAAAGAAACGGCCTCTCTGAATTACCCTCCCCCCCCTTTGAGGCATTAACTTAAAGGTAACTATTTACTCTTCCTTTATCTCTTCCTCTCATCCCTCTAGTCCACCCCTATCACCCCTTCCATTCTGTTAGATAGCTAGTTAAATATTAGCAGGCTTGAAGGTCACCGGGGATGGACCTATTCCTTCATACCCAGCAGCCTGTAAAGCCAGGAGGGAGAACCAAAGCTCTCTTCTAGTTACTGGTCTACAGGATGAGCTCTGAGTCCTGTCTGTGGTCTGAGGAGGGGTGTGGCAGTTTGAACTGTATGGAAGGCTATGAGATTATGCTGCGGCTCAGAGTTTCCAGTAAAGAAGAAAGAGATACCACTGTGCCCTCTCAGAAAAGCCCATCATCCCTGGTCAGGAAAACAGCCCTCAGGAAAGCAGTCTATGTGAGGGACTTTAAGTAGTCTAAAGCCCATCTAAGGGAATAGGTTGACTCGAGGGTCCCTTTGGCCTTGGTCTGCTCATGCCCTGGGGAGCACCCCCACTTTATATGGTAATAGAAACTGCGTATCTTCTGGCCTATACTCTGTATATTTTCTCTGAATCCTTTCAAAGAGGCCACAGGAGTAGGGAGCTCAGGCGAGGCCAAAGTGAGACCCCAATAACAAACACTCTTCTGCAGTTCCTCTTCTTCTGGGACTCAGCTCCTCTTCCTTTCACGGCCAGAATTACCTGAAGACAAGAGAGACACCGTGAATAAAAATGCAGGGACTTCTTGGACTAGTGCAGTGGTTCTCAACGCTCCTAACGCTGCGATCCTTTAATACGGTTCCTCATGTTGTGGTGACCCCCAACCATAAAATCACTTTTGTTGCTACTTCAAAACTATAATTTTTGCCACTGTTATCTTAAGGTAAATATTTTTGGAGATAGAGGTTTGTCAGTGGGGTCAAGACCCATAGCTTGAGAACTGCTGGGCTGGAGGGGTTTGAGACAGGTTCTTTCTTTTATAGCCCAGACACTGAACTCTTCTTGATCCTCCTGCCTCTATGTCCCAAAAGCTGAGATTGCAAACATGTACCTCCAGGCCTGGCTCTTCCCTGTGTTTTTCTCTTTGTATCATCAACACATGGCTTTCATCCATTCTTCCTTATCCTTTTGTTCTTTTAGGCCACCTAGGAGAGTGCCCACTCTTTATACATATAACAATTATATTATTTAGTAATAAAGGATAATTTAGCTCTGTCATATATGAGATAGATATGATCTGTTTAGGCTGCAGGTATACTTTAATGGTAGCATGCTGGCCTAGTGTATTGCAGGCCCTGGGGTCACTTACTAGCACTGAAACACAAAATGTGTCGCCCAGTAGTAGTGTGTTTGTGTTGGTGCTAGTTTTTAACTCTCTTTTATTTATGTTTCTTATGCCTCTTCCTCCCTGCTCCACCCAATCCTTTCCAACACCCCAATATCAGGTAGGAGAGAAAGGAGGTTAGTTGGAAGAGGAGATAAAGTTCTCTTTAGCTGCTTCCTGCTGGTTAGGGTCGTTGGGTTCCTTGGGGCAAGTCCACTCTTCATTTCAGGTTATCTCCAACTTCTCATCCAACTGCATCAGCAGCAACTGGGAGCAAGGGGGAAGCACCAGCAGCCTTCTTCTTTCCTGGAGTCCCTCAACACTCTCTCTGGGTCCTGGCTTTTATTCCCTCTCAGAGCCCATATGAGGCAAATAGTTTGCTGATGTGGACAGTCTGTATCAGCCCCATATCCCACACCTGGAATCAAAACAAAAACCTGTTTACATCCACAACAAGTTTGATGAGAGGCCATGCATAAGGTCTGGGTTTTAATGCGGGGCATGAAAGATGAATACATTTGTTTTCCTGTCCTCCAACATTCAAAAGTGAATGGTCGAAGGCTGGTGTGGCATCTTCATGGGGCTCCAGGGTCTTCTGACCCGTGACTCTATCCTCCAGTACGTGGTCCATCTCAAGGCAGAACGGCTACTCCAGCTTCTGTAGCCACCAGCCAATTCCATCCAGGTGGAACATAAAGAGAGAGCCTGCTCCTTTCTTTTTAAGGGTTTGACATCTGACACAATCTCATTGTCCAGAACTTAGCTATGTCATCGCACCTTGTCGCAAGGGAGGCTGAGAAGTGTGACTTTTATATTCAGAACCACATGCCCAGCTCACACTGCTGTTACCAGGAAATTACAACGGATAAGTGGCAGCGGTTTCCCAGTTTTCGTTTTCTTGAGAACATTCTGTTTTCCCTCCAAATAATCAGGGAGCAAAAGCCCACAGCCATCATCCTTCTGTGCTTTCATTTAAAAGAACTGATTATATTTTAAATGATCGTTCAAGGGATCTTTCAGGTAGAATTTATGGTGTGATGATAATGGCGTTGATGATGATGGTGGTAGCAAAGAAAATGCCAGCGGTGACGGTGAGGATGGTAATGGTGATGAGGGTGACGGCAGTACCAATGGGGAGGGCGGTGACGGTGAGAGCGATGGCGGGGATGGTAGCCATGACCGTGACAGTGAAACTCAAACAGACGTTAATACCTACAGGAAACTATTCCGAGCCCTTTTATGAGGCCAGTGTTCTAGTTTCATCTATTGCTGTGACAAATGATTAAGAGGAACTTGGGGCGGGAAAGAGTTCCTTGGCTTAGGTTTTCATGTCACAGTGCATCACTAAGTGAGGTCAGGGCAAAAACTCAAGGCAGGACCCTGGGGCGGGGACCATGAGGAGGAACACTGTGTCCTGGCTCTCTGTCCGGCCCATGCTTGGCTGTGTTTCTCACGAAACACAGCCTGCCCAGGAAGTGTGCAGCCTACAGTGGGTTATGCTTTTCTGCAACAATGAACAATCAAGGAAGTCCCCCGCCCCCACAGACGTGCCCAAAGGCCAGTGTGATCCAGCAATTCCTCAACTGAGACTCTGCTATCAGATGACTCTGGGCGACGTCTAGTTGGCCATGACAGCCAACTAGGACAAACAGATTATATTTCCACTCATTGCCCTTGCAACAACCCTGGCAGATGGGCATCATCAATGTGGTCGTTCTATACCTGAACTTATGAAGACGCAGAGGTCAGTGACAAGGCCAAAGTCACACAGCTGCTTTTCCATCCATGTAATGAAACACCCCGACCAAGGCAAGCTAGAGAGGAAGGGGTTGTTTTGACATCATGATCCGTCACAGTGTGGGCAGCATGGCAGCGAGCAGTGGGCCTGTTGCCTGGAGCAGCTGAGAATGCCCATCTCAGAGCACAATCGGAGAGCACAGAGATCTAACTTGAAATGCCTTGAGTCTTTTGGCCATGGCTCCCTCTCCATGATGGACTGTGTGCCCTGGAACTGTAAGCTGTCCTAGACCCTTCCTCTCTAGAGTTGCTTCTTCTCAGGAATTTTGTCACATCCACGAGTAAAGTCGCCAATGTGCCGTGAACACAGATGCTCTTCCTGTGAGGTCCCTAGGCCTGTGTCCTATGGAGAGTCCGTGTCTTCTAGACACAAGGCTGCACTTTGGGAGGAGGCTAGACACGGTGCACTCCCCACGACAGCGAGCACACTGCAGCCGTGAGGTCACGCTCTCCCACCCACTCCTAAGAAGCCCAGGTTCTGTTCTTAATTCCTCCCAGCCCTCCTCCCACTTAGCGCAAGCACTCCCGCATCTGTCTTGGAAACACGAAAAGGCCTTTTCAGACAAACTCTCCAGGGCACATTGACTGAAAGGGACAGTTACAGGCACTTAAACTTTTCATTCCCGAGCCGTCCCACCCCCATCCCTGAGGTCAGGATGAGGCAAATGTCCAAGTCAGATCCCAAGAGATTCTGAGTCAGAGAGCCTGGGGATCTCTGCAGAAGGACCCATGGGTCTCTGTGGAGAAGTCCAAACGCTCTCTTCAGAGTTCTATTGCTGTGCTAAATACCACAGCCAAAAGCAACTTGAGGAAATGTTGTTATAAAGAAAGAAAACCCCAAGTCGTTCCGTTTTACTAATGAAGACTCAGGTGGTGGACGCTGGGGTGAAAACCTGCTAGCTCAGAGAGGCAGAGAAAGCAGCTAGCCGCCCTTCCTACTCAGCTCACATCCTGAAGGCCAAAAGCCAAAAGCTCAAGGCCAAAAGCTTGCTAGCTCATCCAGTAGGAAAACGCCAAAAGCTAAAACCCAAAGAGCTAAAGAGCTCTTCTTCTTCACACTGTCTTAAACGTCCTTCTCTCAAAGTCCCTCCTTTCTGTTTTATCCCTGTCCGCTGGTTCATCTGGCTGGGCTCTCTTTGTCCCCAGGCAGTGGACACTCAGCCTATGAAAGCAGCTCACATGGTGTCTGGTCTAATAACATAGTCTGCTTCTTGGGCTTCTACTGTGAGCCAGGCTCCAGGAAAGATAAGAGGCTATCTCATTAAAAAAAAAACAACAACAATATTATATATATTTATGTGCTTATGTGCTTATGTGTGCATGTACATGTGTGGGAGCATGCATCTCAAGGCGTGCATGTGTACATCAGAGGACAGCTTGTGGGGGGTCAGTTTTTCTCCTTCCTGGAAGTCTCTGGGGTTGAATTCAACCCATCAGGCTTAGAGGCACCGATCAATGGTTTATCTTATTAAGTCCACACGGGAGTCCTAGTGGCTCAGTAATTCCTACCCAGTACTACCAGGACAGAGAGGCTTCAATTAGCAAGTATATGCCCCAGCAAGGCTTTGATCTGTGACCACCAACTAAGACTGTTATTCTTAGGCCCCAAATTCGTGTAAGTTGCAAGTTTTCCAAAGAGCGTCAATATGGCATTTGAGTGCAGCATGTACAATGTGTAGCCTAGCACAGTGATGACAGCATTCAGAGGTTGTTAAGAAGAATGGCTGAGCTGAGCACTTACCACGTGCAGTATGTTTTCCTCTTACCTGCTCTCCACAGTCCTGTAAGGTGAGCGATAGTGCTCTGTTGGTCCCAGGTGTGGGGTGTGGGACTGATTCAGACGGTCCACAGCGACAGGCTATTTGCCTCCTGCTGGCTCTGAGAGGAGCTCTTTGCCAGCTGCAGATGGTTTAAAATCTGAGGACTTCTGGAGAGAGAATAAATGCCAGAGCCCGAAAGGAGGTTGGGGAAAGATCAGGCTGCTGCTGCTTCCCCGCTGCAGCTCCTGGCTGCTGTTGTGAGACAAGAAGTTGGAGATCTCCTGAAACAAGGACTGGACTGGCTCCAAGGAACCGGACAACCCTGACCGTAGGAAGCAGCTAAGAGAACTACACCCCTCTCCCAATAACCCTTTCTCTCTCCTACCTGGTGTTGGGTGTTAGAAGAGATTGGGGTGGAGTAGAGCGAAAAGATAAAAGAAATGTAAATAAAAGTTTTTTAAAGTACACCAACATTGCTCCTTTATCTTATTTTAAAGAATCGTTTCACAGGGTGCTGTGGAATACGCCTGTGATCCCAGCACTCGGGGAGGCAGAGGCAGGCGTGTCTACAAAGTGAGTCCAGGACAGCCAAGGCTACACAGAGAACCCTGTATCCAAAAGCCAAAACAAACAAAAAAAGATTTATTTAATTTTGTGTGTGTGTGTGCGCACGCGCATGCAGGGGGTAGAAGCTCGCCTGGAACCAGAGTTAAAGATGCTTGTGAGCTGTCTGATGTAAGTACTGAGAACTGAACCCAGGTTCTCTACGTGAATTATAAGCACTCATAATTGGTTAACCATTTCTCCAGGCCCAATTTATTGAGTTTTAAAATATGTGTATGTATACATATATGTGATGAGGGGGTGGTATATGCTCGCGAGATCAGGAGACTGTGGAAACCAGAAGATCCCCTTGAGCTGTGAGCCTCCCAACACAGGAATTGAACCCTAGTCTTCTGCAAGAGTAGCGAGTACTCATAACTGCTGAGCCTGCCCCAGCCTGCTGTTCCTCATTATTACCAGATGGTGGCAGCACTGGCAGCTGGTTTTGAACAAAGGACTCTCAGATGCAGAAACAAAGCAGACTTCTTATACGTGGACAACAGGAAGCAAGTGTGTGGAAGTTCACAGTGGTGCTGTTTGTAACAAATAAAAACCAGAAGCCACCATGTGTCCTTGGATGGGAGAATGGGTGAACACTTGTGGCGTATTCACTCAACACTACCGAGCAGCGAATGCTCAGAGTGGTAAACTACAGCAATGTGCCAAATCACAAGACTGCACGGAGTGATCTTAAACCAAAACAACAATGAAGTCAAGCATGGTAGCTCTTGCCTGTAATCCCAGCACCCGGAGAGCTGAGGTGGGAGGGTTGCTGTGGATTTGAGGCCGACCTGGGCTACAGACTAAGACCCTGCTTCAAAAGAGAAAAGCAACCAGCAATTAAGAATGAGTAATACTCTGCAAAACAGTTTGGTTCCCAGCATCCAAGTCGGGCAGTTCAGGGGGTGCCTGTAATTCCAGCTCCAGGAGATCAAATGCCCCCTTCCGGACTCCAAGGGCACCTGCACTTATGTGTGCCAGGTACCCACCCCTCCCTCGAAACAAGCAAATAAAAATAAAAATCTTAGCCTGGCAATGGTGGCTCACAACTTTAATCCTAGCACTTGGGAGGCAGAAGCAGGCGGATCTCTGAGTCCAAGGCCATCCTGGTCTACAGAGCAAATTTCAGGACAGCCAGGGCTACACAGAGAAACCCTGTCTTGAAAAACCAACAACAATAATACATAAGAATTAAAAACACAAAGAAAAGCATCTGAGTGGTGGCATGCTTCTAATCCCAGCACTCAGGAGGTAGAAGCAGGTGGGTCTCTGGGAGTTTGACCCCAGCCACCTACAGAGTAAGTTTTAGGACAGCCAGGGCTACACAGAAGAGATCCTCTCTCAAAACAATAATATTTTTAAAAAGACAGATAAAAGCAACTAAAGTTTAAGAATGCATTTTAGGGAACCAATGAGATGCAGCAAAACTGTCTAAGAAAACAAGGGAGGCAGGGCAGCCATTGCTCCAGGAGAATGGAGAGAAGCACAGGGTTAAAGCAGGTCGCCACAAGCTCTTGCCTCTCCTTAGGGTTTCCATTTCCTACTGCCTAGGAATGAAATGAGTGAGCGAACACCGTTTGCGTGCGAGTGATAAATGCCAGAATTCACATGAGTTCAACCACAGCCAAGTCGGACGTGATGTACCTTGAGTTCCATCTTAAAGAAAAAGTAGCTGACGAATGGATAAACAACTCTCTCTCGGACAGAAGAATTAAGTTATCCTCCCCCCACCCCACCCCCGGTCTTCCTGCTCAATTATACTCCTCAGGGTAGGGACAGACACCGGAGGACCTGGGAGGAACTTCTGTCTCTTTTTGGAAAACGCCTGAAGTTAACTCCACGGATCCCTGTTAGCAGGTGGCAGGCTGGGTGGGCGAGGCTGCGGGGAAAGGACCACAACCAAGGGAGGTGCGACTTCAACAAAGAAAGAGCCCCCAAAACACGATGCCTCCCTTGAAGAGGTGTCCTGCCGTGTGCTCCGACAGCTGCTGCTGGCTGTGGAAGGTAAGTTACCTGTATTGCCATCACTTAAAGAACAGATTCCTCCCCAACAGACAATATGCACACTGCAGATCATGGAAAGCGGGCAGTCACAGACAACTTCTCCCAACTGAGGGAACATTTTTATTTAAAAATTTTTATTACATTTTACTAAGCTTGGGGGCAGGAGGCGGGGCACGCTGTGATGCACACATGGAAGTCAGAGGACCCCTCCAGCCCTAAGCTTTCCAAAATGGAACATTCCCGGGACCCGTAGTCACCATGCTGTGGAATGGATTGCTGAAATGTACTCAGTAAAGAGAACTTGTGTCCTTCCAGCAGGCTCTTTCCTAGGTACGTTTCTCAGGTACAAAGAAAGGCTTCGCCACACAGTGTGGAAATGGGGCAGGAACAGCGGCTAAAGGGCTTCAAGTACGCTTTTTGTTCTGTTTGTCCGGTGTGCTCTGGGCACTGATGACTCACAGGGACTGTGAGTTTATCTCAATATTAAAGTCTCCAGGAGACCCTGCTGAAAACAAATGTCCACTAGGAGGCGGCAGTGAGTCACAAAGAGTTTCACAGTGCAGAGGAAACTTCTGAATGTTCAGCTTCTCCCTGGGAGAGAGGAGAGAGCTGAGATGCCAAGGGCTGTGGAAGGACCACAGGCTCCTGGAGTCCAGGCCATGGGGTTGTCTTCATAGAATGTGAGAGATGTGGCGTGTGATGGAGTCCTTAGGTGCTTCCTGTACGGCTCAGGAGAAGTGAGTCCTCTGACCCAGCAAAGACGGACAGAATTAAAAGCCAAAAAAAGTCCATGTACCAGGAATTTTTTTTTTCCGACTATGGAGGCAAACACTCTGGATAAATTTTCATAGCCTGAACTGGGTGTGGTTCTCGATTCTTCAGGAAGAAAACAACAACAGCAGGAGGACGGTGGGAAGCAGTTCAGCCTGGGCCAGCATGGCTGGCGGCTGCCTACGCTCTGTCCGCCATCTGGGTGAACTTGGAGGTGCTCACTGTCTCCAGGTCTCACTTTTCACAGCTCTGAACTTGGAATGGTGTCTCCTCCACCAGGAGGTTGCTGGGTGAGATTAAATGAGATCAATTAAACAGGCTAAAGAGCCTGGCGCCTTGGTTGCCACGGTACATGGTTCATTCATTATTCATCCTTGATTCTCCCAAAAGCACGAGCTAAAGGAGGAGGACAAAGGGGAGCCATGTGACAGCCTGTGTCCTGGAGAGTTACCTAAGTGGCCTCTTCTCTGTCTCTCCTCTTCTCTCTGGTGTCTGCATCTCTGTCTTCTCTCCTGTCTCTCTGTTTCTGTGTGTGTCTCTGTGTGTGTGTCTTTCACTCTTTCCTTTGAGACAGGGCCCCTCTATATATAGCCTAACTCATGACTGTCCCACCTTAACCTCCTAAGTGCTAGGACTACAGATGTGTGCCACATCTGGCTCATTTGGGGCCTTTCTAAGGAGGAAGAGCGATGCTAGGGGACCATGTTCTGGGTGAGCATTCTTTGACTTGTCACCTCCTTCCTTGGTCCAGTCTTCTGGACATGCAGTCCACATTGTTCCCAACCACAATGCCCTGATGGGGCGCACATAATGGGCCTGACACTGTGCCAAGTTCTATGCATCCTTCATTTAATGTTCACAACAACCCCATAAAAGAGCCGTGCGAATATGTGCAGGGTGAGAGAGCAAACCAAGCCACACACGTGATAAACATCAAGTCGGAAACCCGTGTCTGCTGGATCCAACATCTGAGTTGTAGCTACTTACACTATACCATCTCCTTCAGGAGCCAGTATGGCCCTTGTCACGTGGTATGGGTAGCTGTACCTGTCAGTCACATAGAGCACATTGCCAGCTTGTCAGAGGCAGAAACTGTAGTTCTTTTGTCTGTGTACCCTGAGCAATGGCCCAGGCCTGGCTAGGGATGAATGGATGGATGAAGAATGAGCCTCTCAAGGCTCCCAGGAAGGAGCCAGCACCATTGTTTTCTCTGGGTCAACACAACCTATAAACTCCATTCCCAACCAGGGAGGACAGGCTGGGTTGGGGGAGGCTGCCCCCCATAGCCCAGCCCTCACTGTTATGGTATTTAGCCCTAGGACCTGGACAAGTTCTTCTAGAAGGAAAAGAAAATGTGAGAACTCTGAGGTGGAAAGCCATCCCACCTCCCACGGACACAGCGGTCTGCAGCATCAAAGCCTCGTGGTGTTTATGTGGAGTTTTCCATAAACCTTGACCATTGGACTCAGCCTCACATTTATCAGTATGGTTTAGGCACAATTCCTTAATGACCCAGAATGCACCTGCTGCTTACTCTTCACTTTAGATCAAAATAGTATTCTAGTAATGGATGGGTTTAAATTCCAGCTATTTCTGTAGTATGTGTGTGTGCATGTGCAAGGGTGAATATGCCTTTAATCCCAGCACTCAGGAGGCAGAGGAAGGCAGAAATCTGTGAGTAGATGGCCAGCCTCATCTACAGAGTAAGTTCCAGGACAGTCAGGACTACACAGAGAAAACCTGTCTCAAAAAAACATAATGATGATGATGATGATAAAGGTAACTGAACAAGCCAAGGAAGCAAGCTAGTGAACACTGTTCTTCCATGATCTCTGATTGGGTTCCTTCCTCCAGGTTCCTGCCTTGACTTCCCCTGATGATGGAAGTACAAAATGAAATAATCCTTTCCTCCCTAAATTGGGACATTCCAGAGCAAGTAGAAAAGGGGCAAAGAGAATGGATATGGATTATGATATAAAATAAACAAAAATAGCCAGGCCACACCCATAGACCCAACATTGAAAGGGCTGATAATGAATTAGAGGCCAGCCTGGGCTACATGAAGAGCCCTTCCCTGTCTAAAAAGAAAAGAAAAAGAGGGGAGGGGGAAGAAAGACCCAAGTCAAGCAACAAAAATACAAATAAAATGAACAAACTAGGGCCAGTGGATGGGTAACCACATTTGCTATGAAATGGTCTCACCTCTCAAAAAGAGACAGACCCAAATAGAACGATTTAAAGAAGAACTTGTCTTCGAAAATTTGTATTTTAATTTTAAAAGTTCTCAAAAGATCCGGAAGCAGAGATTGACGATTGCAAATGTCTGGGTGGTTTTCCCTCCGAGGAAGACAACACTTCAATTCTAAACATGGGTTTAGTGCTGACAGGCAAGAAGCTGGAAGCTGTCATTCCTGGATGGTCATCAAGAAAAAGTTGGGCAAACTGAAAATAAATATCATTTCTTGGCCCATCAGGGAGTTGGGTTTGTGGGGGCAAGCTGCTGCCCTGGGATCTGCAGAGATCGATGGGATCTGCCCCCATGAAGCAGAAGTTAACTGCGGAGGCTGAGGAAGAGCCCTAGAGACTGGAGTGTGACTGCCATGGGCCAGCAGCGCAGACTCACAGACGAGGATTTCACCGGAGGACTCCCCCACCATCGCTGAACTGACAAGGCTCTAACAGAAGAAAGGTGGGAGCAGCTGGAAAGACCTCGAGATGCAGGGTCATTCTCTATGAGTACAGTGACTTAGGGAAGCCCCATGTCAAGAGGGAGGAAAAAATGCTGGAAGGGTTTTAATGTTTCTGGACTCATTTAAGATAACACGTTCAGGGCTATCATTAGTAAATAAGAAAGGTGTGGCAATGCGTGGGGGATATGAGCAGCGAGATGGTAAGTGTGACGGAGGGGCCGAGGCGATGGCTCAGTGGTTAAGAGCACTCACTGCTCTTGCAGAGGACCTGGCTCCGTTCCCAGCACCCACGAGGGCTCACAACCACCTGTAAATCCGACTCCAGGGGTCTGATACCTACTTCTGGCCTTCAAGCGCTCCCGCCTGCATGTAATTCTCATAAACTTATCCAGGCACGCATATACACACGTAAATTTTTAAGGTAAATATTTTCTAAAGGCGTGTCAGCAATGACATCAATGGGCTGGGCAGGAAGGCTAGACGTGCCTGAAGAAAGGATAAGCTTGGAGACAGGCCAGTTCAAAGTTCCCACATGGAAACACAGATGCCCCAGTTGTCCAGTGGGTAAGGCACTGTCCCGCCCCCCAGTGAAAACACAAAGATGAAAATAAAACTAAGAGAAAAGTCAAGAACCGTGCGATAATTTCTGTGCTATAGCATACATGTAGCTAGAACGCCAGGAGAATAAAGAGAAAACGAAGGAATCAGTGAAGTCCTGGCTGCTGAGGACTTTCAAAGAGTAGTAACAGAAACCAAACCACAGATCTTAAACAGCAAACAGAATGTGTTTTACTTATTAATTTTTAAATAAAAAGATTTTATTATGTGTAATTATGTGTATGTACCTATGTGCACATTGAGTGCAGAGTCCACAGCAGCCAGAAGAGGGCGCCAAGTTGCCCCTGGAGCCGGAGTCACTGGAGGTTGTGAACTGCCCAACACAGGTTTACACTCTTAATCACAGAGCCCTCTTTCCATGCTTCCAGAATGAAAATTTAAAACCCTACACCAAGTCGTATCGTTTTCACATGGCGCCCAAGGACAAAAAGATCTTGAAAGATGGAAGGAGGCAAAAACAAATGGTTTCAGCAAGCATCTCATCAGAAAGTACGCTAGCAGGAGAGAGTAACACCATATTGTAAGTTGATTGTGAACTTAGAATCCATCCAGATTTTCCCAATGAGGGCCTTATCATGAGGGCCATTTTCCCAATGAGGGCCATTTCATCTCATGGAATGAAAGCCAACAGTCAAATGTCCTGGCCAAGAGCTCCCTTAGTGTTTGGAGGCAGTCACCAGAGCCATCTCCTCACCCAGAGAGCATACTACTTGCCTTTACTAAGCTCTGACTATATTCCGGGCACTGTTCCAGGCCCGTGAATTAACCCACTAAATCTTCAGAGCCAGGGCTGGACAGATGGCTCAGCAGTTAACAGTGCTGCTTTTGAGAGGGCTGGGGTTCCCACATCCAGCCTCTCACAACTGCTTGTAACTCAGAGACGTCTGGGGGCACCCCCACCATGTGTATATATACACACAAACACACACATAAATAAAATAAAAAATATTTTGGGGGGATTTTGTTTTTGTTTTTGAGACACGGTCTCACCACATAGCCCTGGCTGGCCTGGAACTCAACGTGTACACCAGGCTGGCCCTGAGCTCACAGAGCTCTGCCCACCTCCACCCTGCCTTCTGAGTACTGGGATTAAAGGCATGTGCCACCGCACCCAGCAAAATAAGTCTTTTTAAAAAACATATATAAGCTGGGTGTGGTGGTGCACGCATTCAATCCCAGCACTTGGAGACAGAGGCAGGGGTATCTCTGTGATTTGGGGGCCAACTTTGTCTATAAAGCAACTCCAGGATAGCCAGGGCTATTACACAAAGAAACCCTGTCTTGGGGGAAAAAAGCCAACAACAAATTATATATATACACACATATGTTTATATATATTAACACACATATATGTGCTTTATATGTATATATACAAATATATGATATATATATATATAAACAGCTATGATATGTCACAACAACATAGGCATTACAATCATCTCTCTATTTTGCAGTACCGGGATCAGAACTCTGGGCCTTGCACACATTAAGCAAGCACTCTGCCACTGAGCTATAGCTCCATCAAGCCCCCCCCCACATCCCACCCACCTCCGCAAACCCCCTTAAGAAACTTTTAAGAGTCTGGCCCAATGTTACAACTTTCAAAGTTGAGGTCAGAATTCCAGATCCTGTGCGCTTACCATCCTGCCTCTCCTGAGCCAAGCGTTCTTAACTTTGGGGTCATTTGTCTTGAGAGGGTCTGTGTTCTCTCCCTCAGCTGAGCAGAAGTTTGCCTGTTTCAAAGATCTCAGCCCCCACTTTCTGTCAGCCTCTCCCAGCCTCCGCGGCCAGTTATTTATCTCCTGTCTAGAGACCAAAGGGAAAAGCGGCTCCAGCACGGCAGGCGCAGGCGAAGAGAGCTGAGTTGAGCGGTGAGGAAGACAGACGCTGGGGCACTGAGGATGGGGAACCCGGAGCTCTGGGGCCACAGCGTCCGGAGGATGCACCAGTGCAGCAGACACTCCGGAATGCGATGCGCACCTGCATCCCTCAGCTGGCCTCAAAATCTTGCGTCGCTCCCAGCATCTTGGAGTCACAAGACAGGTGATCCCTGGCTGTATCTCAGAACTCTGGTCCCGGATGCACAACAGAGATTCCCGTGCTGAACTCTGGAATCTTGGGGGCAGAAGCCCGTGGGTACCTCCCAGGGCCGCCTTAGGAGCTGTCCAGTGCTGATCACGGATGCCCCTGGCCCCGGGGGTGTTCCGTCGAGAACCTGCCGCGCCCCGCAGGCTGCGCTGCTGGGGGCGCTGACGCAGAGCGCTGGGAAAGCTGGGAGCAGTTGGCTCTAAGCTGGACATGGATCTGCAGAGACCGGACTCCTACCAGGGCGGAGCTGGCCCTCACTTCAGCGAGCATGTCCTACATAAGGTAAAATTCTCCTCCGGGCGCCCACCTCAACTTCTCTCCGCTCCCCTGACTTTTGCAGTGAGACTTAGAAGGAGAAACTAGCTGGTGTCTGTGATCCTGGGCAAAGCCCTTCTGTGTGATCCTGTTTGATGCTCAAAAATACGTGCGCGCTGGGGGAGGGGCCGCCTCCAGAGGCCCAAATTATCGGGTGCTGCGGTCATTCATTCAGTTAACCCTCTCCTCCCCACACGCATCTCTACCCCTCTCCTTTTCTCCTGCCACTTGGAATCCTGTGTGCAAGAGCCTGAGCTCTCCCTAAGCCTTGTGGGAGGCTGCATTTCTCCTCCCCGGTGAGTCTGTAATCTCCAGCTCCATACAATCTGGGAGTGGTGGTCCACCTGGCAGATGCAGTCTTAGATAGCAGTGATCAGTAGCTGGGAATGAGGTGCATGCCTGTAATCCTAGCAGGAGGCAGATGGTGCAGGGTACTCATGAGTTCAAGGCCAACTTGGGCTACATAGGGAGTTCCAGGTCAGTCTTGGCTATGTCAAGCCAAGAGCCTCTGTGTGTGTGTATGTGAGAGAGACAGACAGACAGAGACAGAGACAGAGAGAATGGGATTAGTGTTCAAATTGCAGACAAATTGCTGTATTCAAAGTAGCTGTACCCTACCCCTCCACACAGAGGTCAATAGATGGGACCCTTGAAATAACCCAATTTGTCTTTCTCTGTCTTAAAATTAAAGTCCAGAAAGGCAAAGTGACTAAAAGTCAGGGACCATGAGTCCAAGCCGAGCCTCCTGTTCACTGTACCCTACAGAACCTCTCAGCAGAGTGTGGTCCCTGGGAGAGTGTCACCTGGGAGCCCGTTAGGAAGCAGCAGCTCAGACCTGCTGAATGATTCTGCATTTTAACAAGATCCCAGGGGGAAAACGCGGGCATCTATGCTTCAGACGCAAGCCTTGTGCCCTGCTGGCTACTTCCGATCTGAATGACAGAAAAACCCTCCAGCAGGGGAGCAAGTGAACAAGTTTGAGAAGCCTGGGTGCCCTTTCCCTCCAACTGTCTGAATATTCAAAGCCCAGGGAAGAAGTCTGAGAGTTTGATGCAAACCAGAATAAGGTCCGAGTTCTTGGAGACCGTGTGTGTAGCCCACTGTAAAACACATGGAAATGGGGGATGGTAACATCACATCCAAAACAAACCAGCTTGGTGACTAAATATAATAAGTACATGTGTTTCTATGATATTTAAAAAGACTTACTTATTAGTACTTTATGTGTATGGGTGTTTTGTCTACATGTAAGTCCACATATCATGTGCCTACAGTGCTGGCAGAGTCCAGAACAGGGCATCAAATCCCATGGAACTGGAGTTACATGGCTTGCGACCATGTGGGTACTGGAAACAATCCCGGGTCCTCTGGAGGAGCAGCCGGTGCTCTTTACCACTGAGCCATCTCTCCAGGCATGGGGTTTCTCTGTGTAGCCTTGGTTGGCCTTGAACTCACAGAGATCTGCCTGCCTTTGCCTCCCTGAGTGACGGGATTACAGGCCTGTCCCCTATGCCCTGCAGTGTTCCTCTAATATTAAAGCATGATATAAAGATATAAATATTCATTGTTGAAAGATTTAAGACTGGGAACTCGCAGTTTTCAAATTATTGATCAGGTGTAGCCCTTCCTGCTGCTCTCATCTACATGTGAAAACCTTCGCTTCCTTTGGGTTTATTGATCAGCAGAAGAAGAGTGATCTTATTCTAACAGGTCCCATTCTGCCTGAAAACAAGTGTCCACTTACTACGGTGAATACCTGATCTTTTCAGTGTGGTTGTAAGCATCTTGACAGAAGTTTATCTTGAACATCCGTGGTACTCAATGCAGTGATGTGTGTGTGTGTGCGTGTATGTGTGTGTGTGTGTAAGTGGTAAATATCTGATTGCATGGTACTGACAACCTCCTCTAGAATTATTTTATAATTTCACATGAATTATTATTATTATCATTATTTTATTATTATTGTGACCCACCTGCTAAACCCTTTGTAAAAGGTCAGGGCATCAACACAGCGTAGTTGTTTTTAATTTTGTGATATACGGAGTCCAAGAAATTCCTGCCGATTCATTAGAATGTACTAGCCATGAGAGGCGGGTCTCCTGTTCAACACTGATGGCTAGGTGTGCACCTCTACGTTTGAGCACCTGAGCATACATGTATGGAGACCATCCGATGGTACCCAGTGTCTTCCTCTATTGTGTTCCATCTTACTTTTTGAGACAGCATCTCCCACTGAGTCAGGAGCTCAGCAGCTGGGTAGACTGGCTGGTCAGTGAGCCCCTGGGATCCTCCTGTCTCCACCTCCTACTGCTAAAATTAAAACCATGGACTTCCATGCCTGGCTTTTGATGTGAGTGCTCAAGATGAGAACTTGGGTCTTTGTATTTGTGTAGCAAGCACCTTGCTCACTGAGCTCATTACATGAACATGGCTGGCCTCCACAGAGCTCGCCTGTCTCTGCCTCCAGGGTGCTAAGCTTAAGGTGTGTATCGTCATGCTAAGTCCTGTTTTGTTTGTTTGGGGGGGCGTTGTTGTTGTTTTTCTAGACAGGGTTCCACTGTGTAGCCCTGGCTGTACTGGACTCAGAGTAGGACCAGGCTGTTCTTGAACTCAGAGATCTGCCTGTCTCTGCGTTCTGACTGCTGGGATTAAAGATGTGTGCCACCACCGCCTGTCCTGCTTTGTTTTTCAAGACAGGGTCTCATGTAGCCCAGGCTGACCCTACCTCACAATGTGTCAGAGGCTGACCTTGAACTCAAGACCCATATTCTGGGAGTCTAGGCAAACAGCAGTGTATCCAGTTAAAGGGTTATGTTTGTTAGTTTGGTTAGTTGATTTGATTTTGGTTTAAAGGTTTATTTATGTTAATTACATGTGTATAATTTTTATCTGCACATATGTATGTGCACAATGCGTAATGCACGTATGTTTAGTGCACATGGTGACCCGAAAGACACAGACAGCTGGTTGTAAACCACCATGTGGGTACTGGTGTAAACCACCTGGGTCCTCTGAAAGAGCAGCCGGTGCTCTTCACCCTGAGGCTTTTCTCCAGACCCCTCATCAGGATGCTATATTTTCAAATAAACTTTTTTACAGAAATATAGCAAAGATCCTAAATCTCAGGTGTGCTCCCTGGTGGATTATCAAGGAGGCAGCGCAGCTGTGCGCCAGCTCCTAGATGAAGTAGAGCCCTTCCACCTCCCAGAAAGCACCCTCATCTCCCTCCCATAGCCCTCCCTCACCTGCAACCCCCTTCCCTCCCTCACAGCGCTCCCTCTTAGCTCCCAGAGATCAACTTTCAGAGGAAGAAGTATCCTCCAATGTTTTGTAAGAGTGACCAGGCTGCATAGGGTGGCCTAGGAGCTTACCAGACAAGAAAGTGTATGGCCTGATGGAAAGAGACCCCTGGTTTGAGCTCCCTCTGTCCCTAATTTGACTGTTAGCAGCAGCTGTAATCCTCACATAGCTTTCCTTTCTTACTTACTTTTTAATTAATTTTTAGTTAGAACACAGTGGGTTTTGTGGAGACATCTTTATACATGTATACCATTATCCTCTGTCCTTAGCTACACACACGCACACACACACACACACTTGTCTTTCTAAGCTATCAAATACTATCTGGCTTACTGTGTTTTGAGTTCAGATATCAGACAGTATAATGCTAAGCACAGGTGTAACCGTGGCGATATTGGACGTAGTCAGTAAGCAGCAGTTGCTGGGAAAGCACTTATCTTGGGCCTTGAAGCAAATTCGATTGTTGTCACATTCAGTTCCCACCTAAAATGATACTCTGTGAGAAAGCAGGAGTTTCACACCCTGAAACTCAGAAACACCACACACACACACACACACACACACACACAATCCCATGGGAACAGCTCTCATGAGCCACCCAGGCAGAAAGTGTGACTTCCGTGCCAGCATCCAGGTCCAGTCTCCCAGCGGGACTGTCTCTTTTCTCAGAGAGGTGGAGCATGCGACCTGCTGAACCCCACAAACGTTCACTTCTGGGGCTGGGGTTTCCACTTGAGCTTCGGGCAGTTCTGAGGGTGACAGCCTGGACCACAGGAGCACAAGTCACTCTTGAGAAATGAGTAGAGTGTGGATCTGGTGCTAGGAACAGCTGGGACAGTCTGGGTTCATCCATCAAACCCCTAGAGGTTT
Source organism: Pachyuromys duprasi (assembly GCA_028658305.1). Classification (NCBI taxonomy): domain Eukaryota; kingdom Metazoa; phylum Chordata; class Mammalia; order Rodentia; family Muridae; genus Pachyuromys; species Pachyuromys duprasi. The sequence continues at coordinate 6,869,392 of CM053746.1, read as the reverse complement.
TAAATAGAGTTTCTATTGTTCTCACAAATCTGAATATTTGATGCAACTAAATAATTTAAAGCATGTGGACAGCTGTGTTGCACTTTTCTCAGACCACTCTCAGTTCCTTCTGGCAACCAGGCCGCTGCCTAGAACCTTGCAGGCAACGATAGCAGGGGGGGCTCAGAAGCAGCTCTTGGGTTGGAGCCTTGCGGTTCCAGGCCAGACCCTGAGTTCTAGGCACAGAAAGGGTGGAGCTTTGGGCCCAGACAGGGCAGGACACAGGGACATCAGCTCCTGCTTACTCATGCTAAGCTTGTCCCAGGAGGGTCAAGCGATTAATTACTCAGCTGAAGTTAGCCTCCTCCCTGCCTCTCAAGAAAACAAGGAGGGCAAAAGCCTTGGCTGTTCATTTGTCCCAGGCGTGGTCTTTGTCTAATGAAATTGGCAGAGAAATAAGGGCACAGGGTCTGAGTCTGCTGTGCTGCCTCCTCTAGTGGATGGTAAAGGAGACAGGGGACCCTCAGCCAGCACCCCGTCCTCTCTGAATTTTCATCTGTCCCTGCTCTTGCTTTATGATGATTATGTCTCATCTATTCATTCATTAAACACATATCAAGCATTCCAAAGTGTAAGGAAGCGCTATGGAGCACTACGTGGTGCTTGCATAAGGACCTGAGTTCGATCCTCAACTTCTATATACAACCCAGACACAGCGGTGTGTTCTTGTACTCAGCTCTGGGGAGGCAGCTCTAGCATTTACTAGCCAAACCAGTGAGCTCCAAGTTCAAGAACAACAATAACAAGGCATGATAGAGGACGACACTCAACATCAGACTCATCTCTCTCTCACACACACACATACATACACACACAATTTGCTTCAAGATTGTGTAGATTGTCTTAAATGTGCTAATAAAGTCTCGAGAGCTGTGGTGGGGTAACCCAGAAAGAAATGTCCCCTTTCACTTAACAGCCTCTGATTAAGGTTAACATCTAAGGCAGGGCATCATGGCTGCACATCTGTTAGCCCAGTACTTGGAAGACTGAGGCAAAAGACTCTAATCCTATGCCAGCCTGGACTCCACAGTGAGACTCCGGCTTAAATACAAAGTCAGCATCTAAGACAGTATCCCACACACCAGCCAGCTTTCCCCTGCCACTGAGCTGTCACCCACGGGTCCTAGGGAAGGCTGCACAATGCAGGATTGTTCTTCCCTGTACCCACCCCCACCCCAAGTTATTAGGCAAAGACTGGACCCACTAGCCTATTTTCCTCCACAAATCTTTTATCCCTCAAAGGCATCTTTGTCAATTAAAAAATGTAAATTGAACATGATGTTATGGTCAAAGGACCCAAATCCACAGGAAAACGCATGCTCTGTTGGGGGAAAGAGATAATTACTTTTAACTGGAGGGAACAGCTCCAGTTCTTGCCAGATTTTCGACCTTAACTCAAGAACAAGCTGGAAAGCCAAGGAAAGCTAGCTCCTGGCTGTCTAATGTTTCCCTTTGCTTGATTTCCTCTCCCAGGCACTCTGGATAAATAAAGGAAGTGTGGATTACATCACTGCCAATCTGGAGCCATCTGGGACTCCCTGGGCTGAGGCACTGGCCCTGCCCGATTCCCAGAGCAGGCAGCTGGCTTGGGGAGAGGCACTGGCTTGCTCTTTGGGATAATTTTGACAGGAAATGATGATGGCCTGGTCCAGCATTAGTGGCTTTTCCAATGCCCTCCCCACCACCACTATTTTCATCCTTTGAGGACCCAGCCCCTTTAATTTGAAGTCTCCAGGGTATCTTGTGAGAAAACATCTGAGACTCACTAGTCTGGGGCTCTGTTTTCTCTTGTGATCTGGTCTGGGGGGGGGGGGGAAGGCTGTGTTCACTTGTGTGTTTGTGCATGTCTGCAGGCATGCATTTGTGTGCACATGGTTCAGGTGCATGCTTATGTGTGCATGGTGATTTGCACTCTGAGAACCTAGTGGGTCTCCGACTTTTTCCACAAAATGCCCCGGGGAGTCCAAATTAAGGGGAAGCTGCTCAGGGGAAGAGTCAGAGGCATTTGGAAAACTCACTGCCACGCTGGACTCCAGCGGAGGGGGATGTAAACAGAGGTGAGCGCCAGGCTGGGCCACTGTGGAGCTGGGTACTTTCGGGGGCACTAAATTTATCCCAACCTGCTGTCTGCTGCCTCCTTCACCCATCTCCAGCAAGACACACAAGTCCCCAGGGACATAGGTGACTGTGGGGATCACAACTCTTCATTAATCTGTGGCATGCTGAGGGACACTGTTTCAGCAGAGGCCAGCACCGGCCATCCTCCCATCCACCAACCAGAGATCTTCTGGTCAAGTGAGAGAGCTGCAGGCCAGCAGCAAACAACAGATCTGGAGTCTTGGCCTCTGAGTGACCAATCAGCAGCCCTCAGCTGGCTCCTGGAGACCAGGAGGTCCTACAGGGCACAGTTCAAATCAGCCAGCTGGGGAGACGGAACTCTGCCAGTCAATAGTTCCTGCTTCCCTGAAACCGAAGCCCATGCCCTCCTGTCTTACGTGAATGTCTAGTTATTGGTAGACGGATTTACGTAGGATCATAAGGGAGTTATTTAGCAACCTGGGCTTCACCACTGGGGTACTCCTAGGTGTCTGAAGCCAGGTCACCATGCATGCATGAGAGCATGCACATGTGTATTCACAGACATACACACATATACACAAATATGCAAGCATACATACATGTGCACACACCTCTCTCATAAACTATACACTAGTGATAATGAGTGTGTTCTCTGAGTTTCCTGGTTGTTTGGGGACTGCGGATTTTTTGTTGTTTCAGAGACAGGATCTCTCTAGGTAGCCCTGTGTGGGCTTCACTCTCCTCCTGCCTCAGTTTCTCAAGGGTTAGGATGACAGGTGTGTGCCTGGCACACATCGAGCTGTTGCGGGCCTTTTAAAAGCAAAACTTTCAATTCCTCTTCTTTGCTCTTCCTCAGTTTAAAATTTGCTCCCAAGACACACCCTAGCATTTGGGTTTTTTGGGGTTTTTGTTTTGTTTTGTTTTTTTGAACAAGCAGATCTGTCGGGTCAGAGAAGTACCCCAGGACTAGTGGGCCCTGCCTCTCCTGGAGATCCCCACACTCACACTGAGAAATCACAAACCTCTGCAAGGGGATGAAGCTGGGCTGCAAATCGGTTATCAGTGATGCAAGGCCCCCGACTCCTCCCCCCTTGAGCGCAGTTGCAGACCTTCATCCTTCTCTGGGGTCCCTGCAGACCTTCACACATGTATCCTTCATCCTTCTCTGGGGTCCCCTTTACTAATTTGTTTATTTTTGAACAGAGAAGTGTTCGAATCATCTCTTCACAATAGTCTAGAGGGACCTAGCAGAACCCATCATTATTAATAAGAATGATTTTTAAAACACGTGTCATCTGTGAAGCAATTTACAACTCACGATTTTTTTTTAATATACGCTATGACTCTTTCTTACCACGTGCCTTTTGGGTAGCTGTCATTATTAATTCTGTATCACAGATGGGAAAATGGAGACCAGATGGGGGAAAGCAGAGTTACACGCCGAAAGCCACAGCTGGTATTGTGGAAACTCTAATAATTATGGCAGTCACTTACATGACAGGCCCTTCTATAGCGTGGGGACTGCTCCAGGCATTCCTATGTGTGAACTCATTAAATCTACAGTCATCCTACTTGATCTCATCTTACAGACATTACGATGTCTAAGTTTAAATACAAGGAAGAGTGGGGGAGTAGAGTTGGGAGGGGACAGGGGCTTCATCAAGAAGGTCACCTATTTGTCATTGCTTTGGGGTCTGAACAGCAGTGCAATGTGTAGCTTTCCAATCCATAGGGTCAGTTGTCAGTTGGTTCCCCCCCCCCCGCCTTCATCTTTGTGTGTATGAGTATATAATGTGTGTCTGTGTGGGTGAGTGTGGTATGCCACGTGCATGGGTGAGGGAAGATCACAGCTTCTGATGCCAGTCCTCGCATCCCACCTCATTTGAGACTGGATGTCTTTGCTGTTCACCGCTGCCGACACCTCCACCTCCATTTCCACGGTAGGAGCACCGAGATTAGAGATGTGTGCTCCTGTGCCCAGATTCACATGAGGCCAGGAGATTCGGACTCGGGTTTGGATGCTTGACAGGCAAGCTCTCTGCCCACTGAACCATCTCCAAAGAATTAGCTTTGCTCTGTCTCTCTGAGCAGATTTGTATTACCCAGACTCTGGTGATTCCTGTATTATCCTAAATACCAGGCCGCCGTATTATAAGCAAGAGACCATTTGCTAAGGGAAAGGGTGCCTGCAGGATTCAGAGGATAACACTGCCAGACTGGAAAGGGGCAGCCACTCTCTCCCCTATAGGAGGCTGGTCTCAATCTACAGCCCCTGTGACCCCTTTGACCTCTGCCCCACCTGACCTCTGCCTCCACCAGCTGTGCCTGCCTATGACTTTAATCAGGCAGGCAGTCCAGTCTTTCCACATCTTCATTTCCTGTCATCCCCCTAGGAACTTGCCTTAGAGCTGGAGAATGCCATGGATATGACCTGGTTGCCAGGGGGAGGTAGTGGGAAGGAGGACGCTTGCTTTCAGAGACCTCCATCCGTCATACCCAGACTTGTCATTACATTTTCCTGCCTCCATTTCTGCCAGTGCCAATGCCAAGGCTTTAGGGAACCTAAGGCCTTTCAGGGCTTGGGAACCATGAAAGAGGGGGAAAAACCCCAAAGTAATGGTGAGGCTCTTTCCTTACACCTACCATGACCCTCACTCCGGAGTATTTGCCCTTTCTGGTTGGGGATCTTGAAAATTGATTCAACAAAATTTCGGAGTCAAGAGCCCTCACTTCCACCCCCAGGAAGCCGAGTCCAGCAGGTTTGCAGGTCAGAGAGGTGACTTGGGCCACATGACTTCAGGCTACAGGGTACATGGACCCTGGCTCCTGTGAGGACTCCTTAAAGGTCAACAACTTGGGTCTCATATAGTATATGTTAGTCTTGGGGAAGGCCAAATGAGTGCCGCTCTCTGAAACGTAGCTCTAGGGTTTGACTAAATGGCTGATTTCAGAGGCTATAAAACCAAAGGTCTGGGCTGGCAAGGTGACTCAGTGGGTAAAGGTACTTGCCACCAAGTATGACCTGAGTTTGACCCCAGGACGCACATGGTGGAAAGAGAGAACTGATTCCTGAAAGCTGTCCTCTGACATCCACATGCGCACTGTAATGTGCTTGCGTACACAGACATGTAAACAAATAAATAAATGGAATCCCCCTCCATGGATCCAGGATAAGCTCTTACCCCTGAAGGTCAGAATGACTTTGGGTCCCCCAGATCAAGGACCCCTTCAAGCTCATATCTAGAAAAGGGAAAAGTTCTCGGCAAGCATCCAAGCTATTCCTGGAGCAAGGATCTGTGTCCCAGCATGCTAACATGAAACAGGCACCTCACCCCACATCCCCAGATATCCGAGCTGAAAAGTCCCAGACAAATTAAAAGATGCCAGGGGCCTGGCTCTCCATGAGGGCAGCTCGGCTCATGAAGAGAAGGGCGTGAACAATGGAGGCTGAGACCATGTGAGCATCAGGACCCATCCTCCAGGCCCTGAATCAGGTCTCTTCCAAAAAGCCTGGTCCAGCATCACACACTCAACAGAACGCACAAGATGGAATCTCTGAGCATCCCACCATATCCACCATGGGTCTCCAGCACTGTCTGTCCTGTCTTTCCCATCACCTGCTCTGACCATGCCCTGGGTCAGCCATCCCCATCCATCCTCCACTGGTCCGAGCACCATCCTCCCTCACCATGCTCTCTTCTGCTCGCTAGAGTGGAAGGCAGCTCACTGGCAACAAGAGAGAAGTACGTTTACGATGACGTTAAACCCAGGCCTTTGTCCTGCCCGGCCCTTAGCTGAGCGGTCCACACCGATCATCTCCCAGCACGGAGTGTGGAGCAGCACCAGCATTATTACAGGCTATAATGGAGGAAGTCCTGGGGTCAGGACCCTTCTGCTTGCCTGTGAGGAACCCAGCTCAGACTGGCTTAAGCAAGCCTAGTGCTAGCTCTCTCTCCTTCTCCCTCTTCCTTCCTCTCTTTCCCTCCCTCCCCCTCCCTTCCCATACCTTCTCTCCCTCTTCCCCCTCTTTCTCTCCTCTTCTTTCCCCTTCTCCTCCCTTTCCCTCCTTTTCTTCCCTTCACTCCACTCCCCTCCCTCACCCTCCTTCTCCCCCTTTCCCTTTCTCCTCTCCCTTCCCCTTCTCTCTTCCCCTTCTCTTCATGCTTTGCTGTGGCTCACCTTGATCCACAGGTGGGTAGTTCTTCATAAAGTCATATGATCATCAAAAGCTCCTGACTCTTAACTTCACAGCAAGCAGAGTCAACTGAGACATGGGGCTCCCTGGAGACAGAAATGGCCACATGCTCATCCCTGAACCAATCATTGTGGAGGCTGAAGCAGTCACATGCCATCACTGACCCAGTCACTGTGGCCAATAGATAGCCTGGCTACATGCTTTCCCTTGAGTTTCGCCCTAGCTCTGATAATCAAGAATGGGAAAGGGGCTGCTGGCTGTGTTGGCACAAGCCTTTAATGCCAGCGCTTGGTAGGCAGAAGCAGGCATATCTCTGCAAGTTCCATGCCAGACTGGTCTCATAGAGAGCTCCAGGCCAGCCAGGGCTACATAGTGAGACCCAGTCTCAAAGTGAGGGAGAAGAGGGAACAGGTGGTGGGTTGGGAGGTGATAGCAGGCCCTGAGGGCTACCATTTCAAAACAACAGATGGCCCTGTGGTAATCCTGGGTGAGGCTGAGTCTCAATGTTCTTAAATCTGTAGTGAGCAGAGGCTGAAAAAGAAATGAACTTTTACTGTTCAGCTGGGCCTGGACTGGTGGTGTCCCACATGTGGTAACAGTTATGACTGAATAACAGGGCTTGAGTCATTAATGACCTGTCTTAGGAATGTGCTGGTCTGACCCTATAAATGGAGCTGCTCAATGGGCTGAGAAGGCAGACTTCATCCTCTAATTGGAATAGAAGCTTCCCAGATAGAAACAGATGATCCATCTGCCAAGCAATAGGTTGCTTTGAAGCAGAGGATTAGCACTCAGGAAGTGTGATGGTGTAGGCAACAGTGAAGGAACCATGTCTCTCTTTGTGACCAATGAGGGCTTAGGACCTGAACTGCCGCATGAAGCATGGGAAGTAAGGTCAAAGGCCTGCTAAACAGAACTAGCTTCATGAGTGTGTAAGCTGTGCTTCACAGGGCCCCAACTCATGCTCTCCGGCGCCATCTTGAAAGCCTCGGTAATTTTTATGCGAGGAACACGTAGATTGTGAGAACCCCTGACAGGTCTGCATCTGCGTCTGCACAGTGAGTCTGGGCTGTGCCTGAGGGTGTATTTTCCTCTCTGTTGGCCTCATACCGCTCACGGTGTACCTTGAGTAGCCCGGAAGTGGTCATCTTCTGCTTTGGGTCAGACGGCACAAGAGTGGACAGCTCTCCCCTCCTAGGCATAGCTAGGTATAGCTCCCCTCCCTAGGTATAAACAGCGGTGTTTACTGGCAAGGGACAGCCTAGGTGTAGAAGAGGGTCGCAGGAAACAGGAAGTGTGATGTTGTAGGCCAATGATAAAAGGGGACAGGTTGGGTAAGCGGCTATGGCAGGACAGAGGAAGAAGCCAAAAGCCTCTCTATCTGCTTCAAGCAACAGACTAGCAACTCGCTCTTAGAGGGAGCTGTTACAATGGAAGGAGCTGTTATTGTTAACACCATTTATGCCATTTGGAAAATGAAAATGAAGGAAAGAGTTGCAAGCAGTCCAGGTGTGGCAGCGCATGCCAGTAATCCTAGCATGCGGGAGGCAGAGGCAGGGGAATCACTGCTGCAAATTTGGGGTCAACCCGGTCTCTGCAGAGAAAGTTCCAGCTCAGCCAGGGCTAAATAGTGAGACCATGGTCCCCCCGAAATAAATACATGGGGTAAGAGAAATGGCTCAGATATTAAGGCCACATCTGGAACTTCCAGAGACCCCAAGCTTGGATTTCAGCACCTGGGTCCGCTGCATTGCTACCGCCTGTAATTCCAACTCCCGAGGGTATAACACGTTTTTTCGGCTTCATAAATACACATAAGCAACCCACACACACACACAAATACACACAAATAAAAATAAAAGAAAATATTTTGTAAAGAAGAGGTGGGGCATGGAAGAAAACTTCCCCAACCTAAAGAAAGAGGTGCCTACAGAACACCAAAGAGATTGGGCCAGAAAAGAAAATCCTCACACCACATAATGATCAAAACACTAAATGTACAGAACAAAGAAGAGGAGGACTCTCTAAAAAACAAAACAAAACAAAACAAAAAAAACAAAAAAAATCCAACAAAAAACAAAACAAAACAAAAAAACCCTTACTATTATGCAATGAGGAAATTAGATATTTTGAGAGAGAATCTTCATTCACAGAATTCATTATAGTACATTGCTATAATTGTTCTATTTGGTTATTGTTGTTAGCCTTTTACTGCGTCTAATTTATACATTAAATCTTGTTATTTGTATGTACCCATGCACAGATAGAAAAAAACATGGAAATATATGGGGTTCTGTACTATCCATCATTATGTGCATGTACAGGGTGTCTTGGAACATATTGCCTAAGACTAAAGGGGACTTCTTAGCCACGTCTTTACCGGAAATCAAGCCAGACACTAGGTTTCATAGACACCAGCTCTGTGGCCTGCTGGCATCTCCCTCACTTTTCCTCCCCTCTCGCTGACTCTCATGTCTCACTGTACCTAACGATTAAATACTTCTCTACCTTCACACTGATTCTTTCACTGGCCGCCTTCCAGACAGTGGGACATTTCTAAGAAAGACACTGGAGCTCCTCCTTCTGCTTTTGTGGCTTATTACTAGTAACGGAAGGCTGGGTGGACTCTCAGAATGAGTAAACCATATGAACGGTGCAGCTCCTTCTGATGACCAGCAAGCAGAAAGGCAGTGGGCACTGGCTCACACCAGAGATGTGACCTATCGCTTCTTTTTTCTCTGAGGCCCCTCAGCATGGCTCAGCTGGTACAGTGCTTGCCACACAAAGAAGAGGAACTGAGTTCTGATTCCCAGCATCTCTACGAAAATCCAAGCATGGCATGCAACTGTAATCTTAGCACACACACACCCCACACTCAGGCGGGCAGTCACCATCCATGAAGCAAGAACTACAAACCCTCAGGACCAGAAAGAGACATGTGGGGATGAGGTCACAGGGTGCCTGGTGTGTCAGGGAAGAGAAGACTGATTGATTGAAGGGCCCTTTACATGGAGTCCACATGAGTGACATCCTTAGTGTTCGGACAAAACAGGTGTCTGCTCTTTGAGGCTCTGGGGGGGGGGGTTGTAGATAATTTAAAAGTATGAGCTAATAATGTTCATTATTAGCCCTATAATTACTATGGTGGTATTAGCTAACCCACTACCGAATCAATAAAAGAGGTGTTCAAAGAGCCAGTGACTGAGTTCATGTCAGAGACAGCCCCTGTTCCCCTTACTAGGGAACCCACTTGGACACTGAACTGCCATGGGCTACATCTGTGCAGGAGTTCTAGGTTATCTCCATGCATGGACCTTGGTTACAGTATCAGTCTCAGAAAAGACCCCTGGGCCCAGATTTTTTTTTGTTCTGTTGTTCTCCTTGTGGAGCTCCTGCCCCCTCCAGGTCTTTCTATCTCCCCTTTCTTTCATAAGATCCCTGCACTCATAGTTTGGCTATGAGTCTCAGCATCTGCTTTGATACAGTGCTGGGTAGAGTCTTTCAGAGGCCCTCTGTGGTTTGCTCCTGTCCTGTTCCCTGTTTTCTCCTTCTTCTGATATCTACCCGGTTTGCTTTTCTGAATGAGGATTGACCATCTTACCCAGGGTCCTCCTTCTTGCTTAGCTTCTTTAGGTGTACAGATTTTAGTATGTTTATTCTATATTATATGGCTAATATCCACTTGTAAGTGAGTATATACCATGTGTGTCTTTCTGCTTCTGGGTTACCTCTCTCAGGATGATGTTTTCTAGATCCCACCATGTCTGCAAATTTCATGATTTCCTTGTTTTTAATTGCTGAGTAGTGTTCTATTATATAAATGTACCACAAATTCTGATTCCATTCCTCAGTTGAGGAGCATCTGGGTTGTTTCCAAGTTCTGGCTATTATGAATAAAGCTGCTACGAACATGGTTGAGCAAATTTCCTTGTATACTGAGCATATTTTGGATATATGCCCAGGAGTGGTATAGCTGGATCCTAATTTTCTGAGAAAGTGCCAGATTGATTTCCAAAGTGGTTGTACAAGTTTACATTCCCACCAGCAATGGAGGAGGGTTCCCTTTCTCCACATCCTCTCCAGCATGTGTTGAGTTTTTGATCTTAGCCATTCTGATGCTTCCATTAAGACCACAGTCAGGAATTTTCAGGCTGTTGTGAGCCTTTCTGTGGATGCTGGGAACTGAACCCAGGTCCTCTGCAAGGGCAGCAAGTGTTCATAACCACTGAGTCATCTCTCCAGTCTGCTCCTAATTTACATCAACTGGAATCTTTAAACATTAATAATTAAAAAGCCAAAGGAGGGAAACCCCAGCAACTTGGGATAGGCTATAAATAAGCAGGCACTTGGCTAGAGCTGAGCACTGTGGCATCCTGGAGCCAATTCTAACACAATGTGTTTTCCTGGAACCCATATAGTGAGATGGTAAATGCCATCCTCACTCAGACCCCAGCAGCACACACCCAGATTCGCTGTCTTGCAATAAAGGTGCTGGCCAGCTACCCAAACATTCCTGAGCAAAGCCCTTGAGCAGCAGGATATGGCTAAGACAATGCAAATGCAAACCTGCAACTGTTGTAAGTTTCCCCTTCAGCCTCCTGGGTATGCTCGCTTCTCTCCCCCTACTCTCCTGCCTCCCCAGCATCCTCCAAACTCTAGCTTCAGTTTGACAAATCAAGTAGTCCTAGAGCCTGACTCCAGCTATCACAGCCCAACTTGCAAAGAATCAAGGTGCTTCCATCAGGACCACAGTCAGGAATTCACTCTGCCAGCTATGGAATTGGCTTAACTAGTACATGTATCAACTCTACCTTCAGGGACTTTTTTTTTTAAGTCATTGATTCAGATAGCTGGAATTTGGGATCAGAACATCCCAATCAGCAGTCTGTCTTTCTTACAGATGCCTTTTTCAAAGCCCTCTAAGGCAACTAAAAGTTACCAGAGTGTGGGCTGGCAAGATGGCTCAGCGGGTAAGGGTGCTTGCTGCCAAACCTAACAGCTTGAGTTCAAACCCTGGAACCCTTGCGGAGGTGGGAGAAGACAGTTGACTCCACTGTGTTGTCGTCTGACATTCACCCTGGCACTGTGACCAACACGCATGGTTCCTCAAGACACGTATGCTCAAAAGAAATACTGACAACATACTAGATTTTTAAAGAACACGCTATTTTTAACTATGTGTGTGTGTGCACATATGAGCCTGGTGTTCATGGGGACCAGAAGAGGGTATCAGATACTCTGTAGCTGGAGTTACAGGTAATTGGGAGCAGCCTGACAAGGGAATGGAACTGAGGGCCTCTGGAAGAAAGGTACATGCTCCTAAGCTCGGAGCCATCTCTACAGATCCCAGAAACTTACTGTCTTTGAAAAAAAGAAAAGAAAAAAAAACAGTCCTAACAAAACTACAAATTGCTAAAATCACTATAAGATTTTTAAGTGTGTGGTTTTGGGGAGAGGGTACCGTGTTCACATAGTTCTCAAGCATGAACCTTGTAGATGTTAATGATGTGTTGCAATGTGAAAAGTTTAGCCAGCCAGCCTGCCCACGTTTATTTCCAGAGATGAGCCAATGCTGTTGGGTTCTTCCACCCAAGCCGAACTGAGCAAAACTCTAGCCTTTCCCGTCTTTCCAGGTTTGAGTTTTGTTGCTTCGTTTTGTTTTGGTGTTTTGAGACAAGGTTTCACTATGTAGCTCAGGCTGGCCGACAACTTGCAGTGCTAGGGTTAAAGGTACACACCACCACACCTGGCCTTCTTCCTCATTTGTGTCAGAAGCTTCATAACAATATTGCTCACGAGGATCTATGACCGTGTAACAATGAGAAAGATGAAATCCTTGCTGAGCAGTGTGGACATGTATCTTTACACTATGGTAGGGGCTGGCTGCTTGAAATAAACGTGCTTTATGCACAATAGGCAGTATGGTATAGCAGTGCCCTGACACAAGGCTTTGACTGCAACCCTTCCACGTTGCTCAGCTCTGAACGGTTCCATTTAAAGATCTGTATGTAGGTACTTCTTGCTCCATAAATCTCAAAACATTCTGGATCAAAACAGTCTCACTGAAAACTAACCAGACCAAATGACTATGCCACATGGCTTCCTGTAGCCCTTGTAACAAATATCCAGTGGCTTAATTTAAAACAATGCAATTTAGCTGCGGGGGAGGTACACCCCTTAAACCCCAGCACTTGGGAGGCAGAAGCAGGCAGATCTCTATGAGTCGGAGGCCAGCCTGCTCTACATAGCAACTAGAACAGTCTAGTTGGTTCCAGGACATCCAGGGCCAGGTAGAGAGACATTATTTAAAAATTTTTTAAAGGTAAATAAAGAAAACAATACAACTTTATTCTTCTACAATTCTGAAAGCTGGAAGTACACAATCAATTCACTTCAGCTTAAGCCTTAGTATGGGCAGGCCTGGTTCCTCTTGGATGCTTCACCCAGGGACAGTCTGATACTTGTCTTCTTTGGCTTCTGGCTGTTGCAGCATCCTGGCTCCTCTGTTATCACCTCTCTCTCTCTCTCCCTTCCTCCCTCTTACCCTCCTTAGAAGGACTCTTGTGATTTTATTTTGGGTCTACTTAGATGAAACAGACTCATCTCAAACAGCAGACATAAGCGCATTTGCATCTGTTTTTCACTGTATAAGACAATTCACAGATTACGGACATTGGGGTGAAAATGTCTTGGGAGGGGCATGTGATAAACAATAAATAAAGGTTGATTGATAGAATTATTATTACCGTTATGATTTACACAGCATTCCTGAAGCCGCCTCTCCCTGGTTCCTTCCAAGGTACCCTGGCTCTAAGAGGGGATGTGAAAGGAGCCCCTGAGGCAGGGCTCAGAACTCAAGGCAGAGCTGAAGGCCAGGAAGGCTAGATGACAGAGCACCAGTCACCCACTAGGCCTGGTAAGGAAGCAGGTACAGAGGCAGGTGTGTAGAAACATGTTCTCAGGCCTTCTTCAGGGACCAAGATCGAGGCATGGCTACAGGCTAGGACCTCCTGATGCTGCTGTACTCTGTGGTCTCCTCAAGGCTCATCCTGGGAATGTGGGTGTCAAAGCAGCCCGTGTTGGAGTAAGTGGGCTCCTGTCCCAACACCGCCAAAGACAGAGCCGCATATGAAATCTCCTCCCTGGGAAAGGGAGCCTGGGATACAGAGGGTCCCAAGGTCAGAGAGGCTGGAGAGGAGCTGGGACCACCCAATGAGACAGGAAGTCCTCAGATGGGGCCCATCAAGGCTCCAGCTTCCCTCCATTCTGTCAGGGGCCACAGACAACCTTCAGCCACAACGCAACAGAGTCCCCATGTCAGTAACCTGAGCCACTTGGGCAACCTGGCTCTTCCTCACCCAGTGTTAGGGACCAAGCCCTCAGGGTTGAGACACGGTGTGGAGACATTACTGGAACCCTCTCCATCTGCTCAGAGCCCCCCATCCCCATCAGCTGTGTCCACATAGACACAGAGTTCACTTTCAAAGGGGGTGACGGGGCAGTGACAGGCTCACATCTCCATAACCCCATGAAAGACATACCATGGTGACATATTCCACTTCCTCTTGGCAGACCTTGCCATCGGAGGACATGGAGGAGCCATGGGAGGCTCTGGGCTGCTTCAGGGACAGGTTTGCATAACAAACTTCCAGGTCACCCTCCAGGGACTGCTGCACCTGCGGTTTGGGGGACACAGGATGTGAGTCACGGAATCGGCTTGTGGAAACAGATTCTATTTCCTCTGCTTTCCTGTGACACCCCCTTGCCTCCCAGCTCCTTGTGCTCCCCATCCCCAAACCCGTTATCTACCTAGGCTTCCTCCCCTCTCACTGTTTCTAGGCCCCCTCATCCTTCTTCCCTCTGGCTGCTTCTAGGCCCTTCATCACCCCCCAGCTCTGCAGAGGCCAGGAGTATATGGATAATTTGGTGTGTGGCTTATCTGATGCGGTTGGACATAGAAGCTCCCCGGAGGTGCAAAATGAGGAAAGGGAGAAAGAAGCTGGTCTCTCTTGTTTGGCCTCTGGGACACTTTTACCTGATCTGAAGGTGACGCAGCAGCTAGAACACAAAAGAGAGAAGGGGGGCCTGAAATTAAAAAAGCACATCCTTGAGATCTGTGTGGTTCCCACATGCAAGCCCAGTGGGTGGGTGAGGGAGACAAATAAGGCTCCAGCTCAGAGCTGGGAGATGTGGATAATTCTAACCCCTTGGGAGGTACCTTAACCTGCCCTTCTCCACTTCACAGAACTTTGCAAACCTGGTGGGGGTGGCCCTGCAGCTCTCAGCTCTCCTGGAGTTGATATTCTCCCTATAGGGTCCCACATTTCACTTGTAACTTTGGTTGTATTCCCGTCATCCTCCAAGGCCTCCTTAAGCTCCTGTCAGTTCTAGCAACTGGACCACCTGGTCCTTCCTCTCATGTCTGTCCCGCCACAGTCCATCACAGAATTCAGTCTAATACTAAATTCTAGCTCATCCTCAGCCAGGCTCTGAGCCATGGGGTAGCTGGACCTGTCCCCTCCCGATGCTTGACTCTGCCTGACTACTGAGTGTTCTGCCCCCCAGATAGGATCCCTGAGCTGGGCCAGCATGGCGTGGACCTGGCTTTTTTTTAAGGGGGGGAGGGGGAGTAGGGAAAAGAGGGATTGCTATATTTGTTTTTCCCGATGCCCCTCCCTGTCTGTTCTGGATTACCTTCAGCTTTTAGCATCAAATGACCTGACTCCTGGGAATAGAGAAAATACTTGAACTTGGTCACAGTCGATGCATTTAGGAGCAGAAGGGATGAATAAGAAGCAGGGTCTCAGGGCCAGCAGGATGGATGGCTTCTGTAGGTAAATGTGCTGGCCATGGAGCCTGCTGGCCTGAGTTTAATTCTCAGAACCCACATGGTAGAAGGAGAAAACCAATGCCCATAAGTTGCCCTCTGATCTTCACACATGTGCCATGGCATGCAAGTGTGGGTGCACAAATGTGCACATACATGCACATACAATTTTTTATTTTGAAGAGCCTAGTCTAACCAGGAGTAGTGGTGCACATCTTTAATCCTAGCACTTGAGAGGAGAAGCTGGTGGATCTCTGTGAGTGTAAGGCCAGCCTGGTCTACATAGTGAGTTCCAGGACAGCCTGGGCTACATAATGAGACCATAGTTTGTCTTGAAACAGACAAGCGAAAGAACCTAGTCTGTCCTCTGACTGTCTCCTAGGCTGGGGGTGGGGAGTGGGAGCACCTCAGGTCCATGCCATTCTGAGAAATGTTATACAAGTACTTGAAAATGTGGAAGTGAAGCCAGACAGGAAGGGCTTGGCTGAGGCCAGACCTTGTGATCTCTGAGAGACCTCGTGATCCTGAGAGAAGGTGCTCTTCTCTGAAAAGCGGGAGCACCCAGAAGGAGTAGATCAACCTGGGATGGGGCTGATGGGCAGAGGAGGAGCAAGAGCTATGGTTACACTGATGCTCCTGATACCTGGAGACCAGAGCACACACAGACACGCACCTAGACTGTGTGTCTGCATGTGGGTGTGCCTGTGTGCTCATGTGTGTCTTCCTTCTCCTGTGTGGGCTCGGCACCTCCTTCACAGCCACATATCCCTAGAATGGGCCACTCTCAAAAAGTCACTGTTACCACCAAGACCCAAACTGGGGAACCCAGAAGGAGGCAGGTCAGAGAGGAGCAAGGATGCGCAGAGGAGGCGGCTGACTCCAGATCCTGAAAACTGTCCTCCAGCTCCAGGTCACTTCCAGCCTCTTGGACTGACAGCTGCTGGTGGCTGTTCCCTCACAGCCTCTCCCAGACTGCACCGATAGTCCATCAGGCCTGCTCTTGGACAACAGTGCTAGCCATCAGCCCACACCACCCATCCAGCCAGCCTCAACCTCAGCACCAGTGAGTCTGACCCTCACCTTTCTTCTGTTTCTTTATCATCCTCCAAGCAAAGAGTGAGACCACCAGCAGGAGAAGTAGCAGCACGGCAGAGATGACTGGGAGAAGCACACTGAGATCCAAAACGCCGCCGCCGCCACTGCTATGTCTGGAATGGCAGGAGACATGTGCGCCCGGGCCTGTGCCTCTCTCCTCTGAGCCCAACCCCAGCCGCCTGGTAGCAGGGAAGGCCAAACACCTTATGGCCTACAGAACTCTGGTTTCCAGCCAGAGGACCCTCACTCTGGGCTCCTTCAAAGACTGTGTCTAGAAGCCCAGCAAGAACTGTACAACGAAAGGCTTGAATCAGGCCTCCCTGATTCTATGCATGCCCTCTCTACAGATTGAATAGTGTCGGTCAAAAGCTGTGCTTACCAAGAGACTATGAGTGTGACTTACGTGAAAGGAGAATCTTTGTAGATGTGACTGAGTGGGCTAGAGTGGGCCCAACCCACCATCCATGTCAGAGAGAAATTTGGTTTGTGTTTGTTTTGGTTTGAGTCCTCTTGTTTTCTTTTTATTTTATATTGTTTTTTTATGTACATTTTGGTGTTTGGCATATATACATGTTTGTGTGAAAGTCGGATCCATTGGAATTTGAGTTACAGACCAGACAGTTGTGAGCTGCCATGTGGGTTCTGGGAAGTGAACCATGGTCCTCTGGAAGAGCAGCTAGTGCTCTTATCTGCTGAGCCATCTCTCCAGCCCCAAGTTCTCTTGCTTTTATGATGTGTGGTTATTTTTTTGTTGTCGTTGGTTGTTGGTTTGTTGGTTTTGGGTTTTTGAGACAGAATCTTTGGTAGTCCAGGCTAACCGCAAACTCAGTATGTACAATAGGATGGTCTTGAGCTCCTGACCCTCCTGCCTCCATTTGCCACGTGCTGGGATTACAGGTGTGTGCCACCTCTCCTTACTAAAAGAGAGATTTGTACACTCATAGGGAGGAGGCACATGACAGGGATGGGATTCCAATGACACAGCTGCAAGTCAAGAACATTGACATTGCTTCCAGTCAGGGCTGGAGAGCAGCTCATGGTTAAGAGTGCTTGCTATTCTTGCAGAGAGCCCAGTTTCCATCCCAATACCTGCACATGGCAACTCACAACCATCCAGGTCCAGGGGATCAGAGCCTCTCCCATGGGCTCCATGGGAGCTCCATGTGTCTGACATAGATGCAGGCAAGGACTCATACACATAAAATAAAAATAAATGATAATTTTAAAATATATAAATAAAAAGCATTGCTGCCAGAAGCTAGAAGAAATGCTTTGAACAAATTCTCCCTTGGGTACCTATAGATATGGCTGTTTTTGAAGGTAGATAGGGTCTCTGAGTGAGGTCGTTGGGATGGGCTTTAATCTACTGCAACCCGTGTCCTTACAAGAAGAAACTGGGGCTTGGGGAGATGGCCCAGTCAATAAAGTACTTGACTTACAAGTGTGAGGACCTGAGTTCAGCCCCTAGCAACCACATTAAAAAACCAGACATAGGGGTGTGCCCCTGTTATCTTGGTGCTGGGTGGGGCTGTAGAGATAGGAGAATCCCCAGGGCTTCCTGGCTAGCCAGTGTGGACTACTTTGTGAGCACCAGCCAATGACAGACTCTGAGAAGGAAAGAAAGAAAGAAAGAAAGAAAGAAAGAAAGAAAGAAAGAAAGAAAGAAAGAAAGAAAGAAAGAAAGAAAGAAAGAAAGAAAGGAAGGAAGGAAGGAAGGAAGGAAGGAAGGAAGGAAGGAAGGAAGGAAGGAAGGAAGGAAGGAAGGAAGGAAGGAAGGAAGGAAGGAAGGAAGGAAGGAAGGAAGGAAGGAAGGA
>CM053746.1:6821756-6844398 GCA_028658305.1 Pachyuromys duprasi | reverse complement strand
AATTAATATAAAAATAAATAAATTACTTAAAAAAAGAAAAGGGAGGAGGAAGGTGGCTCAGCAATTATGAAATATCCTTCAATTAGTTAGGCTCTCACTGTCGATTTTAACCACATTTTTATCACACATGCTGTTTTGTCCTTACCCTACAGATTTTTCTACCTTGTTTCTCTCCCTCTCTTTTCTCTACATCAAAGAAGTTTTGAGGTGTAGTTGAGACATTAGTTACTTGTTGTTTTGTTTTGTTTGTCTCTGTGATAAAATACCTGACAGAGTAAACCTGAGAAAGAAAGATTTCTTCTGACTCGTCATAGCAGGGAGGACATGACAGAGCAGGTGGCTCACAGAGAATTGACTTCCATGTGCGTGCGCTCTGTGTGTGTGTGTGTGTGTGTGTGTGTGTGTGTACAACAAAACCCGCATTCCAGGCTTGGTAGCACATGCCTATAACCTTAGCACTGCTAGAGCTGGTGTGAACTATGCAGCTAGTTCAAGGCCAGCTACATAGGAACACCTTGTCTCAAAAAAAAAAAAAAACGCAGAAACATGGGGACTGAGCATATAGCTCAGTTGTAAGAGTGCTTGTTTGGCATGTACGAGGTCCTGGATTCAATCCCTCCAGCATAGAGGAAGGTGTTGGGCTATAAATTAATTGAAGGGCATTTAAAGCTAAGTATTTATTTTGTTCTGCCTTTAAAACTGACACATAGTTCGCAGACAGTAAGTGAATTTAACTCTCTGAACACATCCAACTCAGTGGGTTTTTAGAACATCCACAGCTTTATGACCACCTCTGCTGTCTAATTCCAGAATGGTTTTTTCCCCCTTTTATCGGCATGAAGATCTGTCTTGCAGTAGTGACAGTTGGTGCCTGTCTCCTTGCCTGTCTCACCACTAACACTAATCTGCTACCTGGCCCCACGGAGTCACCATGAGAACAGCATCATACAGTGCACTGGTATCTGGCTTCTTCCACCTGGCACTGTGTTTTCAAGGCCCATCTATACTGTAGCCTCTGTCTAGGTACTTCAGTCTGGTTTAACAGAGTGATGGTCCACTATATGGTTATGTCATGCTTTACTTAACCGTGCACCAAACTGGCTCAAACATTTAGATTGTTCCCACCTTTTATAGATTATTAATGCTATTATCATGTCCATTCATATTCTTAGCTCTTTTCTTTCTCCTTTTATTGGTTTTCAGAGACAGGGTTTCTCTGTGTGTAGCCCTGGCTCTGTAGACCAGGCTGGCCTCGAACTCACAGATATCTGCCTGCCTCTACCTCCTGAGTGCTGGGATTAAAGGTGTGCACACCACCACCACCCAGCATATTCTTAGCTTTTACATGGATGTGTATTTGCAGTTAGTGTTGGTCATGTGGCAACACCATATCTAATATTGAAGAGCACTGGAATTGCTTTCCAGAGTTGCCACTGTACACGCCCACCAACAATGTACACCCTCTGTAGTTACGTGTAAGAATCGTGGGAGCTGGAGAAAGGACTCGGAGGTTAAGAGCATGCCTTGCTCTGGCAAAGGACCTGAATTCAGTTCTGAGCACCCACGCCAGGAAGCTCACAACGGCCTGTAACTCCAGCTCCGGGGATCCAATACCACACACATGTGCACACTCTAGCTCTCTCTCCCTCTCTCCCCTTCTTCCTCTCCTTCTCTCTCTCTCCCCTCTCCCACACTAAATAAAATCCATTTTGATTTTTGATAAATGCTAGCCTTCTTTTTATGTCATTGTTGAAAGCTGTATAATATAGTATACTGATGAAAGCAAGGCCGCATATCTCATCCCATCAGGGCCCTATCATTAGACATACTAAATAAAATCTTTAAAGAAAAAATTAATCTTAGTTGTTCAGTTATACAAAGGTAGAAAGATGTGAAGAGCAATGTTGAACACAACCATGTTCTCTCTAATGAATACATTCATTTGTGCAACTATCGTTTGCTATTTGTCTAATTAGTACCCCACTGTAGTTTTAGGGACAAAAGTCTCCACACTCTGGAAGCTTCCATTCTACTAAGGTGAGGGAGTGAGGCACAGACAATGGGGGAAGAGCACAAAGGTCTCATTGTTTTGTTTCTGTGTTTGTTTGTTTGTTTTCTTTTTGAGGTAGGGTCTTAACCTAACTCACTCCTTGGCCTCTGTAGGTGGATGATCTAGAACTTTTGCTCCTTTTGTTTGTGCCTCCTGAGTGGAGGTGGCCAGACCCTGGCAGGAAGAGCCTTTAATTAAGGTCATCAGTGAGAGCCACAGTGAGAAATGATGATACGGAGGATGTGAGGAGCCTGGGACCACACAGGGAACAGAGCAAAGGGGACACAAAGCCCTGAGGCTGAGCAAACCTAGTGTGTTCAAAGCCATGTGCGGAAGGGAATTGAACCAGGCAAGGAAGCCAGGGGGAAGAGAGGGGACCAGGGATGTGGTGCAGAAAGAAAGCTGGTGCTGGGCACCTTGTAGGCCCTCTGTGAGGACTTAAGATTTTAACTCAAAGTCGGGGAGAAGGTCATTAGAGTTGGATGCCACCCCCCAGATTTGTTCTGAGCACTAAGAAAATATGGAGTTGCCAAATATTAAGACAGGGAATCAGAGGGAAGAGGGGGATCTGGGAAGATTTGGTCAGGCCATGTTTAAAATGTCTTCCTTTCTTCCCTCCCTCCCTCCTTCCCTCTCTCCCTCCCTCCTTCCCTCCCTCCCTCCTTCCTTCCTTCCTTCCTTCTTTCTTCCTTCCTTCCTTCCTTCTCCTTCCTTCCTTCCTTCTTTCCTTTCTTCCTTTGTTATATAATCGGGGTATTACTATACCTAAATTTCTTTCTTTTTATGCTATATGTGTGTGGGTATGTGCACATGACCACTGGTCCCTGTGGAGTCCAAAAGGGGCATCAGATATAGTTACAGGTAGTTGTGAGAAACTCAACACTGGGTGTTGGGAATCAAACTTGGGTCCTTTTGGGAGGGTGGGGGGAAGCAAGCCTTTTTAATTGCCAAGCATGTTTGAAATGTCAGCATCTGAATAAGAAAGCTGAATACACACTTAGTTATAAGATTCTAGAGTCCTGGAAATGTCTGGACTAAGGGTATGAAATTGAAAGACATTTGCTGATAATATTTCAAGCCAAAAGGAGAAGCCCCGTGGCACAGTGGAAACTATCAGAATACAAAACCAAACCAAAACAAAAACCCTTCTGCAGTCTAACTCTAGAGCAATGGTTCTCAGCCTCCTAATAACACAGCTCCTCACGCTGTGGTGACCTCCCAACAATAAAATTATTTTTGTTGCTGCTTGGTAACTGTAACTTCGCTGTTGTTAGGAATCATAGTGTAAACATTTTTGGACATAGAGGCTGAGGCAGGAGGATCACTAGTTAGAGGGCCAGCCTTCACTGCCTAGGGAAGCCCCCCCCCCCGCCGCCGCCCCAATCTCAAAACACAAGAGAGTGTTGTCAGCCCTTTATCTGTGGCCTTGTCTCCTGTCCTCCTCACCTCTTCCGCCCCTTGGCCGCTTCTCTTCTTTCCTTCTGTCCCAGCGGCTGTGAATCACCCCTCCATCAGTTCTGAACAGCAGATCTCCTCTTTTTGGTACCCTACTCACATGCTCACATCTTCCCCAAAGCCTTCCCTTGCTGGAACACTTTCACAAGACGACAGTCCAGATCCATCAGATAATGACCCGAACAA
This sequence comes from Pachyuromys duprasi, assembly GCA_028658305.1. Classification (NCBI taxonomy): domain Eukaryota; kingdom Metazoa; phylum Chordata; class Mammalia; order Rodentia; family Muridae; genus Pachyuromys; species Pachyuromys duprasi. The sequence goes on along the minus strand of CM053746.1, from coordinate 6,840,707 downwards.
CCAGGGCTTTCCCCACCAAGATCAGTGGGACCCATCGCTGTCTGACTTAAATATGATCAGCCCCACAGTGGTCTGGAATTGTGCCTGGGACCAGGTTTAAGGGCTCAATATTTCTGACAAGAAGGTGCCACAACAATGGGGTAGTAAGTGTGTGACACCTTCTCGATGGGCACCTTGTTCCCTTCGAAAAACACTTCCTCTGGGTGCCTAAGTATTTGCCCAAAGCACAAGCCCGGATGCTCACCTGAGATCCAGAAGAGAAAAGGGACCAGCAGCGGCAGGTGCATCTTCTCACACCGTTCACCTTGGTGGAGGCTGCCAGCAAGAGCAGACTACATGCCCCGCTCCTGGGCCTCTGATTTCCCTCACTCTCACTCTGGCACTTCCTCCTTCAGCCACTTCCCACTGATGAATAAAACCAAAAGAGGAAGGAGGTAGAGTGAGTGAAATGTAATGCAAGAAGTCAGGCTTTTGAAAAGGGTTTTGAGAAACTCTACTCAGAGCCAGAGTGACTTCTCTGGAAAGAGAACTGGGGCCTCCTACTCTGTGCATGCTCCTCCGGTGGCTCTGGATCCCCTTAGCTGGAGCCCAGACAGCCAAAGCTTCGGGTTGAAGGGTGTCAGAGTCTGAAATGGGGAGACAGGAGGAAGCTGAGGAGGTGTCAAAAGTCGTCCTTGTCGTGGGTGGTGGGCACAGCCGCAATCCAAGGATGTAAGAGGCAGAAACAAGGAAGTTGAAAGTTTGACAAGAGCCTAGCAAGTTCAAGGCTAGCCTGGGCTACATTGTGACACCTGTCTAAAAGAAGGGGAGGGAGCCTGGCTGAGTGGAAGAGCTCTTGCCCAGCAGAAGCAAGGCCTTGATCCTCAGCACCCCCACAAAGAGATAACTAGGATATATGAACAGGATAACGTAATTATCCCTGCAGGGAGAACATACTTGTTAATCTGCCCCCAGACTACTGGGTAATAGATACGGACTTACCCTGAATTCCCTCAAATTTCGTGACTATCCCAGGGCTACCACCACACACCAAGAAACCACCTTGCTCTTCATAACCTCTAACCCTTGACCCCACACCTTCCTCACAGTAACCATTTGTCCAAATAAGAAAGAAAGGAAGGCCACCTTGAGGGTCACTTTTTTTTTTCATTCTGATATCAGGTCTCCTCCATCTCACACACACCCCTTTCCAGCAAGCCCTTAGAACGGGGTCACTCTTGGTAGGTGGCATATACACCTTGACTTTACGGTGCCCGAAAGCCCTGGCCAGGCTAACCAGACGTGAAGAGGCATGTGGGAGGACCGTGTACACTGAAAACATGAGCCGCTGATAAGCCACAGCTTTTCCAGGATGTGGTCAGAGATGGTCCCTTGCTTTACATATTTCTAGACAGTAAAGGAAGGGCCAGCAAGGGCACAAGGAGTCTCTCGCTCACCACTGTTGATCAAACAGATCTCTTCCCAGGACTCCGCATACATGTACTGAGACAGACGTCCCCTGCAGCCTGTAGGGAGTGCCTTTCAGGGGAGTGGTCAACAGACTGGGGGAGCCCTGAAAGCTTGGAGGGTCCAGAAGTGATTTTTTTTCTTTGTTGGACAGAAGTAACAAAAAACAAACAAACAAAAATGGAGTTGTCTGTCAAGAGCCTGAGGCCAGATTCTCTGATCCTGGTCCTTTCAGACTGGCCCTTCCAAGATGGAGGGCCACCCTTTGAATCAAGGACACAGATTTATCCAAGCCATTGTGAGTGACGATTAGACTGCCCCTTAAACAAAGGCCTCTTCGGATACCGAGAAAGTCGGGGTATTCGGGAGCCCTGTGTTCTCAAAGACCCATTGGAGGCCCCAGATTTGGCTTGGTCATTGATTTCTGCAAAATTCAGTTACCCCCCTCCTCCAGGCTGCATGTCCCCATTGGCAAAACAGGGCATTGAAGACATTTATGATGGTACATACCTGAGGATCAGGAGTTCAAGGTCAACCTCAACTACATAGTAGGTTCCAGTTAGACATGAGTTCCTGTAGAAGAGACCTTTGAAGAGTCTCCCTTCCCTAAAGCACTCTGTTTACAAAATGTGTGTACATGTGTGCACATGTCCATTGTATGTATTATTATTTGTGGAAGGAGCTGTGTATGTGTGTGTATTGTCTGTATGTGATATGTAATGATATGTTATGTGTACATGTGTCTATCCATGTGTGTGTGTGTGTGTGTATTTGTACGTGTTTGTGTGCATCTCTGTGCTGTCCATAGGGGCCTTCTGATAAATAAACAAACAAACAAATGTAACTTTGAAAGAAAAAGTGTGCTCTGAAGACCAATAACCAAAGGCTAAGCCAAATAGAGGCTGGAGAGAAAGCTCAGCATTTAAAACCGCATACTGTTTTTGCGGAGGACCCAGGTTCAGTTCCCAGCACCTACACTGGCTCACAGTTGCTTGTAACTACAACTCAAGGGAACGCAAGGTCCTCTTTGGCCTTCACGGGCACCTGCACTCACACGCAGTACCCATACATAGGTATACATACACATACAAAATTAAAAACAGGGGTTAGAGGGATGGTTCAGCCGATAGAGGGGCATAGTGCAGTTCCTGAAGACTGAATTTGCTTCCCAGTATACATGTCAGGAAGCTTGCCGCAGTGTGCTGTCCCACCCCTGGGGTCTGATGCACTCTCCTGGCCTTCACATGCACACACATATGGCAGACACACACACACAAACTATAATAACGAATCTTGTTTTGTTTTTTTTTGTTTTTAGAGACAGGGTTCCTGTGTAGCCCTGGCTGTCCTGAAACTCACTCTGTAGACCAGGCTGGGATCTCACAGAGATCCGCCTCCCAATTGCTGGGATCAAAGGCATGTGTCACAAATGCTACCTCAGCCACCATCCTATAATAATAAATCTTTTAATTAAGAATTGCCTAAACATATACACACTTACTAAAACAGCTAATTCTTCCTTCCCCTGTGACAGGAAGGGGCTTTGCCGTTCTTACACGGCTAGAACCATAATAAACATATTTGTTTTTTTGAAGCCCATTTCAACTTTTTTATCAGTATATTACGCTAGGTATTTTATTATATGAAATCTACTATGTGTCAGATGATTTAATCTATTTAAAGTTTTGAGCTGCTAGCAGAACTTGTACATTTTTACAGTAACTCAAAATTAGTAAGGAAAACAGTTTGGTCATGTTTAGTTTTATAATGAGGTACTCAGGTTGGAATAAAGTGGTATAAAAAGCAAAATAATAATAATAAAATATTTTAAAACTAAGCCCAATAGAATTGAAAATAACCCACAGAATTAAAGCTTGCAGTGATGAAAGGCAACTGTCAGCCACACTTTCTCAAACTTGTTCCCCGAATCCTGACCCCGCCATCATGGGTAGGGCTCCTGCTTACCTTCTCAGCAGCACTGAGTAGGGCTTCTAGGACTTTGTCCTGTTGTCACTGAAGCTGAATTGTCACAGAGTTAGCTGCCTGGGACTCCTTTCAAGACCCCGTGCCAAATTTAGTGTTCATAATTTGGAAACCTTTTTTCCTCAGAAGGCCCTAGGATTGCATCAGCGTCAGGCCTGAAGGAGATCTGTGGTTACCCCCCCCCCTCGGATTTACATCCTCTTACCTCAGAGCTTTTCTCTCTAAAGAGAGTCTGTTCCCTTTGAACGCAGAACAGACTCATCACCTGTTTTGCCTATTATGATACAGCAGAAATGGGGTATGCCAGCTCCCAGCCCTACTTACGGCCCCTCTATTTCCTCCTGCACTTCCTGCTTCTGCCAGGAGCCTGTTGGCCTGCTGGGTGGGCACCAGAGACAAACAGAGCAGTGCTGAGTTGCCCTGGTCACCAGCCGGCAGACCCCAGACATAGCAGGGAGCCACCCAGACCAAGCGCTGACTCAGATTCTGCCCTGGAGTTTGGAACCGTTCATTTCAGCACTACGGTGCTGGGAGAGAGAAGCTGAGTGCCTGCCTTCTGCTCTACAGCTGTAGCTGTGCTGGGCTCCCATGTATTCCTCTTCCGTGTGTCTCTCTCACAGCGCTTCCCCCTGACTTCATTCCCCCAAATCCCACCTCACTGTCTCCTCAATGCTGTTCAGATCACAGCTAGCCATAGAACAGTGGAGTTCTTGTGGCTTCTGAATGAAAAATAGTACATTTGTCTAGATGCCACAAGGGAAAAGAGCACAGACTGTTCTTGGAAAGGCCTGAATTTGATTCCTAACAACCACATTGAATGGCAAATACCTGTAACTTCAGCTCCAGGGGATTTAACGCCCTCTTCTGGCTTCAACATGTAGGTGTGTGCATGTGCTCATACCCACATACACAAGTAAAAAAAGAAAATAAAGCTGGGTGGAGGTGGTACACGGCTTTAACCCAGCAGTTGGGAAGCAGGGACAGGCAGATCTCTAAGTTTCAGGCTTGCCTGGTCTACAGAGAGAGTTCCAGGACAGCCAGAGCTAACACAGAGAAACCCTGTCTCAAAATAAATAAATAAACAAATAAATACTTCAAAGTGGTACATTTGTCTAAATTACTAAAGTAACACACTCGTTGTAGGGAACAGAGAATAAGGCAGGAAGGAGGAACTTAATTGGCCCTAATCTCATCATGAGAGAACATGCTAATGTTAATGTTTATATTTCACTCATCTAATCTCTTCCTACAGAAATGCATGGTCCCAGGAATCAGGGCACGCTGAGGTGAAGCTGACATCACCCAACATGTTACTGTGTGTTGCAGGGAAAGCTGTCCTATGAAACGAGTGTCACCAGAAAGAAATGCTGATGGCCTGCCTTAGCACTGTAAGGGCCTGTGAACTGTGCTGCATGGAGGAAATGATGCCTAGCTCTGAGATGCTCTATGTAGCACCCAAAGATTGGCCATAGCCACGCCTCCGCCCTTCCATAACGGACTTCTACAAGTTGCTCTGGCCACGTGTTTCATCACAGCCACAGAAAAGTAGCTAAAACATACAGCAGGTGCTTCTACCCTCTGGCCCATCTCCCCGGCCCATCTTTTTCATCCCCACATCTCTACCATGCATACTTTAGACTTCGCTTCCCTGGGACCGACTTGATGAGTTGTTTGTCCTAATGAACCTTATCACACATACCTTGGTGCACTTCTGCAAAAAGTGCCAGAAGAATTTGCGTCGGTAACTTTGGTATTGTCAATCGCTCTCTCCCACTATGAATGCCCACTCCCCAAATGCAAGCCAGCGTCAACCGTTCTCAAATTACTGTAATTTGTTGTCCACCGGGCTCCTCTAGAGTGACAGAAACAGGTGTATTAGTTAGCTTTCTGTTACTGTGATCAAAATGCCTAAACGGCTTAAGAGAAGAAGGAATTACTTTGGCTTGTGGCTTTGGAGAGGTTAGCCAACGGCCACTCGTCCCCATGTGCTTGGGCAGGGCATCAAGTGATGGGAAGTGAAGCAGAGGAGTCTGATCACTACGTGGCCAGCGGGAAGCAGAGGCTGGGACCACCAGGGCTCACCCAGCTTCCTCCTAGTTCCCTTCCATTCCGCTGGGCTCTTAACTTATGAGATGGTGCCAGCCTCATTCAGCGTGGGTCTGCCCAGCTCAGTTAACCTCCCCTGGAAATCCCCTCACAGGTGCACCCAAACATGCACTTTAGCACTCCTCAGAGGTCTCAGTTCAAGCTGATGAGAAGGATTAACCCTCATACAGCGGTTTGCTCCAAGAAATTGGCTTCCATGGCTGTGGGATCTGGTTAGTCTAAAGTCCCAAACAGTGAAAGCCATCAAAGCCTGGAGATTCTCAGGTGGGAGCTGAGAGGCTGTAGGTGTGTGTGTGCATGTGTGTATGTGGTGTGTGCATGTGCCTGATTGTGTGTGTGTGTGTTGTGTGTGTGTTTGACAGGATCACTGAACAGCCCATCTTAACTATATGGCTCCAGTCTGGCCTCTAACTTGCAATCCTCCTGCCCCAGCCTTCTGAGGGCTGGCATTAGAGGTGTGCACCATCACACCTAGGCCAAGATACTACAGGCTTGAAGTAAAATTTCTTTTCCCCAAGGAAACCAGCTTTGCTTTTAAGGCCTTTTAGTTGTGCAGTTGAGGACCACCAAACTTACCAGACCTCAGGTCGGCCGTACAGAAATGTGAACCACATTAAGATTCCTCTGAGGCAATACTGAAGGGGAAAGGGGACCGAAGAACCAGAACTGCTGTCCAGCTGTGCCGACACATAAAACCTCCCATGTGCACACACACACACACACACACACCCTGTTCACATCCTTTGCTCACTTTCCTATCATGTTCTTTTTCTGGGAGCAATCTATGCTGTGAAGGATGTTAACTTTTTGACTGTCATGTCTTATAATATTTTTCTCTCAGTTGTCCTTGTTTCAAACATCTCTGTAACACCAGGATATCTGAACAGCTGGGATTTGTTTGTTGTGGTTGTTGTCTGTTTCTGGGCTTGTTTTTGTTCTGTTTTGTTGAGACAGAATGTCATCCGGCATAGTCTGGCCTTAATGTTGATATACTGTAGCCCAGGCTAACCTTGAATCTACCTAGATGTGTTGATGGTTTTGTTTTGTGTGTTTTTCTTGGGTGTCTGTTTGTTAAAAGGGCTGGCCTTGACCTCACTATGTAGACAAGGGTGACTTTGAACTTCTCACCCTCCTGCTGGACAGTGCTGGGCACTGAACCAAGAGCTTCCTGCATGTTAGGCAAGCACTCTACGGCTGAGCCACATCCGGGCTCCAGATGAGTTGATCTTGATGGCATCTGAACTTCTTGTCTGGTTAAGGAGATCATTCAAAGTCACTTTAGGAGGCAATAGGGCCACTCATTCACCTAGTTTCTAAATATTGCCACTGAGTGACGGAGTCCAGGAAAGCAGCACTTGCTGTTGGCACAGGGCATAGGGAGGCCACCATTTCACTGTGGTATACTGTGAGGCTCCTGCTTTAGCAAGTGTGTGATCCCACAGGATCTGTAAAGGCAGCTTTGCATCTCCTAAAAAAAGGCTGTCACTCATTTTGTCACTGGGGGTGACTTTTACCATCACATGTCTGGAGAGAATGGTCATTGCTCAAACAGACTTTGTCATACAAATACCAGAGAAACCTATCTGGTTCCCCATTTCATCCTGACACCCAGGGAGGTAAAACCAAATGCTTGAATGCAGTGATGGCTCCCTAATCCTTGATCTCTCTCTCTCTCTCTCTCTCTCTCTCTCTCTCTCTCTCTCTCTCTCTCTCTCTCTCTCTCTCTCTCTCTTCCTCTCCCCCCCTCTCTCTCTTCATTTCCTTCCTTCCCCTTTCTCTCTCCTTTTCTCTGTGCCCTGTGCCCTTTCTCAGACACTATCTTTACCCACCCTTTGGCATATGTGGGTCTGATATAAACTACCTCCAATCCCCTTCGTAAATGGGGAGACACAAAGGGAGAAATTAATAAAATGACTTAAGAAAAGCAACCCAGCTCAACTGAGACACAAGAGACCCTTTCTCAAAGCAGGTGAGAAGGAAGTAGAGGAAATGCAGACAGTTGACGCAGAGGTTTGACTCCAGAAGCAGGAGTCATTAACTTTCTAATTATTTACTAGTATTATGTGTGTATGAGCATTGTATGTGTATATGTGTTCAGGACACATGTGGAGATCAAAGGACAGAGTCAGTTCTCTTTCGACCATTTCATGTGTTCCAGGGATCAAACTTGGTTTCCCAGATTTGCAAGGCTTTACCCATTGACTCATCTTGCTGGCCCAGCTTCATCAACTTAACTAAATAATTAATTAATTTTTCAGAAGTACTCTGGGAGAAAGAAATCACAGAAAAAAATCTGGGCGAGCTGAGAGCGGTAGCACATGCCTATAATCCCAGCGTTCAGGGAGGCAGAGGCAGGCAGATTGCTATGAGTTCGAGGCCAGCCTGGTCTACAAAGCGAGTCAAGGAGAGCCAAAGGTAACCCTGTCTCAAAAAATAATCTGGACAATAAGGGCCAGAGAGATGTTTCAGCTGGTAAAGGTGCCCGCCGCTGAGCCTGACACCCTGAGTTCAACCTCAGGGAATAACATGGCAGAAGGAGAGATGGAAGCCACATGCTGGAAGACGAAAAGCAGTACCTTCCAGTTGTTCTGTGACCTCCAGACACACAAACCACAATATGTTCAGGTACACAATACACACACACACACACACACACTCATACTAGATAGACAGACAGACAGACAGACAGACAGACAGATAGATAGACAGACAGACAGAGTATAATAACATTTTTATTTTATTTTCCATGACAGTGTTTCTCTGTGTAGCCCTGGCTGTCCTGGAACTCACTGTATAGACCAGGCTTGCCCTGAACTCACAGAGATCCTCTTGCCTCTGCCTCTTCTGCTGGGATTAAAATTATGTGCAACCACCACTGAGCTGTAATAACTTTTTATCTAGATAATAAACAGGTATAAGGAAGGTTCGGGGTTTAAGAAAAAGTAATCAACAATGCTTGTTGTTGACCAGCTCACAGCTCTCTCTATGACTGTCCAGATTAAAAGGAAAAAAAATTATTGACAACCAGGCGGGATCAGCACATGTCTGTCACCTCAGCACTCAGGAGTTGAGCCAGAAGAACCCCTAAAAGCCTGAGGCCAGCCTGGTCTACATGATGAGTTCCAGGACATAGCTACCTAAGGAGACACTTTTAAAAAACATAAAAAAATCTCTCAGCACAATTGTTAATATATCTTTTTAGGAAGTTTATTTTATGTTATTTTGTTTGCATGTATATATGTGTACCATGTGTGTGCCTGGTGCCTATGGAGGTCAGAAAAGGACATCACATGCCCTGGAACTAGAGTTATGGGTGGTTATGAGCCGCCTTGTGGGTGCTGGGAACCAGACCTGGATCCTCCAAAAGAGCAGGAAGTGCTCTTAATTACTGAGCCACCTCTCTGGGCCCATCAGTGAATTTCTGATGGTAAAAGGACCAACTGAGAGCAGGCCCTGCTCCAGGCCTGGGTTCAGTCTGGGTCTGAAGAGCTGAACTCTTTCTGTCCCCATTAAGTCCACAAATGTCCCAAGACAGGACTGCTGTCGTGGTGAGTGAAGAAAGACACAGGCCTCTTCAACCTGGAAAGGAAAAGGGGCACAAGAAGAAAGGATTAGTCTGCAGTGTCCTCTAGGAACTGAGCCAGGGCATGTGGGCTCTTCTAGACTGTTCTCTCTAGGAAGGACATCTTGAAGCCTGGGGAAGTTCAGTGTGAGATGCAAATTAACAAAGCCACCATTTATAGCAAGTGAATGGTGCTCTTTAATCCACGAGGAAATGAAAGCCCAGCTGAGTTTCATTTGGGAGGTAGAAGCTGAAGAGCCGTAGTCAGATGTCCAAAGGCAACATCCAGCAGAGGATGTCATGATCAACCTACTCTGATATTGATTCCCTTCCATGCCAGACAAAGCCCCAAAGTGGCTGGGGTGCATGCATGGACCTGACCCCAAGAGGCCCTGTAGTCTCTTTTATATCTTTGTGAGTGCAGGTGAAGTTGCCTCTCTGAGCCTTCCAACAACCTCCATCAGTTGTCTTTAGAAACAGGCTACTGCCCACCTGGAAACAGAGGCTGTTGCCTTCTCATCCATCCATTCCTGCACCGTGGGCACAGCCTCTGGCTCATGGGTGGTTCTGTCCTGTGGCTTAGGACTGGTTCCCTTTGAAACATTTTGCCCAAGTTTCCAGGCTGGTTGTCACCCTGCTTCCTCTTAGTACCAACATCCCAGGGGAGAGTAACCTTTTGTCCTGTGTCCTAACATCCTCCTCTTTCTGAGAGGGTATGTTCCAGGGTCAGCTGTGAAATGTTCCCAAAGCCCGACCTAGGCATCCTGATCTTACTCTCCACGCCCAGGTCTTTTTGGACTAGCACACATGGGAGGTCCATCATATTACCTGGTCTTCCAAGGAGCAGACACCAAAAATGAAACGTGCAAGGACTTTTATTGGGGGAAATGGCTGTATGAAAAATTAGGTAGGTAGCCGGGAAGCCAGGGGGATGAGTGTCCAGCTCTGGCACAGGTCAGAATCCCAGGGGCAGTGGCCCTCAAGCTGAAGTCAGCTGTTAGAGGAGTCTAGTGTCCCCAGGAACAGGCTGGACAAAGTGTCCCTGCCATGCTCTCTGCCTTTGCCTCAGGATTGCCCACTGGCCCTTTGACCCCAGTGCAAACACAGTGATGATGGATGTCAGAGCACAGCAGCAGGGCCCCCAGGTCAGATGATCCTGGGGAAAGGAGGGAATCAGTATGGAATGTTTTGAGGTTATCTCAAGTGCTCACGAACTTGGTTTGGGATCATTTTCCTCTATGCCCTTCAATAAAAATCCAGAGAGAAAGAGTGTGTGTGAACATGTGTGTACATCTAGGTCTAAGTGCCTTTATCTGCACAGTAGGTACGAATTTATCTGCAGGGTTTTGTGTGTATTACCAGGGATAGAGGACATGCCACATTGTAGGTGTGGTGGTCAAAGGTTATCTTGCTAGAGTCTATCTTTCCTTCTACCGGGTAGGTATCAGGGATTGGACTCAGCCTGTTGTCAGGCTCAGTAGGAGTCACCTTTATCTGCTGAGCCATTTTGTCAGCCCTATCTGCATGCTTTTTTATTGAGATATATATATTTTTTCTACATATGTATTTGTGTGTTATATACATGTATCTCTGTACTTGGCTGTCTGTATATGTCTGTATACTGTATAGATGTGTGTGTTGGTGTTTTACATTTGTGTGTGCTCTCTGCGTGCTGTGTGTGTGTATGTGAGAGAAAGAGAGTTCAGAAAGAATCACCTCCTGTAACCCTCACCCCGTCTGTATTGCTGCTTTTCAGACCATCCTGGTTGGTGACAGCGGTGTTGGGAAGACATCTCTACTTGTTCAGTTCGACCAGGGAAAGTTCATCCCCGGCTCCTTCTCAGCCACCGTGGGCATCGGATTCACAGTAAGTGCTCAACGACCCTGCCAGCTTCAGAGCCCCAGTGTATTCATCAGGGTACCATCCAGAAACAGGCAGATGCTCATGGGAGACCATTAGAAGAGTCTGAGCAAACAGACTATCTTCAGAGGTACAGGCCGGTTGATGGAGGCTGCAAGGGGTGGGGTGTCGGCCTGGGGTGGTGTGGGGGCTCATTCCACTTTGAGTCTAAAGACCAACAAAACAGGGGTTTCTGGATGTAGGTACTCAGGTCAACACCGTGGCAAAAAAAAAAAAGAATCTGGAAGGGTTAAGAAATGACAATACAGAATGTGCAAACCAGGATATGGGTGGCTGGGTGGGGATCCAATAAGAGAATGAGGTGAGGCTCCTTTCCTCACAGTTCTCCATAGACCAGGAGTCCCGCTCTGCTGTACACCCTCACCTTCCTGACTCCCTCATGCCCGCAGATACTCTCTGATCCCCCTTGAACTCTCGGAAAGGCCTTCTGTGGGCTTTCCCCATTTTCACGCTGCTGTCTCCAGAGCCCTAGCACTTCAGAGACCAGGAGCGCAGTGTCACGTCTTGGACAGTGTGGGAGTTTAGGGCTGGGACCCAACATCTATACTGGTGAGAAGCCCCAAAATGGGCTTTTCCAAGACGTCGGAGGGAGGAAGACAAGGGTCCAGCCTGGACATGGCTACAGGTGACTGCCCAGGAAGTGAGCGGGAAGGGAGAGCTGGCCAGCCTGTGAGCTGCCTATCCTGGAACTTGTCTTGAAACATCAGCACCCTAGTGCTCTCCAAACTAGGACGAGCTGAGCCACAGTCTTCTCTAGGAGAAAGTGGGAACAAGGTAGGGCCAAGGCTACTTGGAGAATCCATAAGGCCTTGGGTCAGCCTGTCTGGAAGTGAGATGCCTACTCTTCCCTCCCCACCACACCTCCATCTTTTCACCTATCCTTGCTCCTGACTTGGAGAGCAGAGGGTAGGTGATCCTGGGTCTGAAAATTCAGATACACCCCCCCCCCAACAACCCATATGGTATCGTCTCTGAACTCGGCTACTAGTTTTGGCAAGAAAACTAAGGGCACATCTATGAGCAAGAAGAATGAATATAGTCAGACTGAGAAATCCAAGCAGCCCGTTCGGGGTGAGAGAAGTCTCCTGCTAACCTTGGGGCAGCCTTCTGCATCCTCAACTGTGCTTAGCCCAGGACAGCATCCAGACAGTTGGCAGCTTGCATGAAGCTTGAGCCTGGGGACACTTGGGTCAAGACCGGGACCTTGAGCCACAAACAAGCACAGCCATATTCCGCAGCTGGGACCCAAATCCAGCTAGCGACAGCAGGCAGGTTAACCACATGTGAGGAAACGTGATGGGGTCCAGCCATAGCTCGATTGGGACGATGCCCATTCCCCTTACTTCTGCTCTCTTTAGTGCCAGGAACCCTCCACTCCCTCCTGGTCCAGGCCCTGCCCAAAAGAGCTGGGTCTTTGCACATCAGGAACTCTCCCACATCCTTCTGGGTAAGGATGCTGAAGGACATTGGGGTTCTTCAAATACCGGCCCCTAGAGATATAAGATCCTTGCTTTTTGATCTGTCACTCAGTGGGATGTTTTTAATTTTTATTATTATTCTCTAAGTGCATGGTAGTTTGGTCTGCATGTGTGTCTGTGCGCCCAGGGCCCACGGAGACCAGGAAAAGGGACTGATTCCCCTGGAGCCCTAGTTACAGCTGTGAGCTGCCAAGTGGGTTCTGGGAGTTGAACCCAAGTCCTCTGGAAGAGCAGCCAATGCTCTAAACCAATGAGCCATCTGAAGACACAACTGTGAGGTTTTAAAAAAGGAACTTGGAAATGCTCTGGGCCTGGGCTTGGAAACCAGAGTGGTGATAACTGAAGCAGAAGAGGCCACCAACCTACTGCTGGCCCTGCTCAGGAGGCTGGATGCAACCTAGGCATGAAGACAGGGAAGGGGACACAAAATGGAATTGCCTTCACTGAGAAAATTCCTCAGGCACAGAGATGACAACCCTCAAATTGTGGCTTTCCCCAGATTCTCCATCACAAGCCCTGTCACACTGGATGCAGAGTTCTGTTGCCAGGTTTACTGGAGTGCTGACTCCAATAGAATTCACAGAGATGTTAGTCAGGCGTTTCATCTTTTCTAACGTTCTGATGGGAACCGCTAGACCTCTTTAAATGGCGCCAGTCTCTTCAGGAGCCCTACCTTCATTAGTGCCTATTTTCCATGGGCTTTTCTAACCAAACTGCAGGTTTTTCAAGACTTTCTGTTCAATCTTTTGCTCTTGAGACTCACTATAAACCTTGCTAAAAGCAGCTACAATCTGAATATTGAACTGCCTCAAAACTTCCTCCACTAGGTTAATGAGTCTCCTACTTTTAAACACAGCCCCCTACCAAGTCTGACAGCCCAGGAAATTAAAAAAAAATTCTTTGCAAGATTATAACACGAATGGCTCCTAGTCCAAACCCTCAAAAAAAAAAAATCCTTGTTCCTATCTGAAACCTCATGAGCACCATCTTCATTGTCCACATTTGTTTTTGTCATCATTTTGGTGTTCCAAGCTCAAACCAAACCATCTATTGAGGTCAGTTTATAGCATTCCAGGGCCTTTGCTAGCCCACATCTCCAAACTTCCAAATTCTTCCAGCAAACGAGTTCCAAAGGCAAAGACCCTCACAGTTAGGTCAGTCGCGGCAGCATCCCCACTCCTGGTACCAATTTTATGCATTAGACTTTTCATCACTTTATTTTAAAAAAAAAACAAACTGTCAAAAACACCTTGAAGAAAGGTTTGTTTTGACTCACAATTTCATGGCTTCTTCTGTTGTGGTCCTTGGCTCTGTTGATTCTGGGCTCATACTGGAACAGAACATCAGGGTTACTAACCTCATGGCAGATAGGAGCCAGAAAGAGAGATCGAGCACAGCTTCTAAAGTATAAACTTGCGAACTACTTTCTCCAGCTGGGTCTCACCATCTCCCAAAATAATGCCACTGGCTGGGGACTAAGTATTTTCTAAAAAGAATGGTGCACAAGGACATTTCCTATTCAAACCATAACACCGTAACCTTTCCGGCCATGCCACTGCTAGTCTGATCTTCCTTGTTACAACCTGCCTTTAATTTCCCAAGACTCTCCAGTGACTGCAGGGTCCAGATGTGGAGGGGAGACTAGGGTAGAGGCAGGAGCAAAAACGTCGACAGTCAGTTTTTGCAAACTGTGTTGCATAGATCACCTGCAGCACAGCTCTCAGGTCATGTCAAAATGCGGCCTCTGTGTCCCTATTCTGATCACACTGAAGCAGCCTCTGCTGGTTTTTACACACACCAAACGCGCGTTGAGAGCCACGAGCGTCGCTTGTGTGTGGCCTTGAGCAGAATACGAGGAGTTTGGACATTAGCAGGCAATGGTGAGATGATGGGAGATGGACAGAGGAAGGCTTTGGGGGGCAAATTTTGCAACCTTGTTGAGGTGAAACTGGAAAGTAGAATTCTCCCTACCTCTTCCCAGCTTCCCTTAGCTCCAGGCATCCTTTGTGCCCCTTGGAGACACCAAATACTCCTGTCCCTGCCTCTGTCTTCACAAGGCTGTCTTCTCCCCATTGGCTTTACAGTCTTTCTCACAACACAGTCACACTGGATTAGGGGTTTGTCTCAGTTACTTTTCCTGTTACTGTAATAAAATACGCCGACACAAACAACTTATTAAGAAAGGAAGTTTGGGGGTTGTAGCCCATGATGGTGGGGGAGTCCCAGCATCAGGAGCTTGAGGCAGCTGGTCACATTGCAGCCACATAGCTGAGAGCGATGAGTGTCTGTGCTCAGCTGCTTCCTTTCTTATGCTGCCCTCCTCCAGAGAGGGTCTCCCACCTCAGTTAACCTAATCAAGATAATCGCTCACAGGAACACCCACAGGCTCATCTCCCAGATGATTCTAGGGCCTGCCAAGTTGACGGCCAGTATTAATCAGCGCAGGACCCCAATTTCAGTCTGACTCGATTCTGACTTACATCTGTAATGTTCCTATTGCTAAGGAAGGTCACATTCTGGGGTACCAGTGCCTGGGGCCTCAGCATATCTCTTGGGGGGGCACAATTTAGTAACCCCTAATACTAATTTTCATTGGAAGGTGAACAAGGGGCAAGCTACTTCCCTCTCCAATTCCCACCTTGACAAGGTCACCTCCATCCTGTTCTAGGTTCTCCTATTAGCTGTCATGAAATAGTTCCTGCTGGTGCACACAGCTAGTGCCCAAGTCTGTACTCACCCCATGTCAGCCTTGCCCTTCACCTACAAAGTTTAGGGGCTACTCCCCTTCCTCCACCCTACACCCAGGCCCCCATCCTGTTCCCTTCTATACAACGTGGGGATCAGGGTAATTGATAGGTTGGCTCACAAGCCACGGGGCTCTGTTTATGAGCAAGCCCACATCCACTGTCAGCAGGAGATGCAGGGTTCCTGGGCTGTGCTGGAAACTACTCAAAACGACCCACGGCTTCATTCATGAATATGCAGCACACACTTGGTGGCCAGGCCTAAGCCTCACCTGAGTAACGCTGGCCCTATCTTGTCCCCTTGGAGAGATGGACTTCAAAAGCCCACGTTCCCATGGTGGGATGTTAGGGGCTTAAACCAACAAATCAGAGACGATACACTACAAAGGGCTCAAAGTTTTAGCAACGCCCAGGAGCTCTTCAGATGGTACACAGTCAAGGTGAGTGCTGTTGAACAAAAGTAGACTCAGGTGAGCTGGAGCTGAGTGAAAACAACTGCTTGGGCCCCCGGCCTCAGAACGCAGCCAGCTGTTCAGCCTGCAGTTAAGTTCGGGACCTTTAGTTGGCTGGAGCTCGGGCGCCGCCTGCTGGCCACGCTGCAAAGCTGCAGTAGGAAACCGAGCACCACGCCTTCCGCAGCTAGCCGGGTCTCCCGGTCAGCGGCCTCGATGGCAACCTAACCCCGCCTCTGCGACCTTAGCAGACTGGTCCTGTAGCAGGCCTCATTCCGCTAGGCTAATGTCTCTCGGGGGTGGGGGGGCTACCAGTCCCCGCGGCGTGCATCCTCAAGTCTCGGACTTTTTAGCAGGCGCCGTCGAGTGGATGGCGGGATGGAGGGAGGAGCCTATGGGGGGTCCAAGCGGGTTGGTGGATGGGGAGGGAGGAGCCGGCGGAGCCTAGGGCAGGGCGGTTCCGCGCTCTCCCTCGCCTGCAGCGAGCGCGGCTCACCTCTGACTGTCCGGGGACATGACTGGCACGCCTGGAGCTGCTACCGCTGGGGATGATGAGGCCCCTGAGCGCTCCCCGCCCTGCAGTCCGAACTACGATCTCACGGGCAAGGTGGGTGGGCGCTATGCCCGGTGCTGGGGACCCCCAGGCCGGCACTGAGAGACGTCCCTTCCGATGCCCTTTGCCACAGGACCCTGCCCTTCCCAGTCGACGACCCTCTCTGGAAATGTCTAGGTTGGACTCAGTCGTTCCCCAGTCAGCTGGGTCTGGGGTCTGGGGCGTAAACTCTGGGCCCATCTCAGTCCCCAGGGATCTAAGCTGACATCGGAGGGCGTGGGGTAAGGCAGATCAGGACTTAGACTCCTAACCCTGCGGACAACAACCTAGTTCTCTTTTGCCACACTTTGGAGGGGCACCGAAGACACAGACGAGGCGTCCCCCGCCTGCGGAGGCATCTCAAGGTTAATGCCCTTTTTGAGCTAAGCCTCAAAACGTGACACCGGTCACCCACTTCCCATGCTTTGGGTCCTCACTCAGCAGCAAAACCCCAGTCTTTTCCTCCCCACCGCCTCCAGACATACTCTGAGAGCTTCTTCCCAACAGTAAGCTAGCGACCCCCCTACCACCCCAAGCTGTGTCTAGTCAGCCCACAAATCCACTTGGGAATTTTCAGAAGCTGAGAAAGATCGGGGCAATTAGTGGCAGTGGCCCACCCTCCCTCCTCTGGTAGTTAGTTGTAAAGGCAGCTCTCTGGGGTCCGTACCTGCTGCCGGAATGCTCTGTAGAAAAGGGGGCGGGGGAGCACGAACACCAGTCTTCACCTCCCTCGTCTGTGTCCTTGGCATAATAAGCAAGTACACGGAACTCTAAAAAGAGATGCTGAGCCAGCCAGCAACTTGCACTCTCTCTCTACAGGGCTAGGGATTGATGCGTGAGGGCAACGCTAGGAAGAGCCTATTCCTGGTCTGGAAGGATACCTGCCTTCTTCAGTGTCTTGATTCCTCCCCCAATAGCGGGTCTCACTCTCACTAGGAGCCTCGGGTCTCCACCCCTAGGGTTTCACGGGAAGCCAGTTTGCTAGCCTACCAACCCAGAGCCGTTGAGATAGGCGTTTTGTGTGGGCTTGTGGCAGGAAATGGGGCTCTAAGTCCTGGGGGGGGGGCGGGGGGAGCAGCTGATGGCCGACGGGGATCTCCTGACCTCCTTGCCCTAAGAGCCAGTAGAGCTGTTTACCTAGGAGGTGGTGAGGCTGAGCAGCTGCTTGTGTTTGGTGGACTTGACAGACTGGGTGACTAGCTGCATCGTTTACTCAAGGCAGCTGTGATCTGTAAAGTACACAAATGCCCGTATTCGTCTCCCTCCCTTCCCTCTGGGGCTGAGGCCCCAGAGCCATCCGGATGGCTGCAAAACAGCTGGCCCCAGCCTGCCAAGTCTTGTCCCAGTCTTGAGTCCTTAGCTGTGTGAGAGGAGTATGGTGGGAAAGCTCCTCGGAGCACCTTAGGAGGTCTAGGGTCTCAAGCAACAGTGCCCATGCCATGATTTCTGAGTAGTTCACATCAGCCTTGTTGGACCTAGACACTGAAAAAACGCTAAAAAGGCCTCAAAGGAATGAGCCCCACTCCTCCACCCCCCCCACTCTTCTCCTATTATGGTGGGCAAAATGCAGGGGGAAAGAAAAAGAAAAATTTCCCAAAACACACAGTATGGTTTTTATAATACAGGAACTCAGACTTACATCCCTTCTGCTCAGGCCCACCCCCACATCGCTACACTAAAGTCAACTAAGCAATCCTGAGACTCCATAGCTATGGAAAAGAAGTTTTTTTTTTTTGGCTCCACCATCAAATTCAGAGAGCCCCCAAATAATTCCAACCTCACTAACAGTCTAACAGACTAACCTCACTAACAGACAGTTGGGAACAATTGGCTTTGAATCTACAGGTCCATTCTCCAAGATGACTAAGCAAAGAGCTTCCCCTCCACCATACATGCGTGTTCCCCCACAGTGACCCAAAGATGCCAATTTACAGCCATTTGTCCCCCTGGGGGAAGTTTCTGCTAAAAACTTCAGACTAACTGTCTCCCCTATCTCAGAATAAATTCCAGCCTTCCCTAATTCCTGCAAGCCTATTATGAACATAAGCCCTCATTAGACACTTGCAAATAAATGTCCAGCCCAAAAGGAAACTCAGACAATAGTAATTTAAAGACAGTGTCCCACTCATCAAGTCTCTCCCTCTCTCTCTCTTTTAAGACAGGGTCTCACTATTTAGCCTTGGCTAGCCCTTGAACTCACCAGCCACTGACCTAGAACTCAGAGATCTGCCCCCCTCTGCCTCCCCAGTGCATGGAGGAAGGGCATGCACCATCCATGAAGTCTTGGCAGGCTCCGGGAGGAGAGCTTTTTCCCTGTGTAGGAGCCCACCTGTGTGCACCTGAGTACTCACTCAGAACAGCAGTAATCTCTGTACTGTTCAGCAATGGGCAAGTGTACATCCAAGGTATAGGATGTACAGAATGTGAAATTCCCTGGGGATTCCCCAAGCACTCCAGAGGGCTCAGCTCAGCGTCCAGGACACTGGCACAAGAAGCTCAGAGAGGGAACCTGGGAGACTGAGGCGAGGAGAGTGGAGAAGAGGGGCAGGCGACAGCGGGGACAGGTGCACCCGGAGGAAACGCTCTTCTGTCCTGCCGCGTCCCCTCCAGCCCTCTCTCTCTCTCTCTCTCTCTCTCTCTCTCTCTCTCTCTCTCTCTCTCTCTCTC
>CM053746.1:6477778-6821656 GCA_028658305.1 Pachyuromys duprasi | reverse complement strand
AGACGGGGCCTTCCTGTCCGGAACCTTCATAGCCACTGTCGGCATAGACTTCAGGGTGAGGTGGCTGCAGGCTCCTCCTACAGTGCTCTGGGCTACAGCTCAGGCTCAAGAAGGGTTTCCTTCTCTTGACTCCTGGGGCTTACTGCCTGGGAGGCCCCAGAAGCACTCCCCCTCCCCCACCAGGACCACAGAGATGGGTAGAGCAAAAACGTTGGCATCTTGCCCACCTGCTCCAAACACGGTAGTCTCCTTTCATGGTTCAAGTTCTGAGAGCCTCTTGCTCCTGGCCATCTGAGCCAGGCTTCACTGTCAAAGTTGGTTCTTCAAGAAGCAATTGCCAAGAAGCTGAAGGGCTGGTTTCAGAGACAGTTCTCAAGGCTGTCTCCCACCCCCAAGGTCTCTATGATCTTTATCAGTGTGCAAATGGGACCACTGGGTGCTGCACCCCAAAGGATCCCAGAGGAGGAGGGTCTAAGCCCTAGCAGGTGGGCCTGCTGAAGCTTTGCATCTTTCCCAGCAGATGGAGTACTGAGGCTACATTTGAGAGAATTATGGGTAGCTGGAGAAAGAGGAGGACCCAGGATGCTAACGGGTGCCTTCTCTCTAAAGTGGAACGCTGGGAGTCAGAGATTGAAGGGGGAAAGGGGTAGAGCCTCCCACACCCTCCCTGCTGCCTGCTGGGTCCAGGAGACACTAGGCAGGTTTGAAGGTTCCCCTTGCCAGGCTAGGTTGTGAGAACAATGAAAGGAGGAACCTTTGAAGCAGGTTCCCCACGGCTCTACTGGCTGAAGATGTCTCAGGCTCACCACACCGCCTACAGGCCTGAAGAGAAACTAGGAGAGGATGCAGGCAGAGCTGGGGGTGGGGGTGGGGCAGCATTCTCTCCCCTCCCCACCCTCTGCCATTTTCTCTTTCAGAACAAGGTGGTGACAGTGGATGGTGCCAGGGTGAAGCTTCAGGTAAGAGCAGAAGCTGGGGTGGAGGAGGGAGTTGCACTGGCTTCTCAACCTGAACCACAGGCCTACAGCCCTGCCCGCAGCCTGGGGTAACTTCCTGTGAGGCCTATGAAAGGAAACTGTTTTTCTTTGTTTGATATCTGCAGAAAAAAGCAGTTCCCAGGCACCCTTTCTCCTATCAAAGGCAACTCAAAATGCCTTCAGCTAGGCTTAGCCTCCCTCATTGCCCCTCCCCCTCCAGTTTTCAGAGTCTCTACTGCTCTAAGCACCCCCCAACCCCTGGGCTGGAGAAGAGGAAACAGCAGTAAATGGGTTTAAGACCCCCAAAACACAATTTAAGGGGTCATCAGATGCTCAGGAGCCCGTGAGAACCCACACAGCTCACAGACAGTTGTCACACCACAGCATGAGCCCTTCAGTCAGCAGCCCTGTCTCCTTCCCAGCTCTCTCTCTCTCCCTAGATCTGGGACACTGCAGGACAGGAGCGCTTCCGCAGTGTGACGCATGCTTATTACCGAGATGCTCAAGGTAAGCCCCCTTGTCCTCTGTCCCCTCCCCACTCCACAGCACCTCTGCTGATGCCCTGATCCCCTCTACTGTCTTTCTCCCTCTAGCCTTGCTCCTGTTGTATGACATCACCAACAGATCTTCTTTTGACAACATCAGGGTAGGTCCTCCCCTCCCAAGGTCCTTCACCCGACCCCAACAACCCTGCCTGTCATGAGCAGCCAGAACAGGAGCCCTGCAGGCTAGAATGCTTCAATTCTGTAAAAACAGGTAGAACACAGAGCCTTTGAAAAACACTCCGCGGTGACTGGGCATTTCATTGCCACAGCGGCGTGGAAACCAAGCAGGCTGATGTGCCCTGTGTTGCCTGTACAGGCCTAACTGTGAGTCATGAGTGTTTTATGTCAAAGTGCTCAGAACAGTCCCAGCTCCAGCCTGGACAGTTACCCACCAGGATCCAGGGGAAAGCCCATATCCCTAGAAAACTCCATATGTATCCAGGCCAAGTTACAACTCAGGAAGACAGAGTGAGTGGCTGTGTCCTCACAACCAAACCATTAAAGAGACAATAACCAATAAATGCAAGCATGACTCCACTCTATGCACAACATTGTTATGGCTTTGTGTGCTTCTAGACCTTGAAGACTGACGAGAAAACCGAGAGGATAAAACAGATAGGTATAAAAGGATGGAAACTACATAGCATTGCTATCTCCAATCCTATACTCATGGCAGACATCACTAATTGATCACATTACCTTTTGGTCAGAAAGGCAATACAGAAAAATGAAGCGCAGAACCTTGCATAGTCAAGGCAAGTATTTACTATATAATATCTCCAGCCAAGCTTATATTTACTGTATTATATCTCTAGCCAAGCTTAGTTATCGCTACCTCCCTATTCCCACCTCCAGTTCCTGTTTGTTGTTGTTGAGTTGTTTAATTTTTTATTGGATTTTCTGAGACAGGATTTTTCTGTGTAGCCTTGGCTGTCCTGGACTCATTTTGTAGATCAGGCTGGCCTCAAACTCACAGATCTCCACCTGCCTCTGCCTCCCTGAGTACTGAGATTACAGGCGTGTGCCACTATGCCTGGCTGGTTGTTTTATTTTTGAGGCAGGGTCTGGATATGTAGCTCAGGCTGGCCTCCAATTCTGTCCACCTGCCTCTGTGCAGAGAGTATAACCCTGTGTTCCCACACATGGCCGATCACATCCCTTTTGATTACTGAGCCCTATTGTGGTTTTAGAATCCCAACAGAGCACTCTAGGAAAAAAAAAATGCCCTGGTCCTTGGTCTCAGCCTGGCTGAACTTCCCCTTTCCCACAGGCCTGGCTCACAGAGATTCATGAGTATGCCCAGAGGGATGTGGTGATCATGCTGCTAGGCAACAAGGTGAGTGGTTCTGTGGTACAGTCAGTGCACTCTGGCCCTTCTCACCCACTGCCTCAGCACCAGCCCCATAACCACCTAAATCCTTCCTGCAGAGGACTCTGAGGTCCCCCAGTGTGGGAGTCAGACATGCCTTGTGGCTTCTGCCTGTGCCACCCCAAAGCTTTAGCGGTAGCCCCTTTGACCAACAGCCGCAACTACTGCCAGAGAGATGCCACATGACTCCGCTGCCAACCATCACTAGATCATTATGGGTCGAGGTCGGGGGTTAAGTACAAAGAGTTTAACTCAGCTGCGGACACCTGATGAAGCTGGGTGGCCACACCCATCGCTAGAGTTACACACCACCCCAAGTGCTCAGGGCCAGCCAGCACCAAGCACACAGCCTGAGCAAGGCAGAAACGCCGGCCCCGAGCCAATCACACCTGCCTGCAAGTCCCTCAGGCTACCAGAAGAGGGCGGGCAGTGCTTGCTCCTGGGGCTAAAGATGGGCTTCCTGGGGTCAAGACTTCCTTCCCAGGAGTTGATTAACCCACATGGGCTTGACAGGCGGATGTAAGCAGTGAAAGGGTGATCCGTTCTGAGGATGGAGAGACACTGGCCAGGGTAAGTGACTGTCAGTAGGGCTGGGTGAATGGTAAGCGAGGCCAGAAGCAGGTCCTGAGGATACTCTCTCCCCGGCAGGAGTATGGCGTTCCCTTCATGGAGACCAGCGCTAAGACTGGCATGAACGTGGAGTTGGCCTTTCTGGCAATTGCCAAGTGAGAGCTGAGCAAGGAACGGGAGCCTGAGCTGGGGGAGGGGTGATCTGGAAAGCCAGTGGTTAGGGTCGGGGAAAGCCCAGCTCTACACTCCCAGCCTGGCCCATGATTCTTCCTCTTCCAGGGAGCTGAAATATCGTGCAGGGAGGCGGCCTGATGAGCCCAGCTTCCAGATCCGAGATTACGTGGAGTCCCAGAAGAAGCGTTCCAGCTGCTGCTCCTTTGCATGACTCCCAAGGGGCTAAGAGGAGGCCCAAAGAGCCTTGGGGATGCAGTTATTCCAACTGCAGTGCTAAGTAGGAGAGAGCTGGGGGCTCAGCGGGCAGCTTCTGCCACGGAGGTGGCTGGCACCCTGGTTTCTTTAGCTTCCCTGCATCATGGGGAGGATAAAATATTTATATTTTATCTTAAATATATATAAACAAATACTAAAAAGGGTACCAGCGTGGCCCCCAAACCAAAATAAGTAGGGACTGGTAGTCCTTTGCCTTCTGGGAATAAGTTCCAAAAGGTGTCCCTTCTAGCAAGGATATTACTGTGCCAGCATGGCACCAAGGAATGCCACACTGCTAGGGTATGGGAGCCCATCACCATCCTCGCTAGGGAGGCTAAGGAGAACCCAGCCTTCTCTTCCTCCAGTTCCCCGGGAGATAACCCTTCCCAATAAGACAGGCCTTAGTGCTGGGCACTAGCCCAAAGCCTCAGGAAAGATAAACATGGAGATGGAGGTGGGTGTAAGAAGAATAAGTTACCAGGCTGAGTCTGCTTAGCTACCTCTGGCTTTCCTAACCCTCCTTGCGGAAGTGTGCCCCTTTTCTCCAGCACACAAGCACAGTGGGCACCTGAAAACCTTACTTCCTACTCTCTGGACCTCACATCACAGGGGATGCCCACCATCCCAGGAAACTTCTCTCTTTGCCTGGGTTCTCCTCCCAATCCTTTGACAAGGTGCACAGCAGCACAGCTACTTAAGGCAGAGGTCAGAGCCATAAAAAGAGCTTACTGGCTCCTAGAATGGGCGGGAGGCTGCACTGAACAACCCATAGTCCATCCCCTCCCCCCCCATTAACCCCTAGCTCTCTGTCCTCCTCCTCCCTGCTCTCTAACTTCAGACCAGTGCTAGAGCCCAAACTGTTTTATCTCCCCCTCTTCCACTAAGTCAGGTAAAGGGTGGGAAATTGTCCATTTCTGGATGAGATGATGTAGTATGTATGAAACAGGGTAGTGTGGAGAAGCCTGTGGTAAAGGGAGGGGCAGCAAGAAGGTCCTGGAGGCCCAAGGCCACGTGTTTCCCAAAGCCTGACTTTGTAGAAGGACACTGGAGGTGTGCAGAACTGTGACCTATGGACACCTTTACTGCAGCTCTGTAGGCCGGGCACAGCCTGAGGCTCCAAGAATGTATGCATCCAACACTTCTGAGGTTCCTGCATTTGCTTTCAAGGCAGAAATCTTGCTCTCTGAACTTGGGTTGATAGGGAAGCTCTCTTTAACCTCTCACAGGCAGATCAGGGAGGAGCCTGGGCTTGCCTTGTTCTCTTCTGGGGCTCTGTGCAGATTGAAGGCGCCCCAGTCAAACAGCTCTGGGCCTCTGGCATTTGTGTTTTTCAAAAATAAATTGCAGTATTTTGGAAAGTATACCCTGACTGGTTTTTTTTTTTTTTCCTGTTTATCCCCAGAGGAAGAAGGATCAGGTTGGAGAGTTTGTTATGTGGCGCGTTGTACGAAAAATAGTTACTCAGTGTCCAAATCATTCCATCCTCATCCTTTGGTGTCCTCATAGGTTCGCTCCACCCTTAACTGGCTACCCTCCCCCAGCCTATGTGGCCAGCATCTCTTCTGGCAGGAGGGAGCTGGAATGCTTATCTCACAATTCAGGTCATTTTTCTTTCTCTGTTGAAAAAAGCCAGTCCTCCATTCCCTCTGTAGTGACTACTGAGATTGACTACGTAGCTGTCTCTCCCCAGCCCCTCTCCTTAGCCAAAGGCTGCTGCCAAAACCAGGCCTTTTTATTATTTATCTGCCCTCAGGCAGCCTGTTTTCCAGGTGGGCTGCAAAAATCCTCAGCCTGCACCTTCTGCCCAGCCCTACACGTTCCTAGACCGGATCCGAGTTCAAACCTTTCTCTGTATATGTCAAGTCCTGGGATAGCGCTGTGACTTCACAAGTAGAGACTTTGTTATTTAAACAAGCCTACTCCGGAGTTATTCTGTTACAGTTACTCTGTTACAGTGTTACTGTGTTACAGAAGACATCCGTCCGGTTCTCGAACTGGCCCAGAGGAGGGGGAGGAGTAAGTGTAGGGGTATGGGATGGTTTCCCCGGCAACTGCCGCCCCTCTCCTCGAGCCAAGCTGTGCAACAGACTTTGGCAGTAGGCGGTTAAAGCGTTGAAGATCCTTTGCCCCGAGACTGGCTCTTCTAAATCTCCCTCCACGGCTTGGAAACCAAAGCGGAGCCCGAGGGGCCCCTGGGCTCTGTACCTGGAACCCAGCCTCGGCCCCGGCCCCGCCCCATCGGCCCAACTCTGCACTTGGTAACAAACACTTCCACTTCCTGGGCTCTCTTTTCTTCTCCCGCTGCGGGGAGCCGCGCCGAGCGCAGGCCACACCCCCACCATCCTGATTGGCTGGATTCGTTCACCCCCGACAAGGGCCCCCGTTTGTGGTTTCTGGTTGGCTCTCGGTGATCCACACCCACGGCGCGGCCCCGCCCCCAGGCTTAGGAGCTGGGGCGGGCTCTGGAACGCTCAGACGCCGCGCAGGGCGGGGATTGGCCGGCTCCCTTCCTGTGCGTTCGCAACCGCGGTTCCCGGGACACCTGCTCCCCGTGCTCGGCTCCCGACTCGAGCCCCGCGGAAAGGCCGTGCGTCCCCTGCCTCCGATTGGACCAGCGCTGAGCGTTCGCAGGGCAAGATGAGCGCGGACGCGGCGGCCGGGGAGCCTCTACCCCGGCTCTGCTGTCTGGAGAAGGGTCCGGACGGCTACGGCTTCCACCTGCACGGGGAGAAGGGCAAGGTAGGCCAGTTTATCCGGCTGGTGGAGCCCGGTTCGCCGGCCGAGAAGTCGGGGCTGCTGGCCGGGGACCGATTGGTGGAGGTGAACGGCGAGAATGTGGAGAAGGAGACGCATCAGCAGGTGGTGAGCCGCATCCGCGCGGCGCTCAACTCCGTGCGCCTGCTGGTGGTCGACCCAGCGACCGACGAGCATCTCAAGAAGCTGGGCATCCCGGTGCGGGAAGAGCTGCTGCGCGCCCAGGAGAAGTCCGAACAAGCTGACCCACCGGCCGCCGCCGACGCGGAGGAGCCTGGGGACCAGAATGAGGCTGAGAAGGGCCCCCTGGAGCGGGTGAGTGCGGGCTGGGCTAGGTGTGCGCCCCGGACGCCCAGTACTTTCTGAAACTCGAGCAGCGAGGAGGAAACGGCTTCCGCCCTCTGACCCGGAGCCTTCGCAGTCTCTAAGGAAAGCTTAGGACTGCGACCCGCGACTCCATCGCCCTGTCCCGGCCGCCTGGGGAGCGGAGAGCCTTTGCCTCCTGCACCTCCTGTCTCCTTGAGCTTTGAGGAGGCGGCGGAAAGGAACTCAGTCCCCTTCTCGGCTCCCATTCCTTGGATTCCGCCCCACAACCCGGGCTCTTTCCTGAGCTATCCCTGCCTGCAGCTAAGCTAAGGGCGCTTCCCCTGTCTCTCTGTCTCTCTTTTCTTCCCTCCCTCTCTCCGTTCCCTTTGGGTGGTAGCTGAAAGTGGCGTGAAGGCTGAGTAACAAAGGGTCCCTGGGAAGGTCCTCCCGGTCCTACCCGCATCTCCTGGGTTCCTGGCCTGTGCACTATTAACTCACACCGATTGGACTTCAGCCTCCTCAAGTCTAAAGTGACTTCTAAGAAAGAGAGGAAGTCCCTACGTCTCGGAGCGAGAGGTGGGGGTGGGGTGCCGGGAGGAGGCGCGGAGGCTTCTCGCGGTGATGGCTCTGCCACCCTGGAGGATTTATGGTCCTCTGGAATGTGAGGAGTAAGCGCTCGCTGGCTGGTATCTGGAAGCCTGGTGGGAGGATCTTGGAAGAGGAGGAGGAGAGAGATGGCTCTGGGAGGGAGCAGGACCAAGGCCAGGCAGCGTCCAGCAGAGCCCACCGGTGGGCAGGTGGTCTCGCCCTGGTATCGTCACTGCTCACGCCCGTGTCCCGGTAGCGAGCCGGCTGGTTGGTTTTTGCCAGTGTTTGGTACTTCCCCCGAACAACCCCGTTTGGATCAGCTGCTGTAGGGGCAGCTGGCAAAACAGGAGCTGTTGTGCTGAGCCTCGGGGTCCCTAGAGAGCAAGGAAGGAGGGAGGGAGGCTGGGTGCAGGGCACAGGCTCCAGGAGCAGGGTCCGTGTGCGCCAGCTCTCTACCTGATCTACCTGTGGCAGCGGTATCCATGGAGCCCGGAAGATCCTCCCTCAACCGGGAAAGGGCACTGTTCAGCCCTAAGGTTGGAGGCGGAGCCTGAGAGTACCAACTGGTTTGGTGGAAGTGAAGTCGCCAGAAGCCCTGTTCTGCCAGAGTTCGGTGCTGGGAATGTCAGGCCCACCGAGTTCTCACTTCCTGCCAGTGCCAAATTGGCACAGGTGACCTCTGCCCAGGCACAAACCCAATTTGAACCTTGTGCCCAGTCCATCGATTCACCAGTGCCTCCACCCCCCCCCCCCCTGCTCTTTCCTTTGGACTTTAGCACCAGAACAGAGAGCTAGCAGCCTCCCCTCACCCTCCAGATACACACCAAGTTGCAGTCCTGCTCAGCTCCTCCCCTTGCCCTTTCGGTTGTCCTGCTGGGTGCTGGAGAGCCTTGGTGAGGTTGTTATGGAAGGCTCTGTTGTTTTGTATCTAAAAAGGCAATAGGCTGGGGCTTCCTGCTTGGGGATCTGCCCTCAGGGTCCCCAGGTGGGACACCTGGATTTGTGTAGATTTCTCCTTGTCAGGAGATTCAGTGTAGAACCATCCTGGGGATATCATCGTGGGGCATTTCCGTCATTTTCTGAGTTTGATTTTTCCCGTCTCTAAAACAGGAGCAGTGGGCAACAAGTGTTGCCTGTCTTCTCAGTAGTTCTGAAGACAGTGGGGTTGCTTGCGTCTGCTAGATGCCCAAGCCATGGAAAGCCCAGTCCCTTCTGCTTTATTCTCTAAATTCCTCTAGTATAGAGTTCCCCTACCACAGTACGGGGAGCTTGCAGAGGACACCCTCCCACACCCCATCCAGTGTTGCAAAACATGCCAATAAACACTGAGGCGTCCCTTTCCTCTATGTATAAAGCACCCAGCTGAGATTTGGCTGTTGGTTTTAGCCTGGATTTGTTTGCAGAGTGGGAACTGCTCTGTTAATCTCTTCGCTTCTCATGTGACAAAGGTGTGAGCAGGAAGATGCTATTGCAGAGACTGACTGAGTGGCGCCTTGGTGGGCCAAGAGCAAACCGGGCAGGTAATGAGAGGTGCCCGGAACGCTGGCCATCCCTGCTCTCCTGATGAGACCCGAGGAGGCAGAGGAGGCTTCTTTTTTGTTTTGTTTTCTTTCTTTCTTTTTGGTTTTGTTTTTCAAGATAGGGTTTCTGTACATAGCCCTGTCCTGGACTTGCTTTGTAGACCAGCCTAGCCTTGAACTCACAGAATTTCTCTTGCCTCTGCATCCCAGATGCTCCACCACACTGAGTCTCTGCTCAGTGTCTGAGATCAGACTCTCTCGCTGAGACCTGGGACTTTTAGATTTATAGGGGATGGTTCGTTTGCTTTGAGACAGGATGTCACTTTGGCTGGCTTGAAACTCTGTGTAGACCAGGCTGGCTGTGAACTCACAGAGATCCTCCTGCCTCTGCCCTCTGAGTGCTGGGATTAAAGGTGCGCTGGGCTGGACTTTAAAATCTGGCTAAGCTAGCTGGCCAGTGAGCCCCAAAGATCCTCTCCAGCACCAGGATGACAAACCTAAACCTCCCTGCTGGTGTGTTTTTGTATTTGTGTTCTTCGGGGGATTGAACTCAGGTCTTCATGCTTGTGTGGCAGGACTGTTAGCCTCTGAGCCACCCCACCAGCCCTTCACGTGCTTTTTGTGTTGACAACCGGACAAGGGACAAGGCCTAACTCCCTGAGCCTTGCCCAAAGTGGGGCCTGTACAGACCTCCTGAGCCAGCTCAGCCGGACTGCCTGGAGCCTAGTGTCTTCATCTCCTTAAGCCTCTGTTTCCTGTTGTGTAGTGTCCGGGATGATGGCAGTGACCTCATGAGGTTCGTAGGATTACATAAGGACTTGTGTAAGTCACTCAATACCTGGCACTAAGTAAGTGCTCAGTAAATGCTGATTGTTGGCATTTGAAGTAATAAATAGTTCACAGTGATGATTTTTCCCTACCTGGGCAGGTGCAGCTGTGGCCAAGCCCAGCTCTCAGAAGTGCTCAAAGCTCACTGTTGTTTGATGTTTATGTGATGAGCTGGGTGTGGTAATCCGGGCCCATAACCCCAGCACATGGGAGGCAACAGCAAGAGGATTGCCAGTTCAAGGCAAGACTGGGCTACAGACTGGGACTCACTCTGTACTCACTCTCCTCACTGCTTTCTATTCCCAGCCACATCGAAGTCCTGAATTCCCTCAAGCAAGGTGTGAT
The DNA here is from genome assembly GCA_028658305.1 of Pachyuromys duprasi. Lineage (NCBI taxonomy): Eukaryota > Metazoa > Chordata > Mammalia > Rodentia > Muridae > Pachyuromys > Pachyuromys duprasi. The sequence goes on along the minus strand of CM053746.1, from coordinate 6,811,425 downwards.
CCCTGTAGCTCTGTACACAGAATGCTGCCTTCGTATGTTCGCGGCTTCCACCTCTGCTACACGGGAAGCCCAGGGCACAGCCTTGGGTTATTCTTATTGCTGTCACCAACACTGCTCTGTACCTACTGTAGGGAGGTGTTCAATAATGAATTAATGAGTGAATACATAGCACCTATAAAGGACCTTTATCCCAGTTCATCCCAGGCCAGCACACCTGGGCTTGTCTGTGAATCCAGTCCACCCAGAGATGGAATTCCAGATAGAATCAACCCACTCCTACTTGCCTATGAGCAGCTTCCCTTTTGACAGGGAGGCCAAAAGTCTAGGCTTTGGGGTCAGGCACAGTAGCGTAGAGAGTCTCTACTCTGCCGCTTCCGGGCTCTAAAGCCCAGGTAGTTCCTTAGTCCTTGCTAACCTTAGCTTCCACTCAGTGAAATGGGATACCAGTCCCCAGCCTGCACGGTTGTTAGGAAGATCAATAAGATGACAGGTATGAATGTGAAAACAACTTCTGGTTCCTCTAGTTTTGACCCTGATCCTAGAGTCAAAGACAGTAGAGCTACCCCAGGAAGCATGGCACGGGGGTGAGCACGATTAGCTGAGAGGCATCCTGCCTCTTCCCCAGGCATTAGCAGGTTGACTTTGGTCTAGATGGAGGCTCTGAAGGGCAGACTTTGTAAGGAAGCTGCTGGGTGTTTGGTTTTGAAACAGGTGGATCTCTATGAGTTTGGGGCCAGCCTGGTCTACATAGCAAGTTGGCCAGCCAGGGCTATACAGTGAGACCCTGTCTCAAAAAGAAAAAGAAGTGGACAGATCTTACCATGTTTGGGTTCATTTTCTGTATGGGTTAAACAGCAAAGCCCCTGCTTGCCTCAGGACATTGTTAAGTTAGTTTGTTTGGAATGATTATCTTAGGGACAGAAAGGGACTTCCTTCTCAGGAAACCTCAGACCAATGGCAAGGAACTCCCCGTCCCTGGAGCCTCTGGGAAAGTGGGGGGAATGCCGAGGAGTTAGAAGGCCAAGGAGCAATGTCTAAGCTTGTTGGAGCTGTGGTCTCTTTCCTGGGGAAAATGAGCTATAGATGCTGATCATTGGGTCCAACCTGCCTTTCGAAGGTGGAGTAGCCCTAATTGGAAAGGAAACTTAATTAATGTGTGTGACCACTGTCACCCCAGGTAGGTAGGTGTTTTATGGGCACAGAGATGGCAAACAAGGTATCTTGGTTCCCTAGCCATGACTCCATTGTGTGTGTACCTTTAGCTACATAGTTGGGTTGTGTGTCAGGGCCCGGCTCTCCAGGTAAATCTGGACCACATCAGGACCATCACAGTGACATAAAGTCAGGCTTCTTAGTGCACAGTGATAATTTGTCTGGCCTACATAAGGCTTCAGGCTCACACCCCAGCAACACAGACATGCAAAATTAGCAATTCGGACTACTTGAACCATCTTCCTGCAGGGGTTGGGGTAATTAGGGCCCTGTTGGAGCCAGAGCTTTTGGGCATTCTGTCCCAAGAAAAGTATGGATACCTCCTAGTAGCTCAGTCCAGAAGGGGTAGTTCCTATCCTTGCCTAGGGAACAAAGTCTTAACCCCTCCCCAACCCTGCCTTCCCTTGCTAGTTCTCCTGCAGCGCAGAGACCAGACCACTCCCTCCCCACCCCCCAGCTCCCCAGAGACTGGCCCTGATTGTTGCCTGGGCCTTTCCCTCCAGGTAGAATAGCCTACTCTTCTTCATATCCCAGCCATGACAATGTTTCAGTCCCTGTATTCTAAATAAGGATAAGTGCTATAGACTCCCAGAGGTCAGATGACTTCAAAGGCAGCACGGTGACACGCAGAGAACGTTGGCCAGATGCAGATCTCACTCAGATCACAGACAAAAGCAGCTCTGCATGTGCTTGTCAGGTCATGGGCCCAATGCCCATGGCAGCTTCAAAAAGTAGAGCATGTTTGGGGCTAAGTATGGCAGCACAGCGGCAGAATGTGAGGCAGCTAAATCTCAGCCGCTGGCCCCATGAGGTGTCCAAGTGGAGGTATGCTGGACCTGGGACCTCGTGCAGGTTGGTAGCCTTATCTAACGTTCTTTGGACTAGAAGTGTTTTGAATATTGGGTGTTTGCCAACTTTGGAAGATTTACACAAACCTGAGATGTAGGGGCAAAACCCAAGTCCATCTACAAAATTCACCTGTGTCTCATATGTACTTTCTACACACAGCCTGGGGGTATTCACATTTTGTTTAGGAACCAAAGCTTCCTAGTATGGAATTTTCCATTTGTGATATCATGCCAGAATTTTCAGATTTCAGGACTAGGGACATAGTTATGTTGGTAGAACGCCTGCCTAGCAGGCGTGATGCCCTGAGTTCTGACCATAGTACCACAGAAACTGGTGGTGCTCACCTGTAATCCCTAGTCTTCTGTGAAGTAGAGGCAGAAGGTCATTCTTTGATCTGTAGTGGAGGCCAGGCCAACCTGGGTTATAGGAGACCCTGTTTGGGGAATTAAAAAATCAGATTTTTGGAGCAATTTTCACTTTAGATTTTTAGTTTAGGAATGCTCGGCCTGCACAATTAAAAAGAGGTATACTCTAGACCAGGCTGGCCTTGAGCTCAGGGATCCACCTGCCTCTGCTTTCTAAGTGCTGGGATTAAAGTCATGGCACCACACACACACACACACACACACACAAACATACACACCTCTGACAATGATTTTAGATTTTTAAGAAAATCCACACATTGAAATGATAACATTTTTTGATTACATTGTAAATGTATCTCCTTTTATTTTTTTGGTGTTGCTGGAATTTGCTGTGTAGACCAGGCTGGCCTCCTGTTCACAGATCTTCCTACTGTTGCCACCATGCTTGTTTTTGGTTTTGTTTGTTTGTTTGTTTTTGTTTTGAAATTTGTACTCTGGTGCTTCTCTAGCTCAGAGTTTAAGTCTTCTTTTATTAACTGTGTGTAGTTGAAGAATTTACTCTTTCAATCTAGCACTCCCTTCTGTGAAATGTGAGCATAGCTCCCTTACAGAGTTACAGTTTGTGTGTGTGTGTGTATATGTGCGTGTGTGATATATATGTGTAAGATGTATAATTATATAATACACACATATACACATACATAGCCCCCAGAGTAGTGCCTAGTGCATGCTAAACATTCAGTAAATGATAGCTGCTATTTGTTACTTCAATAATGAGTCCCAGTTTCACAATGTGCTCCTTGAATGTCCTTGCTTAGTCTCTTGGGACAGCTCATAAATCGGCACTTCTGGGAGAGGGGTTGGGGGTTGGTAATGGTGGACTGCCTGCAGGGCAGGCAGGAAGGCACCTGGCGGCCAGCCTTGGATGGAGTCCAACCAGGCAGTAGCCCAGGTACCAGTCTGCTCTGTCTCAGGCCTCCCCAGCCTGGGAGAGAACTGAGCAGAACTCCACTTCACCGTAAGTCTCTGGCCAGCACTGAGAGGAGAGCAACTAGTCAGAATCAGGTCTCTAAAGCAGTACCCATTGCAACTCTCCTGGCTCCTTCTGCTACCTGGCACCTACAAGGACCACCACATGGTCCCAGGAAGCCACAAGATCAAGGATCAGGAGTAGCATCCTTGCTTGCAGACATTACTTGGCCTGAACAGATGAAAGAGGAAGGGTCCTACAGGAAGCATGAGATCCTCTGGAGTGGCACAGGATGCTTTTAACCTACAGTACCTAAAGTCTTCCAAGCTCCTGGTCATTTCCCAGCCTACCTAAAGGATAGTGTCCTGTGCTGCTGTTAATGGTAAGCCTAGGCGAAATCAAGCCTGTGTCCTCCCAATCTGTGGAAAAAAACCCTGTTTCCCACAACAAAGCAGAATGTCCCCAGCCTCCCTCCTCCTCCCCCCAGGGCTCCTCCCCCCTGCCTCCCTCAGTCTCTCATCTCTGTCTGGGGCTACTTCCCCTGTGTGGGACTGCAGGGCAACTGGCCTATTTACATAAGTAAGAGCCCTGGGCTGGACTGGGGAAGAACAGTCTGAGGAAGCAGGGTCCTTGGCCTCCCTGTGGTCTTCCACTCTCACTGCCCATCTAGCTCTATTAGGGGTAGGAGCTGGCTGCCCTTTGGAAAATGGGAGAAACTAGCCAGCTGTTTCTCCTGAGCCCATCTCTATGGCATCAGCCAGGAGGGGGTGGGGCCCAAAGGGGCTTGGGTCCGCCAGCTACCTTGTAGCCCTCCCTTAAGGGGTAGCAGGGAACAGCCTCGGGCCTGTCCCCAGAGACAACACTAGGGTTAGGGTATCAACTTTCCCCAGCTTTCCAGGTGGCTGTGGGTGGTGACTATTGAATTCCGTGCCCCATCCTCCCTGGCCTGCAAAGCGTGGGTGGAGATGATGGCCTCCATACTTAGGGTAGGGTTAGGACCCTGGGTCAGAGGGTCAAGGGGCTGCCTGAGAACTGAAGAAAGGAGAAGGCCCGTCCAGGAGGGTTTGGAGGTAGTACGCCTGGTCCTCTCCAGAAAGCTGAAAGAGGGGTTCAGTCAGTCCAGCCCTGACCCATTCCAGCGCATCGACATCACCCTCTGCCGCCGCTGCCCCAGGCTCTTGCCTCTCTGCCTCCAGTTTCTCCTGAACCAGTCCTGATTTTTACTTCCAACTTGGAAGTTCATGGGAAGGCTTTATGCAGCCTCGGGACCCATATTCCCATGAAGGTGCTCCCCCACCCCCACCCCATGCTACAGATCCCTCTGGAGTTGCTACAAGTCCCAAGGCCACTTGGGGTGTCAGGAGCACACACACCAAAGCCCAGGGTGGTATGGCATTCTCCCCCTTTAATTCCTTTTCCCAGAGACAGCCACCAATCTCTGGTACCTTGCCCCCTCCCCCATCTCTTCTTGACTCTAGGCCTGGGAACCAGGGGCCTGCCTCCTGGGGACTTCTAGCTCCACCCAAGCTGGGATAGGCTGACTCAGCAGCTGCACTGACAGGGGACAGGAAGGGAACAGGCTAGTTTCTCTCAAAGTTTAAAGCGCTTCCCCTCCCCTGCTTGTGAAGGAAGAGAGAGCAGCGGTTCTCAACCCTCCTCATGCTGCAGTTCCTCACCTTGTGGTGACCCCCAACCATAAAATTATTTTTTGTTGCTACATCATAACTATAATTTTGCTACTGCTGTGAGTCATAATGCAAATATATCTGATAGGCAGGATAATCTGATACATGACCCCTGGGAGAGGGTCATTCTACCCTCAGAGGTTTCACAGGCTAAAAACTGCTGCCCGGGAGACTTCGGAAAGGGACCCGTTAGTACTGAGAGTCTTGAAGGGCGGGGGTGGGAGAGAGAAGACTTCTTTCTGGGTAATACTAATCACCCTACCCTGCCACCCACAGACCCTGAATCAACCACAGAGTCACCCAGAGGGCAATAGAGGATCCTTCCTGGTCCTCACTGTTGCCAAAAGCCTGCAAAGTAGACCTTTGAATTCTGATGATATATGTCACTAGAAAGGGGGTATGGAGATGATGCTTGCCGAGGAGCAGTAGGGGAAACCCAAAGCACAGACCTGAAACCGGAAGGTGGGCATCACAAGGGCACCTAGCCCAGCCCTACCCGCTAGGGAGCCACCTCCCCTGAACCCTCAGCCTGGTTCTAGCCACAGTGCCAGTTCAGGCATGCTCAAGGCACTGTCACCTAGGCCAGGCGTTATCCTTCCACTCAGGTTGGGGCTGTGACTGCAAGAGGTGTGGAGCTCCCAGAAGGAAGTCTGTGGTTTCCTCCGCTTCCAGACACCTGGTCAGCGAGAAGAGAGCCCCTACCATCTGCCCTTCACTGTAGCTCCCATCACTAGGCCTTGCCCCAAGTGGGCTGCCTGGTTCTGGACCCAATGCTTAAGGACAAGCTCGATGTCGAAAGGCAGGCAGGTCCCCAGTGAGACTGAGGTGGGCAATTTCCCGGCCTCAAACACAGCTAGCCAGCTTCAGCCAAGCTGTTGTGGGAAGTCTGAGGCAAGGGAGCCTTAGAGAGGGTGGGGAGGAACCTGAGAGGAATCTCAGAGGCAAACTGAGGGCCACAGGAGGTGTGTGGCTGAGGCAGAAAGCTGAGCCTGTCCTGGTGGCAACAACTGGTCAGACCTGTTCCAGCTCACCTAGGCAGCCTGGGGGAGGGCCCGCTGGCAGCTTTGTGCTGGGATTGTTAGCTGGAAGGAAGCGGATCCTCACTCCCACAATGACATGGTTCTAGGGGCCTGCACGGGAGCCTAGGTCCCAGCAGGGTGAGGGGCTAGGTAGGCTGAGGGAAAGAGGGAAAGATACCCCTGGAGAGGGGTATCTTCTTTTTGCTGCCCATTTGGTTGTCTCTGCTGTTTGAGGCGAGGGTTAAGTAGCCACTGGCAAAAGTCCAAAGTGTCACTAGCACCCTGAAACACAGTGCCTGCCCAAGCATTCTTTTTATATCTTTATATTCTACTATGTATGTTGTGTGGGGTGGCAATGCCATGGTCAGAGGACAGCCTGTGGGAGGGAGTCACTTCAGCGGGATGAGCAGTCTCTTCAGCCCCCACCCAGAGTGAAGGGATGGGTAAGGTGGGTTGGAGGCCCTTAGACCCTCCCTTCACTCTTTCCCATACCTCCCCGGCCTTTTGTACCCCCGGCTGAGGATTTGGGTTTCAGAGCAGCCTGGCACACCACCCTCCCCCACCCAGTATCTCAAAGTTACATGACTGTTCCTTAGTAGCAAGAACAATGGGAAAGTCCAGTGTGTAAGGGAACTTAGTAAGAACAATGACAACATGCAGGTCTTCGCAGGGGGACTTGGGAGTTACAAAGTGTTTTATACTATGTCATTATGTCATTGGGCCTCAAGGGCAACCATGGGAGGCGGGTAGCAATAAGCGTCTATAAATGAAGATCCTGAGGCTCAGAAATAGAAATGATTGCCCAAAGCCACAAGCTAGTCAGGGAGCCTTGTTGCCCTATAGGGTGGGTGGCGGCCCAGGGTTAGCCAGCCGAGCCAGGCATGGAGTTAGGGTCAGTGCTTAGGCTCGTGTCCATATTCTGTCCATCTGTGTGTCATGAGCTTGTCATGCGTCAAGGCTCTGGCTTCAGAGCTGAGCCGCCAAAAGAGAATGAGATTGAAAACTGTTCCCAGCTGAGTGTCAGGGTGCACAGAAGACACCTGTTTGTGTCCTTTGGGAGGCTGGTGAGATGGCTCAGTGGGCCAAAGCACCAAGCCTCACAACCTGATCCCCCATGGTGAAAGAAAGAACCAACTCTCACAGGCTGTCCTCTGACCCCCATATGTGGACCATGCCGTGTTCATGCTCTTTCACACACAACATAAATAATGTTAACATTGAAAGTAACAGGGCCTGCTTTCCAGGCCACGGTCTTTGACATTGGCCCTGTCTTTCGTGCTTTTCGTGGCCTCCTCCCCATATGAGTCCTTGAAGATTAGTGAGTGACACCCTACCCACCCCACCTTCCCACTCCTGTCCCGTTGCTCCCTGTATCCTGGGCTGGCTGTGGGGCTCCTAAGGATGACCCCATCCACCCCTGGACCCTTTGCCCTGACACCTCCCGGGTTTCAGGTTCTCAGGCTCCCATTTGGCAGGGCCATTTGGTTCACTGGGGTCAAAGAAGAGAGCCCACTAGGGATGAAAGGCTTTACTGTAAACAAGCTGGCCAGCTTTCAGTAAACAGCTATCCTTGCCTTTGAAACAGAGAACAGCTCTGTGGGCCAGGTGCCCACTCATGAGCCTTACGTATCCAGCCAGGCCTAGGAAAGCCAACTGAGCCTTGTGAATAATAGAATGGCAAAGAGTGAAACTAGGTTCTAGGCCGGGAGGCAGAGGTGGGCAATGGGCAGAGAAGGCAGGGTTGGGGCACTGGAGTGACATAGATGCCTCCTACATCCCCACAGCACGAGCTCCGGCCTCGGCTCTGCACCATGAAGAAAGGCCCCAATGGCTATGGTTTCAACCTGCACAGTGACAAGTCTAAGCCAGGCCAGTTCATCCGAGCAGTGGACCCAGACTCACCAGCAGAGGCCTCCGGGCTCCGGGCCCAGGACCGCATTGTAGAGGTGATAAACTTTACCATATTCTCCATACTCTTCCTAATCTTTGGTGCTTTGGGGCAGCCTTACACCATGTGTGGTTTGATTAACCCGTGGGAAGTGGCCAAGCCAGAGGTGCTGGATGGTAGGCAGCTACCCAGGTAGATAGGAGGAAAGGGAAGGAAGGGTGTAAGCCACAGGTGGGCGCATGGACAGGCTGACTGGCTTCTTTTCCCATCTCTTGGGTTCTGCTTTACCAGTATACACTCTACATCCATGATTTACCTGCCAAAATCTAGGCAGATATCTGCTGGAGGCCACCCACATGGCCTTCTTGATGCCTGAGCACTCTGTGCCAGGCACGAGGAGAGATTAAACCTCCTTCCAGAGTTCAGCTTTGAGACACTGTGTTCTTCAGCTGTGCTCACGAGAGAGGAAACGTGAACTAAATGCTTGGGCTGGTCCCAGAATCACAGTCTGAGAACCTTAGAGCCACAGATCAGCTCTTCCAAGACTTCTCACTTTACACGTGAGAAAACCAAGGCCCAGAGAGGGAGGTCGGAGGAGAGCCCAGCCCGGGCTCCCAGGCACTCCTCGCTCACAGCTGTGTTTGTGTAGCCTCCTCTGGGTATTTTATTTGGCTCTTCCCATTTGTCTTGATTCCCAGCTGACTGTCAGAGAACCATGGCTGGGTTCAGGACCAAGCAGATGAGGAAATGCAGCATTAGCAGGTGGGGCTGCCTCCACCTGCCCTCCCTGAGACCTATGTGGGTAACCCTCCCTACCCTCATCTCTGCCCTGCCTCACAGGTCAATGGTGTCTGCATGGAGGGCAAGCAGCACGGGGAGGTGGTGTCTGCCATCAAGGCTGGAGGGGATGAGGCCAAGCTGCTGGTGGTAGACAAGGAAACAGATGAGTTCTTCAAGAAGTGCAAAGTAATCCCCTCGCAGCAGCACCTGGATGGTGAGCACACATTTGGGCGCCCCCAAGCCAGGGATGTGGCCAGTGCCTAAGGCCTGGTCAGAGATGGGAGTGGGCAGCTTCTTGGATTGCTCTCCATTCTCCTTCAGGGGAGACCCAACAGCATGGGTTGGTAGAGAGTGAAAGCAGGGATGAGCCCACGAGTGTCTGAAGGTAGCAGGTGACAGCAACTAACTGGCATGAAGAAGAGGGTGGGATTTCTGTCGGTATCGAGGCATGGCCCTAAGCCTCTCCCTAGCGATCCCTCTGAAAAGAAAGAGTTAACTCTGGGGCAGCCTCCAGCCTTTGCTGGATCAGAGTCCAGTGACAGGGCCCAGTGCTCCCCTCCCCCTTTTTGTCAAGTTGCCTTGGAAACTCAGGCTTGCTGGCTCTAGAGAGCAGTGGGTCCCCTTCAGACCCTGGACCCCTGCCTTTCCCCCTCCCCCACTCTCATCCTGCCAAGCTTGGCACCTCCCTCTGTCTAAGCCAAGCCAAAGTGAGTAGGGCCACTACACCAGGCAGGAGGGGCCTAGCACCCCCTACTCCTGAGTCCAGACTTTCTCCCTGGGAAGATGGCTCTGAAGGGGAGGTCTGTGCTGTGCTGAAAGTGAAACCTTTCCGGATTTTGCTGTGGGCAGGGCCTCCCTGAGGATCCGGAACTGGACTGTAGTAGTAGGTCAGGGTCCATATAACTAAGATTGCTGCTAAGAGGAGGGGTACGGTGGCCAGTCCTGTCAAGGGGTGTCATAACCTAAGTATACAGAAGCACTCCACCCATCCCTACTAGACTCTGAATGCAGAACAGCACCCCCTTCACAGGCCATGTGGGGGGTGACCCCAAGCTTGGCGTTCTCTTCCACTGGCCTCTCCGGACTCCACCCAGGACACTGTCCTTGAATCTCTGTGTCCTCTCATTTCTAGGTGGCAGATAGTTGGCACTGTTTTCTCTCCATAGCAGCAGGTGCCAGCTATATAGTCTGAGGTGTGGCCCCAAATCTGCTGCCACAGCATCAACCCCTGGGACGTGTGAAAACCAAGGCCCAGCCCTGCCTTGGGGTGTATGTGGCAGTCAGAGGACAAGTTAGAGGAGTCAGTTCTCCCCCTCTACCATTTGGGCCTTGGGGATCCAGCTCAGGTCTTCAGGTTTGGTGGGAATTACCTACCCAGTGAGCCATCTCTGGCCATAGGCGACCTGATTTTGACTGGCTGCCCTAGAACTCCATCCCATCTTAACTCTCCAGTGAGCTTGGCAACTTGACATTCTGGGTCAGATGTCAAGCTGAGAGCACTCGGCTAGTACTTGGGGGGTTAAGTGTTTGGTCCCCAGCACTGCACATAGTATATTCTGTTAGGGGGAGGTGTCTTGTTCATCACAGGTTGCCAGTCAGCATCAAATAGCACTCCTCAAGTATGATCCTCCCCGACCTCCCCAAAAAATGTTCCCCCAGTTTGCCAAGTGAGGCATTTTTAAAATAAATTTTAGTTTAAAATAGCGAAGTATTGCACTATAGTGGGGTCTTGTTTTCTGAAACTGTCAGTCTTTCTGTGCACTGGGTCATCAAAATGTCAAATGTACAGACACTGGGTTGCAGCCAAAAAAGTTGTAGCCACTGACCTCTGGTATGAGGTCTGGTGAGCTGCCGGAGCCATAGCCCTTGCCGGAGCCATAGCCCTGGCCTCCTCTGTTCTCCTGCAAAGTTTCTGGCCTGACCTTTGCTCTTTCCCTCATCTAGGCCCCTTGCCTGAGCCCTTCACCAATGGAGAGATACAGAAGGTAAGGGGTCCCTTCCTGCTTCTCTGTGGAGACAGAGCAAGTGGTGGCATGGATGGGAGTCTGCCTCAGGCTGACACATAAGGACCCAGTTCCAGTTTCTTCCTGAGTTCCAAGCCATAGGACTGCCAGAGTACCCCAGCCCATCAGGGGGTAAAGCTGTCACTTGGGAGAAGCTTGCCTGGGGCCCCTCGGCAGCCTCCGCCTCCCAAATCCCACCATACAGAAGAGGCCATTCTTCCCCGTAAGAACAGAACCTCAGTGTCTGGCTGCTGGTCCTGTTACTTCCAGCCCCTCCTCCCCGGGCAGAAAGGAAGGGGGTGAGGCTGGGAGCCAGCCGAGGCCGTGGAAGGACCCAGGAAGGGGCTGGGTGCCAGGCTCACACCCCAGCCAAAACTGCTACTCAGGCATGGGCTGTCTCAGAATCAGACCACAGAGTGGGGAGTTGGCAAGATACGCTTGAAGGCTTCCTCCACGGGAACCTAGAGGCAGGCCATGACCCCAGCCTTCCACCACCCCATCCATGCCCTGTCCATCTTACTCCTTAAAGACCTTGGTTGGTTCCTTTGGGGTTAAGGCCTGGAGAAGGCTGCAAAAGGTTAAGGGATCATGTATGCTCCTCATGCCAAACAGAGAGGGAAGGCCCTAGTAGACCTGTGCTCCAAGAAGCCCCTCCTGGGTCACTGATGCAAAATGTGAGTCAGTGCTCAAAAGTGTTGGGGAGGATGAGAGTCCAGCAGTTCTCCACCCCTGTCTAGGTGATGGATGGAACAAGGCTACCCCAATCCTTTTAGGAATGCAGTAACGTAAATCTGGAATTTGGATCAATGGCCAAGCCTGAGCTGAGGACCTTTCTCTAATGAGGTCTCTCATCAGGAGTTTCCTTTCCCACCCCTGCCAACCCATACTTTCTCCTCTCTGTGCCAGGAGAACAGCCCTGAGGCCCTGGTAGAGCCAGCTTCAGAGAGCCCTAGGCCAGCCCTGGCAAGATCTGCCTCCAGTGATACCAGTGAGGAGGTAAGCTGCCCCCTGGGGGTTGGTGACAGAGCCATTTCCAGGCCACTCTGGTTCCTGGCACACTAGCCTGTCTTTGAGGTCACATGCTGAGGTGCAGCCTGTTCATATGACCTGGCTACCCTGGCCATGGCTTCAAGGGATCCACCTCTCTGAGGCTAAAGACCAGGGAGCCCTCAGGGGCAGACACTGACTCCTTCCTCTTCTTCACAGCTAAATTCTCAAGACAGCCCCAAGAGACAGGATTCCACAGAGCCCTCATCTACCTCCTCCTCCTCCGATCCCATCTTGGACTTCAACATCTCCCTGGCTGTGGCTAAAGAGAGGGCCCACCAGAAACGCAGTAGCAAGCGGGCCCCGCAGATGGACTGGAGCAAGAAAAATGAACTCTTCAGCAACCTCTGAGAGCCCACCGCCAGCTGGCCCCCATCTGTCCTCCCCAGGTGCCCACCAATCAACATTCAAATCAGCACCAGCACCCACCCCCCTTCCTGACAAATCCTATTTTCCTAGGAATTCTGTTCTTCCCTCACCTCAGCAAAGGCCTGCCTCCCTGAAGGCTCCTTCCTACCAAGTGCCCCCTCACCAGTCCGCCTAGGACAGCACTGGAACCTGCACCAAGCAAGGACTTCTGGAGCAGACAAGAAGTCTTCCCTCAGCTACGTGTGATGACCAAGTTCAAGGCTGACCAGGGACTGACTGTAGCAGCCATTGCTCATGACAGACAGGGTGCCCAGGTCCTCGGAGCTATGGCTTAGCATCTTTGGTTCATTTGATTTCGTTTTTCTTTTTCTTTTTTTTTAAAGAGTGTAGCATTGATAATTTAGAGGGGTTCTTGTTTTCATGATTCTTGTGATTTTCCTGGTTGTACCCAGGGCATGGCAACAGCCTCATCCTTAAATTTTTATTCCTACTCTTATCCCGAGAGGCCTGGGCAGCATGGGGAAAGCCTGGTTGCCTCTACCTGTCCTGAGTCAGGTGCCGCCACTGTAAGGAAATGCCTTCAGAAATTCACTGGTTCCTTCAAACTCCTCGAGCCTGTGTCTTCCTTTGGAATTTTGCCTCCTAGCCTCATACCTTCCAGAGTGGGTAGAGTGGGGAATGGATGATGATTCCCAGGTAGCTGGGCTTTGGTTGAAAGGAAGGATTCTCACCCCCGGAGGACTATGTAGGGCTCTCGCACCCTCAAGCTACAGTGGCTTTGCAGCTACTTTGGGGTCCACAGGGCCCTTTAGCTACCTGTCAGTGCACCCTAGGGCATGGGGCAATATGGATGTTTATAGGGACTGTGGGAAGAAGCTGAGATGACTCTGGGACTCCTCATTCCACAAGTGCTGCAAGTCAAGTTGTACTCCAGAGCTAGGTTTAGGATGTGAGGCTCGACTCCACACCCTCTAGCCCCTCCCACCCCCCACCAAGGGTACAGGATTCTCAGCAGTCTGAGCCTGGCCCAGACACCCTTCCTTATCTCCCAATGGCCTGGCTGGAAGGCAGATACCCAGCACAGGAGAAAAGTGGCCCAGGACACATTGTGTGGTGAGCTGGGCTGGAAGGGACTTTGCAACCTGGGATATGGGGATATGCTGCCTCTAATAGAGGCCCTTAGGTGCCCAGAGTGCAGGGCCAGGAGATCTTAGGACAGGTGTTCAAACATGAAAAGGAGTGTGGTCCCAGGCTACTTGCAGTTCACCCATTCTATAGGAAGACCACTCAGAATCAGGTTGCTGGTCTGAAAGGAACAAGTAAGGCAGTGGATCTGGTTGAGAAGCCCCGGAGCCCTATGGGCTGGGAGAAGGGCCAGTCACTATCTGGCCATCTCACCAGCCTTAAAAGAGATCATCCAGAGCCCTTATCTCAGTACCTATCATCTTGTGCCTGCCTGCTCAGCTGGGCCTGGCCTCCCTCATCCACCCATGCTTCTAACCTTTGACCCCAGGTGGAGGCCCCCAGCCTGGTGTAACAGGCCTAAGGACTGCCCCACAGGGCTTGGATAAGCCCCTCCCTACCTCATCAGCTGGGTGGAGAAGTGCTGGTGGACCTTTGACTCTAAGCTGGACCAAAACTGGCTAAGGTCTGGAGCAGAGTCCAAAGGGAGCCAATAACAAGCTTCACTCCAGATTCAGGCATTCTGGAGCACAGCTTTTCCCCTTTGCAGCCCTGGGGTAAGACGCCAGGACTCAGGCAGCCGGCGCCATCACTATCACAAAGCTCTTCTAACCTGTGAGATGTCAGATCTGTTTTGAAAACACACCTGGCCTCTCCCATGACTACTTCAGATAACAACAGAGAATGGGGGCTCCCTCCTGCAGGAGAGCCACCCACACATCCTGGAAAACTTTTGCCAGCAGCCTGGCTATCCTGAACCCGGGCCTCTGCTGCCCTCTAATGGCCAGGCTCGGTGCAGCTGTCTAGAGGCACAGAGTGATGAGTTGAAGGGAAGACCATGAGCTTGATGTGCCAGAGGGGCTGAGTGTGGCCCCTGGTTCTCTCGCCTGCCCCAGGCTCCAGGCTTCTCTGACAGGGACACTCCCCAGGTACAAGGAGCTGTATCCAAAAGTTCTTCCCTCAAACCTGTCTGGCTCCAAAGAGCTGAAAGAACCAAGGACAGTAGACAGAGGGGCCAGCCCACTCCTTCAGCAGATCATCTGTCTTTCCACGTCCAAGCCCACTTGGTCACTCTGGCCTGCTGACAGCAGGGTTGACTATCTGCCCCAGTCTCCTCCATGAAGAATGAAGGAACAAGGAAAGCTGCCTAAACAAGCGCTTTACTCAGCCAGGGCCCCAGGAAATGCTGGCTCTCCAGACCCTGCCAGCCTCCAGTTCCCACCTCCACCCTGACTTTGATGGACTACAGCCATCCATCCAGTGCAGTTAGGGTCAGCTTATGGTTGGGAGTAGGAAGGAGTCTTAGTCACTGTCTGCCAGGGGCGGCCAAGGCACGCTCCAGCTCAGGCGGGCCTGGAGCAGACTGAAGGTACTGTACATTTATCTCCCATGTAGCTGTCTGGCCTTGGGTACAGGGGGTAGTTCTAACCCTCCTGCTCACACTGGGTGGTTGTCACTGCATCCCACTCTGTAGGGTTTCTCTTCCATATGGTTCGTCTGCTCCAGAATCCACTTCTGCTCTGGCTCACTCACTGCCAGCCTGAGTGTCACCTCCTGGAAGACATTGCTCACAGCCACCTGTAGGGGCCAAGAGAGTCACAGCCTCAAGTTCAAACACCAATAGCTCTACTTCCCTAAGCCTCCCCACCGATGCCCTTACCTGCTTGAAGTGAAGTTTCTGGAACATCCTGATGCTAGGTTCATTTTCTTGCCCGATTTTGGCCTCAAATTTGGTCAGACCTAGCTTCTTCACTCCTCCAGTTATAAGAGAGAAGGGCAAACTGTAAAAACTCCGCTCTTCCGCCCCTCTGTCCCAGTCTGCGGTGGAGGGGCCTGTCATCTGTCTCTTCCTGAAGAAGGCTCAGCTGGGGCCTACCCATGTGATCAGTATGTTTGTCTTACCATAGGCCATCATCAGGAGAGATGCCTCAGTGCCAAAGCCCTGGCCTCTGCAGCTGGGTTCTAGGAGAAAGCACACTGCAGCTAGTACCAGACCCCGGGCCCCAGCGTGTGTACCTGACAAGTGGTGGCTCACTGATTGTCAAAACTCTACTGTTGGCATTCTTCCCAGGAAAAAGAAAGGAAAGGGAAAGGACATGTAAGGCTCCCAGCAATCTGAACCCTGTTCCCTTCACTAGGGTGCTCTGGGCAGAAGCCTATAAGGACCAAGGATGCAGAAGCAGAAAGGGTTCCTCCACAGCATGGCAGAACATTTCCTGAATTGCTGCTTTTTTGAGGATCTCCTCCTAACAAAGACACAGATGAAGTTTGGAATGCTAGGGAGATGGCTCAATAGTAAAATGCTTGCAAGGAGGACCAGAGTTTGATGCCCAGAATCCATATAAAGAGGCTAGGTGTGGTGGCATGGAATTTGAAGCCCAGTACTGGGTAGGCACAGCCGGCTATCCGGGCCTATGTGGCAACTCCCAGGCTGGTGAGAAACCCTGTCTCAAACAAACAAACAAAAACCTACAAAGAGAAAGGTTGATGGCAGGTGAGGAACAAAGGCCAAGACTGTCCTCTGGGCCTATACACCACACACAAACAAAGACAGACAATAGCAAAGGCTAAGTTCATACCAAGGTATATGGAAGAAAGTAATGAGCCCAAGGGTTAGTCGCCATAGTGAGTGTGGGACAGGAGATCTGCCAGTCAAGAGCTGGCTGACAATAGCTGACTGAGCCACCCTTGGGCACCCGATAAGCTCTCTGAAGTTCTAGCTGGCCCAGGTGGGACAAACCTGCAATCATGACCTCGATCTCCCCCAAGGTGGGGTCCTCTAGATCTGTGAGGAAGAGGTTCACATCTCCCACCATGCAGCTCTCTTCAGGGAGGTGGGGCTGGGCCTGCCATTTCTCTGCATCCAGTACAATGAAGGTGCATTCTGAGGACAGAGGCAACAAGGTTAGCACCTGGAGTCTTCAAAACAGGAGGTGAGGTGCCAGGCACAATAGCACACTCCTGTAGTCCAGCACCAGGGAGGCAGAGGCTGATCTCTGCAAATCTGGGGCCAGCCTGGTCTACAAAGCAAGTCCAGCACAGCCAAGGCTACACAGAGAAATCCTATTTAGGGAGGGGGAAAAAAGGTGAGGCTGGTTTTCCCACCCAAGCCAGAGAACTGCAGGACACTGCTGTCTCTGAGCCCCGCAGGAGAAAAGGGGCCCAGAGCCTAGTACAGAGTTCCAAGATCATGTTTGATCTGAAGCAGGGGAACAGTCTGTACCAAAGGGTAGGACCTATACTAGGCTATGGCAAGAGACATAAGAGCAGAACCCAAATTAACAGCTGGAAATCAAACTGCTTTATTCTCTAAATCCCTCCCAGCAGGTGTCTGCTCAGGCAGGGGGACAGTGAGGTCAGCCACAGGGACCACTTCAAACAGTTCAAGTATAAGCAAACTCCAAAGTTTTTACTGCAGTCTAGTGATGGCCCCAAAGGGGCGATAGCTGAGGGGTGGGGAAAAGGGAGGGAGAGTGGAGGCTGCCTAGGGCGTGGGGGTGGGGGCTCCTCACTGTCTTCGTCTTCACGCCAGCTGCGCTGCATCTCATACTCCTGCTCCAGGGTCAGCGGCTCTGAGGCTGTCAGATGCCTCAGTTCCTCTGACTTCATCCACTCGTGGTACCTGGCGGGGAGAGGAAAGAGCCTTCGATGAGTGGCACAGATTCAACAGCATGGGTTTTAATGGGTGTGGAGGGACAGGCCTGGATGCCCAGTCCCCGGGGGCGGAGGCAGGAGGATTAGGTGTTCGAGGCCAGCCTGAGTTACAGGAGACCCTTTCTTCAAACAAACAAGCAAGGAGAGGATGAATGTTCAAGCTTTGACTGCAGAGAATTGTGCGCCAGCCTCTAACACCACAATTCCACATAGCTATGAAGTATGAAGTACAAACAAATAAACAAGAATCTGACATTGGGTGTGGTGACTCATACCTTTAGTCCCAGCCTTGGGGAGTTTGAGGCTAGCCTAGGTTACATGGTTCTAGGCAGCCAGGATTGCATAGTGAGAGCATAAGTGCTACAGAGTGAGGGACTTTAGTCATTTTTGCTCTAAGTCAAACACATTGTAGATGTTCAGTTAATATATAATCAATTAAAAAGCCCCCCCCCAAAAAACCCAAAAGACTTTGCGCTTTGTAAGATGAAGTGGAAGACAGGGATGAGGGCCCACAGTACTGACAGAAGACTCCAACAAAAGGATATGGCCAGTCAGAAAAGTCGGGTTCCTCCCTCAAGCAAAACCAGACATCGACATCTCTGTGTGAGAGATTCCCACCTAGGAGGTGTGAAACCAAACATCCCTCAAATCCTTGAGGAATTGTCACCTCAGAGGCTAGAATGTTTTCTGCCTCTGAGACTTACTGCTTAATAAGCTCACCCTTTCTAGCTCTTTCTGAACTCTGGCTGGCTGGTTCAGGTCAGCTGTTCTGCCTCAAACTCCTCTCCAAGCTGACTGATTCAATCTGGCTTCTCTCTCGGTTTCTGATGGAATTGCTCTGCTTGGCCTCAAGCTAACTCTAGCAATCTGTTCTAATCTCCTGGCTCCTTGTCATTCCTTTGCTCATTTGCTCACCCATGTCTAGCTTGTTCTCTCTACAACCTGTCTCTATAAAACTGTCCCAGTAAAAACTCCCTTAAACTCAACTCCACTGCACTGCCTCTCAACTGACTGAGTCAACGAATTCAGAGATCTCCATGACCCTGTCTCATAAATGCTGGGATTAAAGGTGAATACCACCTTGCTTGGTCCTAAGTGTTTCTTCACCTGAAACTTGCTCTACACCAGGCTGGCCTTCAACTCAAGAGATCTTCTTGCCTCTGTCTCCCGGGATTAAAGGCGTGTCTGTATTCCAGCCCTAGAGGCCTTTAGATGTGACCCCTTGCCAGAGCAGCTATGTTGCTGGATTAAATTTCCTCTACAAACCTCAGAGGTTGGGCAAAGAGGGTTGGGCAGACCTCTACAAGACAGAATGTCAGAGACCTCCCAAAAGTAAAACTATTGGTAAAGGATGCCCCCATCCCTTACACAGTTTCTCAGCCTACCAGATGTTTACCAACTAACCGCAGGAAGAGTCCCTGTAGCTCACTTCTGGCCTTTAAACAGTAGGCATCAAAATAATGTAGCACTCAACATCTGGGACAAGCACTAGTTAAGTCTCCAGAATGACAGCATCCCCTTTACTGATACCAGGAAATGCCATCAGTAGCGAAGGAAGAAAACATTTCTTTGTTCTTTGCTACATACATTTAGATGATGTAATTCCTAACTGAAAAAGCCAAAAAGAGAGCTGAGAAATGAAAAGGAAACAAGTTCTCCACTTCAGCTTTATTCTTCCTGCATGGAATTATTTTCCCCTCTGAGACACAGTCTTACTATGTAGCCCTGGCTACCCTAGCACGTACTATGTAGACCAGGCTGGCCTCAATCTCACAGAGGTCCACTTGCCTCTGCCTCCCAAGTGTTGTGCTGGAATCAGAGATGTGCAGCACTGCACAAGTAATGTTGTTTAGAACGAAACAGGCTCCTGGGTTAGGACTGAGGAAGGTCTTGCCCTGTTTCCTCCACACTACAACCAGTCAGGTGAAGTTACCTAGGCACGTGCTCCGAGGTGTAGGGTACCAGGACCACCTTCTTGCCCACCAGCACGGTGTTCTGATTCAGCCTCATTGTAGCTGCCTAAAAGTGGGGAGAGTTCTAGACTTCAGAGCTCCAAGTGTCTTTCCATGCAGGGTGGAAACTCCTACAGGCTTCTGTAGAGGCGGGGCTGCGTTGACAAGGAGCGTCCTCCTTCCCCTCACAAATACAACTCCTGTAAGAAAAAGAACCGAAGCGGTCAACAAATCTCGGCTCTCATCTCAGGGATCAAATTTTGGGTTTTGTTTTGTTTTTTTTGTTTGTTTGTTTGTTTTTGCGGGTTCCATCCCCAAGAACTTGGATCGAGCGCCATTTAATCAGGATTCAGAAACGACGTGCTCCAGTCCGTGGAGTCCACCCCAAAACGACCCGCTAACCCTTCTTTAAACCTGTTTCCAACCCTTTCCTCCAGAGTCCATGCCACCTAGCTCTGACCTTCCCCTTTCCCGTCCCCAGGCCCCACTCGAAGTCCTCAGGCCTCAGCCCTTTGCGTGGTACGACAGTGGTACCCTCTAACCGCGCAGCCTACAAACTGCCAAACTCACACCCATCCCCCGCAGAGGAAGGCGTCCCCAACAACAGGCCGCTCCCAGAGAGCCAGGCTTCCCGCATGCGCGTCGGCGCGCACCGTCCGCTTCCGCCACGCAGACGGCAGCCGTGGGGCCCAATCCCGGCCCCGCCCCCACGAGGCGCCCAATCAGAGCCTTGTGCCCCTCCCGACGCACTGGCCGGGAAGGTGGGCTGAGGAGCATGCGCATGCGCGCAGCGGTCGCCGGTGCGGGACAGCTGGCGCCGGGTGGCAGCAGCGGAGCTGGAGGCGGTGGCCACTGTGGACAGGAGCTAGCTGTGCTGCAGGTCTGGGACGGACAGTAGGGAAGAATGGGGTGGAGATAGATGTAAATTTTGGAGAGGAGGGAAGGGAGGGAGAGGCTCAGAGATGGGCTCTTGAGAAGAGATGGAGGCTTAAGGGTGGGGAGCCTTAAGGAAAGGCAGAAGAAGGCAGGTGAGGGAGCAGGAGGCCCCATTTAAAAGAGGCTTTGGGGCAAGGAGTTAGTGCGGACGGGCGACCTGAAAACGGCTCCTTGCTGTGAGCGGAGAGGCAGACAGTTATGCGGGCTGTCCTGTGTAGTCGTGAGCCTACAGATACTGGAATGAAATAAGCACCTTAGGGTAAAGAGGGCTGTGATGGCAAGTGACGCTTAGTGGCCCCGAAAGCACTTCAGTCACTCACTTGGAGTATTAGCATCTAGGCACAGAGAAGCGTAGCGAGAGTAAAATTAGAAGGCATTGTCCAGAGAGCTATGTCCCACCAAGGCTGCCTCATGACAGATACTGAGGCCAAAGTGCCTGAGTTAAAAGGGCTACAGGTAAAAGGGGCAGGTTGCAAGTCTCCCCCATTCTCATCTCTGTTAGGAAAATTAATTCTACTCTTTTGTCTTAGGAGCCGCAGCAGCTGCTGGCCTTGCACAGAAGTAGCCTCTTCGGCCAACCCTTTCTCACTCTTTGGAGATGGCAGGTGAAATCACAGAGACCGGGGAGCTCTATTCTCCTTATGTGAGTTTTTCTCCGTATATGCATTCTGCTCCTTGTCATGCTCCTGGTTTCTAGAGAAGCCCACTGCTGTTCGCGGACTGCACTAATGAGTGTCCTTGTTTAAGCAGACCCTGGTGACAACGAGACTGAAAGGCCACGTAGCTGCCGGCAGGGTCATGGCTCTCACTGTAAATATCAGGCCCATTCCCCTTTCGTTTATGTAATGTTTTTTTAAAGCTTTATTTATAATTATGTGTCTGTGTGTGGATGTGTGCTGGGAATTGAACTGAGGTCCTCTGCAGGAGCAGCAGGTGCTCTTAACTGCTGAGCCGCCTCTCCAGCTCCAGGTCTCCTTTTGGATGCCTATCAGAGAGTGCCAAGCCAAATAACTAACTTGCCAGTCTCCCATAGTCTGTCACAGGGCTCCTGCAGGTCGTACACAGTCCTGCCAGTCAGATGGGCAGTCCCTGACAGCTGTTGCCTTAGAGTTTTGTTCATCTCAGCAGCCTGCACCCCCTTTCGTCTGTAGCTGAATTTTAAATTGCACAACTTTTATGGTTTGGGATGTTGAAAGAGGCGGCGAAGAGCAGAGGCTTCCAATTACAGTTTGGTTGAGTCAGCAATTATGACAATTAGAGCGATTGATTTCTCTCTGTCTTGACTCTGTGGCTCCTTCACTCTCCCACACACTCAGTTTATCTTCTCTCGTGTAGTATCCAGTTGGTTGTGGTTATTTCGTCACAGGGTCTTAACTGGATACGTAGCTGGGGGTGTGTGAACATCCAGGACTGACTCACACTGCTACCCCCTATCGCCACACACAGCAGCTCTTCTCCACAGAGCCTTCTTTCTAGACTTTCCCTGGCTTCAGCAGCGGCCCTGCTGTTCACAAGCAGCCACAAAGGCTCCTTTTCACCTCTGCAGCTTGCCAGGGAAAGTCCCTCTCGAATGCTGGAATGGAGTGGACAGTTACTCTCTGTGTGAAGTCATGTGATGGTTCCTTGTCCTCTATCAGCAGTAAGATGTCGGCACTGTCCCTACAAGTTGCCACAATTCTGCCTCTTTCTTACGATAACTACAAACTTAGAGATGAGGAAATGAGTCATTGCTGAGACTGAGTTTTAGAAGGAAAGCAGCTTATGTCCCCATTTCTTATGCCTCCACCTGTTCAAGCGGTTTTCACACACGCCACCATGCATCCACAGGAGCCTGGACAGTTAGGCCTGCGTGCCTCTGGAGCTCCCCCACCCCCTTTTTTCCCCATTTGTTTTTTTGAAATTAATTTATTTCATGTGCGTTGACGTTTTGTCTGCATGTTTGTGTGAGGGTGTTGGATCCTCTGGAACTGGAGTTCCATACAGTTGTCAGCTGCCATATGGGTTGCTGGGAATTGAGCCTGGGTCCTCAGGAAGAGCAGCCAGTGCTCTTAGCCACTGAGCCATCTCCCCAGCCCCTCCTCTTCCATTTTGTATGTGTTTTATTTTACCCAGGGTCTTTGCAGTTGCCATAAACAAAGTGCTGTGTTTCTTTAGCGTAATAGTAAAGAGAGAGATGTGGGGAAAAGATGGGTGCTTGTGGTGATAGGGTCGTGTTAACCAGGAGTTGGTGGTCAGGGTTATGAGGAAAGCAGGCACCTTCTTCCTGTGTATATTTGTTTTACTTTTTTATATGTATGAATACTGGGAATATATATATACATATATATATATACATACATACATACATATATACATCACATATATATGATATAGATGGATGGAAAGAAAGAAAGAAAGAAAGAAAGAAAGAAAGAAAGAAAGAAAGAAAGAAAGAAAGAAAGATACAGCCAGGCATGGTGACATACGCCTTTAATCCCAGCAGAGGCAGAGATAGATGGATCTCTGTGAGTTCAAGAGCAGCCTAGTCTACAAAGTGAGTCCAGGTCAGCCAAGCCTTCCCAGAGAAACCTTGTCTGGAAAAACCAAAATCAAACCAAAACAAAAGAAGATATATCTCATACGCATGCGGTGCCTATAGAGGCAAGTAGGAGACGTCAGATCCCCTAAAACTGGAGCTGGAGCTGGTTAAAGCCATCAGGTGGGTGCTGTGAGCTGACCTGGAGTCCTGTTCAAGAGCAACAGGTGATCTTCATCACTGAGCCATCTCTCCCAACCCTAAGGTTGGTTTTTTAATTAGTTTTTTTGAGAATTTTGAACATATTGACCTCCTTCTCCAATTCCTCCCACTTGCCTCAATTTTGTGTCCTTTTAAGACAAGACTAAAAAGTAAAAAGCCATCAAGTTCAGTTTGTGCTGCCAGTATATTCTGGGACCTGTGGCATCTTACTGGAGCATGGTTCACTTAGCAAAGGCTATGGATTTCTCCTGTCTCAGCAGCTTTCCATTGCCAGTAGTCACTTGACCTCACACCCTCCTTCTCCCTCCCTGCTGGGACTTGGCCTGGTGTGGCTTGAGCCTGCACAGGTCTTGTGCACACTGTCATGACCACTGTGTGTGTCCTGAAGACACTGTTTCCTTGTCATACAGCCTCTGGCCCTTATACTCCTTCCCCTTCCGCCGCCTTTTCTGAATTACCTTAGAGTCTCTTAATCCACCATCCTAGAAAATAAATCTGGTGTGTGTGTGTATTGGTTGGTTATTGTTTTTAAATTGTATGTGTACGGGTATTTTGCTTGCATGTATATGTGGTAAATGCAAGAGGGCATCTGATGCCCCCTCCTGGTATTTTGTACCATGTGCCAGGTGCCCAGAGAGGCCAAAAGAGGATATCAGGTTCCCCAGAACTAGAGTTCCAGATGGCTATTAGCTGCCATGTGGAACCTGGGAATTGAACCCCGGTCCTCAGAAAGAGCAGCCAGTGGTCTTCACTGCTGAGCCACCTCTCCAGCCCTGTTTTTGTCTCTTGAGACAGGATCTAGCTATGTAGTCCAGGCTGTCTTCAACCTCATGATCTTTGCTTCACCTCTTGAATGCTGGGGTCACCATGCCCAGCTAAAAATTATCTTTAAAGATTTATTTGTTCTGTGCATATCATGTTCTGCTTACATAAATGTTTGTGTATGTGTTCCCCGGGTGCCTGTCATGATAACAAGACGCAGGATGCCCCATAACTGGATGCAGGATGCCCCATAACTGGAGCTGCAGGTAGTTGTGAACTGTCGTGGGGGTGCTGGGAACTGAACCCAGGTCCCCTTCAAGACCAGCAAGTGCTCTTAACCACTGAGCCCTCTCTCTGGTGGCACACCTCCCCACTCCCTCCCTCTTCCCTTCTCCTTTCTCCCCTCTTCCCTTTCTCTTTAGATTTATTTTAGTATTTAAAGCTAGTGTGTGTATATGTGTGTGTGTGTGCACATGTGCACAGATGTCCGTGTAGGCAAGAGGAAGGTGTTAGGTCCCCTGCAGTGAATTGTAGATGCTTGTGAGTTGCCTGGCATGGGCGCTGGGAACAAAACTCTAGTCCTCTGCAAGAGCAGTAAGTGCTCTTAACCTGTAGCTTGCCAGTCCAGTGAGGCCAGCTAGACACCAAGCTCCAAGGGTCCTCCTGGGTCCACCTCCCTAATATTGGGATAACAATCCCAGGCTTGTTTGAGTGTTTGTTATTTTGAGACAGAGTCTTACTATGTAGTGGCTAGCATGGAACTCACTGTGTAGACTAGGCTGCTCTCAAACTCACAGAGATCCGCCTACCTCTGCCTCCTGAGTAGCAGGATTAAAGGAATGAACCACCACGCCCAGCTGAACCCCAGGTTTTTAAGTGGTGCTCATCAGTAGGCTCAAGTCCCCATGTGTGCATGGCAAGCACGGTATTGACTGAGCCATCTTCCCAACTCTACAGTCTTAAATCCTGGTCAGGGCTCAAACACTATTGCGGCCTTGCGACTCCTTTGAATGTCATCAGGGGGTTCGCTTCTGAAGAGATGATGCTTGGGTGACCTGGGTGTCTTGTGGGTGAAAGCGAGGCAGGCATATAGAACACTGCACTAAGCTCTCTTGGGCACAGAGCTGCTAGCTCAGCACAGAGGAGTCTAGTGAGCCTGCATGTGTGGGGTTACCTACATAGAATACAGCAGGGTCTTAACTCTTCCACTTTCTGCCACCCTTTCAAGGAGGTTGCCCTCCTCCCCACTGTCATGTGACCTCTTTCCCCCCTTCCATAGCTCCTCTTAGCCTGGTCTGTGACTGAGTTGAGAGTGGCTTCCTTTTGGCTCCTCTTCATGACCAGTGCTCACTGAGTGCCTTTCCCAAAAGTAAAGAGGATTTAATATGCACCCAGACTGCCGAGGCCCACAGATGGCACAGAAATACTGCCTCACACAGCAGGGCTCTCTGAGCTCCCAGTGGACACAGTGTTTACTCTGAACCTAAAAATAGCAACAAAGCAGGACAAACGACTTCCGTCTGTTTCCTAGTTTACTTTTTTTTTTTTTACTTAAAATTTTACGTGTTTCCCCTGAATGCATATATGTGAATAATATGATTGTGGTTCCTATAGAGGCCAGAAAAGGGTGCCAGATCCCCTGAACTGAATTTATAGATGCCTGTGAGCCATCACGTGGAACAGAACTCATGTTTTGTGAAAGAACAGCTAGTGCTAAGAAACCACTGAGCCATCTCTCTAGCCCTGTTTGTTTGTTTGTTTGCAGGAAAAGGTTTCTCTGTGTTTCTTGGCTGTCCTGGAGCATGCTGTATAGACCAGACTGGCCTCGAACTCAGAGACCTGCCTGCCTCTGCCTCCTGAGTGCTAGGATTAAAGGCCTGCCACCATGCCTGGCTTCTACAAATGCTTTTTTTTTTCAATGCTTTATTTATTTTTATGTTTATTGGTGTTTGTCTGCACATATCTCCGTGTGAGAGTGTCAGATCCCCTGGAACTGGAGTTACAGACAGTTGTGAGCTGCATGTGAGTGCAGGGAAGTGAACCAGGGTCTTCTAGAAGAGCTGCCAGCACTTTTGACAGCTGAACGAGTTCTCCAGCCCTTGAAAATGCTTTGTATACTCCCTATTCTCCCATAAAGTTTTTGCCTAAATAGTGTCACTTTCTTAAAGCTCTTTGCTTTTTCCTTGCTTCCATTATAAGACACCTCACCCAGACTGTTTGTATAAAGTAAAGGTCTTACCCCTGCTTAGTGTATGTTTTAAAGGTGCGGTGAGGGGAGCAGAGTTTCTGGACATCCAGAAGATGACTGGAGTCAGCTGAGTCTGTTAGTGCACATGGGGAGCTCACCAGAGGTGACCACTCAGATACAGTGTACAGCCAGCTGTTAAGTCCTTACTGTAGCTGACTAGGACCATACCCAGGTGTTGGAGTGGGTGATATGACATGTGACAGGGACCTAGGTGCGGCCTGGGTCTCCAGAACATGGGATTTTGAAGGGCAGAGACCTGGTCCAGACATCTTGCTCATCAGCTGGGGGTGGGGAGGTTGGGTGGGGAGTTATCTTTGTAGAGTAAGCAGTCTGAAGCAACCAATTTTAACAGATACTAAGAGGCTAAGATAAGAGGCTATCTGGAGGAGGTTCCGCACAAACATGCAGTTTTAACACTAGCTGAGATAAGTTGCTTAGGACATCTTAACCTTTAGTTCCTAGAATAGAATTGCATAGTTTTCCATGGAATTCTCCATCAAGGAGGTCAGATTCTAGTTAAACCTGGAAGTGGCTTCAGCAACAATACAAGATGGAGGATTCTTGGCCTGTCACACCTGCTTAAAAACCCTCCAAACCATGGCACCTCCATCACTTTCCACAAGGGCCTGTGTCTTGCATGGCTTGGTTCACTGACTACAGCCACTGTGTGGCTGCCAGAAAACCCTACAGACACCTGTAAGAACGCGATGTTAGATTCCAGCTATTGCTCAGACCACAGTTCCTGCAGTCCCCTAAAACAGATCTGGACATTGTGAATCCCTAGCTAACACATTGCTTGGTGCTAGGGTTTCTCACCTGAGGACAAGAGGGTGGCCACACATTCCCCACCCTCCCTGCAGCATGGCAGTCAGAGAGCCTGGCTGCAGGCTACACTGTGAAACCATCTCCATCCTAAAGACTCCAAGATGCCTCCCACTCATGCCAAGGGGGAGATTTCTTCAGAGCCTTCACCATGCTGTTTTCTGTCTGTCTGCCCATGGCACTCATAACTCTTAATAAAGTCCTTACCCCCACCCACATGTCTCAGTGTTCCCCTGAACCCCATATTTGAGGCCCCCTCAAAACCCCTACCTCTCCCACTATAAGCCTTTGTACCTGGAAGTCCCTTTCCTTGAACCTTATTTCCTTGTGAAGGGGGAAGCGCACAGAGCAGGGAATGTGCACATGATACAGCCCAAGTGTGAATGTCAGAAGACAACTTTGGGGAGTTGGTTCTCCCCACCTTTACACAGATTCAGGGCATCAAACTGAGAGTCAGGCTTTTCCATAAGCCCTTTTACCTGCTGAGCTGTCCAGTTCATGATCTTCTTCTTCTTCTGCTTCTGCTTCTGCTTCTGCTTCTGCTCCTGCTTCTGCTCCTTCTCCTTCTCCTTCTCCTTCTCCTTCTTCTCTCTGTCTTTTTTTTTCTCCAGTATCTCATTGTGAAACCTAGGTTGGCCAGACCCTTATTCTTCGTCCCTTAAACTCCTACATTCCGAGACTACAAGAGTGGGCCGCCAGAACTAGCTGAGTATCATTTGCATTATCTCTTGCAGCAAAGCCCTAGTTCTTATCTTTGTTCCATTTATCTCACACTGTAATTGCTGTCTGTGTTCTGTCTCTTCCCTCTGTGTGCTTTATCAGGGGAATGGGGTATATCTGTCTAGCGCCATTGAATCCCCAACTCCAAGCATAGGACAGACCTGCTGGAGGCACAGAAATGGCCGAACAAGGAAACGAGCAGAACTGAGCTAGCTAATTTATTTTAGCCAGGTACACACTGGCTTCAAACTGCCAGTGGTGAAACTGACCCCACCCAAGCTAAAAATGTGTTTGCTATAGCCACAGTCACTTGTAGAAAGCCGATGACAGCTCAGAAGGCCAGAGGTGTGCTGCCATGCCCAAGGTAACCGGAACAGGGTCTGGTGGTGTCCTTTGCATTTGATTTTATAGCATGCAAGTTATAAGTCAGGTTTTATATTTTTATTTACTTATTTAGTATGTGTTTGTGTGTGCACGTTCATGCAGTTAGGGGACAATTTGTCAGAGTCAGTGGGTCCTGGGGATTGAACTCAGATTGTCAGGCTTGGCAGCAAGCACTTCTACCCACTGACCCATCTCTCTGGCCCTGAGCCAAGTTTTGCTGTTGTTTTAAATCCTGAACTTGGTAGTGACTGTGGTGATGCATGTCTGTAATCCTGAGACTTGGGAGGCTGAGACAGAAAGATTGCCAGCCTGGGCTACATAGTACTAGCCCAGACAGTACTACATAACAAAGCTTTGTCTCAAACAAAACAAAACAAAACAAAACGCCACAATCCCAAAGTTGGTAGAGGGAAAAGGGTGTGGTCGAGCAAGTGGGTGTCACTGCCCAGGTTGTGCCAGGGTCCTACCTGTGGCACTCTGTCTTCAGGAAGCCCCTGCCAGGCTGAGGAGCGCACAGCTGGTCATTACATGGCTTTGGACAGTCAAAAACAGACTGAGATTGACAAGAATGGACATGGAGGGGCTGTCATCCTCTGGGTGACCGTGCAAACAGTTGGTCTCCCAGCGCTTGGCTGCAGATCCCGGCTCCTTAGGATTCAGGTGCTGTCCCTCCCCGGTCTCCCTGGTAAAGACCTAGGAAGGCCTCCACAGTTGTGAAGTCACCCAGAGCTGTCCTCAGGTTAATTAATCCCCTGGCTGAATGCTGTCCCTGCTGTTTCCAGGTCGGGCTGGTGTATATGTTTAACCTCATCGTGGGCACAGGTGCGCTCACCATGCCCAAGGCCTTTGCCACTGCTGGGTGGCTGGTCAGCCTCATCCTGCTGGTGTTCGTGGGTTTCATGAGGTAAGAGCTGAGGGGGGTGGAGGGGGGGCTGCCACTCCTGGGCTGATGACAGAACTGGAGCAAGTCCACCAGCGAGCCTGAATGTCTCTTAATTACCAGGAAAGCTCTTGAGGGGTAGGAAGATTGCTGTTTGCATATATGTAGTAAGTGGGTCTTAAGCTAGATGGCCCAGGGCAAGGCAAATAGATCCAAAGGTCAAAGGGCCTTTTGCTTAGAGAACAGTTGTGAATCCCTGAACAGTTAGGTCAAGGTACCAGATGAGGCCTTGGAGTGTCTCACCAGATAATGGCCGGCTAGTCCTGGCAAACTCAGCTTCCCTGCTAACCATCGTCCTTGCTCTCTGAGAAGACAGCACCTAACCACTGAAGAGGACTCTAGCAGACATGAAGGCAGGCTAGGAACTCAGTTTACAATTTAGGATTTGCTTTAAAAAATTCACCACAGGCACACTCATACACACACACACACATCTCTCTATATACATGCATGTATACATGCACACACACAGATATGGGGCAGTCAGTTTTTTTTAAGGACCTGCCTTCTGTCTGCCCCAGTCACCCAGGCCTCCAGGAACACTTGCTTTGTTGACCAGATGTTGGAGGGGTTGGCAGCTGATGCTTCAGAGCAGAGACTGCCTCCTCTTGGTGATTCCCCTGTCACTCTGACATCCCATCACAGTGGCCCAAGCTGTGAAAATATGTAGAGCAAGGCATATCCAGCCCCCTCCACCAGGTAGGAAGCCATCTGTGTTAAAGAAGTGGGAAGTCAGGGCTGGAGAGTTGGCTCAGCAGTTTGGAGCGCTTGTTGCTCTCTGAGGACCTGGTAGCTAACAACCATCTGTAACTTCAGTTCAGGGGATCCAATGCTCTCACCTCCATGGAAAATGCACAGTTTTGCTGTCGTTGTTTGGTTTGGTTTGGTTTGGTTTTGGGTGCACATACACACATAAAGATAAAAAATATAAAAAATAAAATAAATTTAAAAAACAGAAGTAGGCCATGTGGGGAGGTGCACAACTGTAACCCCAGTGCTTGGCGCAGCTGCGGCACCAACAGGATGAAAGGTCACCTTTAGCTGCATAGTAGATAGCCCCCCACCAGAAAAAGTGGGAGGGACACTTAGAGACTCCTCCAAGGAGTACTCCCTTGGCAGACAGCACTTCTCTGCCATCCTCAGTGTTTGGGACTTTTCACTGAATAAAGCGAAGATCTCTCTGCCCTTGTGGACTTGACCACATCACAGGAGACCGTCCATAATGTAGAGCAAGTTGCAAGGTAATTAGAGAACAAGATAGCTAAAAAGGGATGGGGAGGTGGGAGACTCGGGTTTAAGCAGGGCCCGGGCGTGGGGCTGTGGAGAGGGATGTACCACACCAAAGGCTTGAGGAGAAGGGCATGCTACACAGAATAAAACAAAGATGACAGCTGAAGGAAACAGACCCAGAAGAGGCTTATGGGAGGGGATCACACCCAAAGTTTGGGGTTTCTTCATGCACTTTATTTTGGGGAACCTTGGGGGTAAACCTCAGAGTGCTGTTGGCTCATTACATACCTCATGCTCTGGCGACCAAGAGCTCTCAGGGTCCTTGTCCTTATGTCACCGTGTCCTCTTTAAGGGCTCCTCAGCAGGGCAGCCATCTGAATGGGGAGTGATTATCAGAGGCCTCAGGTAGGGGACGCCATTCCTCTCTCTGCTAAGCCCATTTATGTTTGAATATGATCAATGAGTTGACTTTGTGCAACTGTAAGAAGCTTTCTTATGCCTTAATTAAGATTGATTTTAGTTTTGCTCCCAATAAGATATGGAACGGCAGAGTCCTTAGAAGGGCCAATTAGGCAAGATAATGAGAAACCTGGGATTCTTCAGGCTTAGAGATCCACCACCCATTCCTTACCCTCTGGTGGAGGGATGTGGGTTTAACTGTGGGCAGTCCAGCAGGTCCTTTCCCACCTGATTGTAGGGCTGAGCATTTACTGCTGGCTGCTGTCAGCGCGAAGGGTGTGGGGACAGAGCTGTGCTGGCTTCAAAAGCCAGGGAGACAAATGCTAGCCCAAGTAGATTCACACCCAGGATTGCAACAGCCAAAGGCAGCACCCTGTCTTTCCTGTGAATGGGAGCATAGTGCATTCCAGTTGCTCTATGGGCTGTGGGCAAGTGTCTTGTATCATTTCCCAGTGTCCCTTTAGAGAAATAGGCATACAAACTTATTCTAAAATGAGCCAGGTTATTTAGGAAATCAAAGTGCTGCCAAAGGAAAAGGGTTTGGATTCCAGAGTGGAGATGCAACTTCAGTCATCCATCCCATGGCCCTCACTTTAATGTGGAATTGAAAGTCTGCCACTGGTCTGTGTTCTGGCAAGAAGTGAAAGTTGCCTGCTGTCCTTCCAGAAGCTCTAACAAGGCCCCTTTCTGAATCAGCATGCCACCTCAGAACACCATTTCCTGTCTGTCCCAGCAGGCCCTTTCTGGGTACCAGGGCTGCATTACCTACTTGCAGGTTATCTCCACCCCAGCTTGAGCAGTCACCCTCTGTCTTAGGTTACTACTGATGGGATGAAACATCATGATCAAAGCAACCTGGGGAAGAAATGGTTTATTTGGTTTACTCTTCTCATTGCTGTTCATCATTGAAGGAAGTCAGGATGGGAACTCAAACAGCAGGAACCTGAAGGCAGGGGCTGATGCAGAGGCGTCTTCCTACAGGCCTGCTGCTTACTGGCTTGCTCCCCCTGACCTGCTCAGCAAGCTTCCTTATAGAGCCCAGGACCGCCAGCCCAGGGATGGCCCCACCCTTAATGGGCTGGGTCCTTCCCAATCGAGCACTAATTAAGAAAGTGCCCTACAGCGATGTCTCATGAAAGGATTTTTCTCAATTGAGATTCACTCCTGTCAGTTAACTCTAACTTGTGTCAAGTTGACATAAAACTAGCCAGTACACCCTCCCATCAGCCTGTTTCAGACCCTTTCTCCTGTGTATTGGAGAGTCTCTGATGTCAGTAGTGACCTTAAGGCAAGAAAATCATTTGGGGTGCACAGTGACACTTTAATTTCTTTTTTACGTTTATTAATTTAGCGTGTGTGCACACATGTTCCTGTAGGAATAGGTTCTCTCCTGCTGTCATGTGGGTCCCTGTGATCAACTCAGATCATCAGGCTTGGCAGCAAACACCTTTGCCCACTGAACCATCTTGCTGGCCCCAGACCATGGACTTTTAGCCAGGGAGCACCGTCTCGGAGTTTCTGTAGGGAACAGCTCTCAGGAGAGAATGCTGTGGGTTTGTTAGTTGGGCCGGATTGTACTTCCTGCAACCTTCTCCGTGCCCGTTAACATGTGGCTTCCCCCTCAGCTTCGTGACGACCACCTTTGTGATGGAGGCCATGGCTGCAGCCAATGCCCAGCTCCGCTGGAAGAGGATGGAGTCCCACAAGGTGTGTGCAAACCCTGGTCCTCAGGCGCTACTTGTGTTCAGTTGCACCAGTGCAGTCTTGGCAGGCCTCTCTCCAACAGCCCTGGCCCAAGTTCCAGGGATGCAGCTAAGTAGGCACATAAAGCCCAGGGGCCACACAAAGCGGCTGCTGTCTTAGCCTTGCGACCTCCGTCCCTCACATAGCCACCTGGTGTCCGCTCCGTCCTTCTGAACCTTTATCCCAGGAACCCTGCCATCTCCACCTTCTGACGTTACAGGACACACATAGTCTCCAAGGGACACCTCCTGGAGAACATGAGCAAGGAAGGGCCACTGTTAACTGGCCCTTACCACTGTACACTCAGCTCTCCCTGACTTTTCCTCCTCTTCCTCTCCTTGTCCGTCCTACAATCTCCCAGGAAGAGGACGATGAAGACTCTTCTACAGCCTCAGACAGTGACATCCTCACCCAAGACAACTATGAGCGGGCAGAGAAACGGCCCATCCTGTCTGTGCGTAAGTCTTGGGCTGCTGGGCAGGCTCCACACACCCCCTGGTCAGCAGGGCTCCCTTCCTGTCTTTGTAGAGAGTTTCCTAGGGAGTTGCCCTGCAGACATGTCCTAAAGTATCAGTTTAGAAGGTCAGTGGAGTACAGTGCACAGAACACAGGCCTCAGGATCTGAGCGCAGGCCTAGCCTCTGCTGGATCTGCCTCCTGTGCATAGCACTGTGCCTCAGTTTCCCACCCTTCTATCATTACTGAAATAATCAGGGTCTGCCTGCATCTATGAGCTTCTCTAGCTTCATCCTCTCACACACCCCCTCTCTCACCCAAAATAAACACACCCTCACTGTCTCACCCCTGTGCTGACCAGAGTTAGGGGCATCTGCTGTCCCCATAAGGAGGATACTCAGATTCTCCTTAGACCTGGGGCTGGGGGTGTAGCTTCCTAGTAATACAGTTCCCTAGTGTGCCCTGAGCTCTGGGCCTCATCCCCAAAACGAGAGAGAGAGAGAGAGAGAGAGAGACACTGACTTCAAATATTTGAAGGAAGAAATCTTAGAAGAAAGATGAAAAGGATTCAAAGTGCTGGGGAAATGTATCTCGGTGGCGGATTGCCGACCTGACGTGCATGAGGAGCCCGTGGTGAGGGGAGAAAACATTTCAAGGGTTGGAGAAGCTTGATGATATACTTGTTCTAGAGAATTTCCAGAGCTCAAGCAGCCCCGCTCAGGGCTTTTCAGGTGAACAACCACTGCCCCTTCTATTCCCGCCCCACAGAGAGACGCTCATCAGCCAACCTCTTTGAAATCACAGACCGGGTGGAAATGGGACAGATGGCGTCCATGTTCTTCAATAAAGGTAACAGTCATCCTAGGATGGTGCAGGGCACTGGGGCGCGTTTGACCTATGCTGCCCTTTATAATGGGGTTCCCTGGTAAAGGATAGAGCAGATGCATAGGAGCAGAGCACCAGAGGAGTGGGCTTGCTGTGAGGCATGACCTGCGTTCCATTCTTTTCCTGGGGTTCCTTACTGTGCACTAGCCTGAAGAATAAGGCTTGTCTGTCTACCAGTTGCTTTCCAATGAAAGAAGCCAATGGCACACAGTAATAGAATCTGCCTCACCCACCTGGTCCCCTGTCAGCCAGCAGAGGGCACTAGGAGCCCACAGTGGTGTTGCCTGGTGACAGCCCAGTGTTGGCGCCTTCTGGGCTCTGCTTGCTCCTGGCTGGCATTTGCTACAACCTGCAGGTGTCCACCTGACTCTAGTATCTGCCAGTGATAGCCTTTGCTGCCTCTGGGGTAAATCTTATTTTTTAAAAAAATGAGGTGTTTTAAGAATTTAATATTTAGTACTCAAACCTATCCTGTCCCCACTTGTGCAGGCGTGGAGCACAGCCTCCAGAAGTCCTTCTCTCTAAGCTGTCTCAGAAGATTCTATGCCCCTTTGTCAAAGCCTCCCCATTTGCAAAGTGGGCATCTCTACCAGTTTTTTCTGGTCTTGAGTGGGGCTGTGGAGAGAGGGGAGTGTTGCAGAGGTGGGAACCTTCTTGACTTGGGACTAGACACCAAGCACTCAGTTTGTCATCAAAAGTGCAGACTGGCAATTGGTCCAGGAAGAGTGATTATGGGCACAGGCTACATGCGACTGGCTCCATCCACCTTTCTGGGCCAGAAAGGCTAGAAGGGGATTTCCAGAATTCCTCAAAGCCAGCTCCGCTGTGATCAGGCCCACTTTCGTCCTTCCCTTTGTTCTGTTTCTATCACTCGCCAGCCACTAAGGGAGAGCACATGAATGTCCCCTCCTGGCAGCCACTCACAGGTCTCCACATTCAAGCTTGAAAACCAAGTGCGCTTCAGTGGGAGAGCGCACGCGTTCTAAACTGTGTGCTGACCGATATGCTCTGTAGCCTGTCCTGATTTCTCCAGTGTGTGTGTGTAAGTGTGTGTGCACATGTGCACATTCATAGAGGCCAGAGGCTGACGTCAGGTGCCTTCCTCCTTATATTTTGAGACATGTCTTGCACTGAACCTGAAGCATAGCTGTTCAGCTAGGCTGACCGGCCGACAGGCTTAGCACCCCTCTTACCTCCTGTTCCCAGTGTCCCTAGTGCTAGGAATGCAGGGGCACGTCTGGTGTTTTTATGGGGTGTTAGAGATCCGAACTCAGGTCCCCATGCTCCTGCCTGATTTCTTTAAGGTATCTATGTACTAGTGGATTGTTTTGCCTCATTTGCCCACATCTCATATAGACAAGCACAGTGGCTGGGGAGCACCCCCAGCTACTGAAGAGCTCTGCCAGTACCTGCTGCAGGTCACAAGCTTGGCACTGGTGACATGGCCACCTGCCCTGAGCACTGTAGGACTATGAGGTAGCATTTCTCCCGCCTCTAGATCAGAACTGCCTCTTGGCTGGGGCTGTCAACCCCCCTCAGACGTTGACACATGTCCTCTGTGAGAGATGGGCTGTCAGCTTACCCCTGCCCTGCTCTGTTTAATAACTTAGACCGCCACAGTGTCCCTGTCACCTTCAGTGCAGCTGCACCCTCCACAG
Organism: Pachyuromys duprasi; assembly: GCA_028658305.1. Lineage (NCBI taxonomy): Eukaryota > Metazoa > Chordata > Mammalia > Rodentia > Muridae > Pachyuromys > Pachyuromys duprasi. Next base: position 6,776,471 of record CM053746.1, on the reverse strand, counting down.
AAGGCTCCCCAGGGTTCCACACTCATCTCTTGTAGTTAGAAATGCCAAGGCCGACATTAACGTCCTCTCAGGAAGTTCATTGATCCTCCCACTTTGTGTCTGGTAATGAAATTTTATTGATCAAAGGGCCTTGGTGGCAGTTCATAAACAGCCAACATGGTAACTGTTGGCAGGTTGGCAGAAAGGGGCTGGGGAGGCAGTGAAGCCTCCTCACCGAGAATACTGGTGTTCCAGAGGAAAGGGAGGCTGGAGTGGACCTTACCTAGAGCCCGGGTCATGAATGACAGACAGCCCCAAGAGCTTCAAGCCACATCAAGGTCATTTCTGACACGCCAGGGAAGGCTATGACGCCCGTCATGTTTAAAAAGCCTGGTGCTGTGCCCTCATGGGTTCTGAAAATGAAATCGTGTTTTCCTGGCCATTTTTCTCAGGACTCCGAAGAACAGAGCTGACCTCACATAGCCCGGGACTAACGTGTCCCAGGCTGTCCCCTGGGGACCTGTGGGCTGTTCTGAGCCACCAGGATTAGAAGGGAACTGTCACTTCATTTTTCTTCCTGTTCTCAGAGAAGCCAGCAGCTTAAGACTGGTGACATCAGGAACTTGAGCATTTCGTCTAAATGCGAGTTTGGAACTGGTTCTCTGGGACTGTGACCCGCAGGTGTCAGCCCCGGCTACCAGTGCCTAAGCTTCTCTGGGCCTGGATCTTTGTACCTAAATCCATGTATTTATTATTATTTTACATTGATTTGTTTATTTTCTTTGTTGGGATGAGGCATGTGTGTGCCAAGGCCAGGGGTAGGACACAGGACAACCTGCTGAGATTGGTTCTCTCCTTCTACCGTGAAGACTTCAGGAAGCAAACTCAGATCATCAGGCACAGCAGCCTCTGGGCTGTCTCTCTGGCCCTACCAGCGTAGATTCCTCTCTCTGATCCCCAGGCCTCTCTGAGTCACTCAGGCCCCAATCCCTAGCTGAGGCATCTCCTGCCAGCCTCACAGTTTAGCCAGCCATGATAAGAAACAGGAATTTGGGGTCATTTTTTCTCCTACTTTTTGTAGAAGGCAAATGGCCTGAAGAACTGAGAGCATCAGAAGCAGTAAAGAAAAAAAATGCATACGTGTTTCTCTCCAGCTCCATGACCTGTGGCTTTGTTACTTTCAGTGGGGGTCAACCTGTTCTATTTCTGCATCATTATTTACCTGTATGGAGACCTTGCCATCTACGCCGCAGCCGTGCCCTCCTCCCTCATGCAAGTGACCTGGTGAGTAGCCCCCTGATCTTCTGTCCTCACACTGGTTGCAGACCCTCAGGCCCGCCCCACCAGCTGGGCAAGGACTTTCTGTAGAGGCACTGCCCTCAACGAACCCACAGCCTAAGGAACATCACTCCTAAGGCCCTTCTCCACCATAGGGCCAGCCATGCCCTCTGTCCTCACAAGGCACGTTCTATACTGTGCTATCCCCTTTCCTGTTTCGTGGAGAAGGCAGCTTTGATTCCCACACCTCTGAGACTTGTCCTAAGAGACAGTTTATGAAAAGCGGGAGCGGCAGCCCCATGGTCTCTTCCTGGCCAAGCAGGGCCCCATGCTGAGCCCAAGTTTGCCATTGCTCTCTTCAGCAGTGCCTCTGGCAATGACTCCTGTGGTGTGGACACAGATGCCAAATACAATGACACTGATCTGTGCTGGGGCCCCCTGCGCCGGGTGGATGCCTACCGGATTTATCTGGTGAGTATCCACTCCCCGCCTGGGCCACACCAGGCTGGCATGAGCCTCGAAAAGTGTTGTGTCTCAGCCCTTTCCCCAGAGACGAGTCCTGCATACTGACACACCTTGGCACAGGAGTGAGGTCTGAGCCTCAGAGTTAAGTGTGGCTTGGAATGGGCGGGCTCCAGGCTCGGGCCAGCAGGTTGCTGGGAGCTTGTGTGGTTTGAGGGGCACTCTGCAAAGGTCTTGCGTTCCAGAGACTTTCCATACCTTAACTCTAGGCCAGCTAGGTGCTCACAATGGGGTGCCAGGTCTCATAATAGGATAGACAAGACTGGTCCATCTTACACTTGACCCTGACCACAGACAGCCTCTACAGGCAGGTTGGGCTCAGCCCAGCTCTCTTCCTGTCTTCCCATGGATGAGGGAAGAAGATGAATCGCCTGCCTCCCTCTTGATTGCTTCGTGCTGTGCTGTGGTGGGGGTGGAGCTGGCTAACGCGCCAGACAGGACTCAGATAATAGGACGGCACGGCAACAGAGGCCATTTGTCTCTGCCTGCTTCAGAGGCGGCAGAAACGCTTCCTCCAGCTTTTGCAGCGTCTTTTAGTACTCTCTGCCCCCGCTCGCTTCTTTTCAGCCCTGGCACACCTTCAGGCGTGCTGGGTGCCACTCAGCCCTGGCTGTGGCTGCTTTGTTGATGTGAAGGGCGAGGGGAGAGCAGGCCGTTCTGCCAGTAGCCTCCTGACGTGGGTCATCCCCATCCTGGCCTAGGGCTCCATGGATCCTGTCAGTAAGGGTGTGGACTTATTGAGCCCAAGGACTACTGAATGGATTTTCTCTCTCTGGCAGGCTCCTGAAGGACCTGCAGGCTAGGGGTCAAGGAGGTCTTACCCATATTTCTGTAGCTGTCATAAACTCATGGTTTATTCCCCCTCTGGGGCACACAGCCCTGGCTAGGACTTCGTGTGTTTGTAGAAGTTCACCCCTGACCCTCCCACGTGAAGTCCAGCAGGTATATGATAGCAAGTTAAATTGTCTGGTGCCAGGTCCACCTGTACAGCCTTGAGAGAGGGCACAGGAGCCCACCAGGCAGCCAGAGGGTCAAGGAAGTAGAGCTTCAGCCGAGGCTTTGTTAGCCTCTTAGCATTTCATGATTAAGAAAATTAGCATAGCAGGACATGGTGGCACATGCCTGTAATCCCAGCGCTCTTGGGGAAGCAGAGGCAGACGGATCTCTGCGAGTTCCAGGCCAGCCTAGTCTACAAATAGAGTCCAGGATAGCCAGGGCTACCCACAGAAACCCTGTCTCAAAAAAAAAAGAAAGAAAGAAAGAAAGAAAGAAAGAAAGAAAGAAAGAAAGAAAGAAAGAAAGAAAGAAAGAAAGAAAGAAAGAAAGAAAGAAAATTAGCACAAGTATTCATTTACGGCCCCTCTGAATCAGTTCCTCCCCAGATACAGTGAGCGCTGTCCGGGCGCTCCAGGGAGGAGTGACAGCAGCTGGGCTGCTCTGGCGGGTCCTCTGCCTGGTATGCTTCCCACCCACGGCACAGTGGGTGCTGGGCCGGGTAGGCCGGGGAGAGTTTGGCTGCTGCCATTTGCCTAGTGGCTTATTCAGAAGCACTGTGGTTGCCGAGTTAAATTGTCCCTTCAGTCTTTTCTGTAAACCTTCATGATAGAAGCCTCCCTCCCCGAGTCTCAATAACTGACAGAACAGAAGGAACCCCTCAGGAATGCAGACAGGCATTAATTACTGCCTTCATCTCCCAGATATTGCACTTGTAACTCAGAGAGCTAATTGTCAGTAGTGCCTGCAAGCACTCCAGGCCTGAGAGGCCAAGTCTTTGGAGCAGGAAGGGGGAGATTAGTGCCCACCACCACCCCAGGAGCCTACTCTCTGGGTAATAGGTACTCAGTGCCTGAGCCCCAGTCTACCCAGAACCTTCACTTCACCTGGATTCTTCTACCCAGTTCAGAGGGCTGACAGTCTGGCATCATCTTGGAAGTTGCTTTGCAGCTTTGCGTGTGGCTCCCAGGATCTGTGGTCCAATAAAGCAGTGCAGCCTCCTGACACCAAGTAGGGCTTGTGTCTGTCTGTATTACCCAAGGAGTGGGATCGCAAAAATGCTAGCATCTTTCCTCAGACCTGAGTCTTCTGGCAGACGATCAGGGCATCTTTCCCTCCCAACTAAAGGGAACTGGACCCTAGAGGTAGCCCCCTTGGATCTCAGAAGTATGGCCAACATCCTCTTACCTGGCCTCTTCATCTTCCAAGTTCAGGTGGTCCATCCCTTCCCGAGGCTCCAGAATGCCTCTCACCATCCGCTGGTCTGATTTTGCTGCTTGTCAGGGTTCACCCAAAATGTTAGATGGGCAGCAAGCTGGTGGGAGTAGATGACTAAAGCCACCCTGCCACCCCACGCATAAGTCACCTCAGGTAAACGATGCTGTCTCCAGCCTGCATCTTTAAAAGGACTTAGGAGAACCGTGTCTTCATTGCTATTCTGAAAAGCTACGTTCTGTGGGATAAAGAAACAGGCTTTTATATTGTGGCTTAGTTTTCAGAGAGTCCTCTGGAAACCAGCTCAGGAAGGCCCCTGAGAATAAGAACAGGTGGGATGTTAGCTTTCTCCACTAGCAGCTACTAAATCCCCTTCTCTTAACAGATGGAAAATTCCTCCTCCCTTCCCAGTGTGTGTGGCTTCCCATGATTCCCAGAGCAGCTACGGAAGCCGTTTCTCCTCCTTCATCCCTATGTTAGCCTAAGAGCAGGGTGCTGGGGTGCCGAGGGCCCCCTGAGTTACCTGCTGCCTCCAGTGCACTCTCAGGTGTCCTGACATGCTGCACAGAAGCAACCTAGGGACTGTTGTCGGTGCCCGTGAGCGGTAACAGGAGCTGCTTCAGTTGTCTTTGGGTCCTCAGCCCCCTTCCCTGCTCCTTTGAAAGACAGGATGGGATAGTGTCAGGTGGCTTGACTCTATGGACTTGCAACCTTGAGTCTGCACTGGTGCATGTGCTAGCCCTGGTTTTGGGAGGGAATGGAGTTACGATGTGGCAGGGACTAGGAGGGATGAGTTCAGACATGTAGTGGCCATGTGGAAACCAGGCTCAGAGGCATGCATGTCTAACCCCAGTGCAGGGCCAGGACTGGGTGGAAGGGCAGCCAAAGGATCCCAGGGGCTCATGGCCTGCCAGTCCAGCCAAAATGGCGAACTCTAAGTTCAGAAGAGACTCTGCCTCGAAAAAATGAGATGGAAGGTGATACAGGAGCATGTCACTGGCTTCTATGTGTTCACATACGGTGGTCTCACCTTCATGTACGTACACTATAGACACCTAAGAGAAGAAAAGTGTGATGTTTTGATTCTGTGCCACAGTGCTGAGGATCCAGGGTCCCAGAGAAGCAATGGGATTGCATGAAGCTGAGATTGATCCTGGTGCCTGCTGCGGTGCCTGTGGGTGCCTGCCGCGGTGCCTGTGTGCCATCCCTTGTTCGGCAGCACTCTCAGCTGCCAGCCTACCCCTTGTCCTGGATCTCCATCCAGCTCCATTCCTCCTCTCAGCGGTCATCACAGGTCAGTGGAGACTCCCCGAGAGCTGAGAGCTGGCAGCATCCTCCACTTACAGGTGGGCAGATGCTGCCAGGTCACGGGCAGACCAACAGGCACCAGCATAGAGCCCGCCCAGGTGCAGATGGCAGAGCGAAGCCTAGCCTGCTGGAGGCCCAGCCACAGACAGGCCATTTGAACAGGGGTCCTTTATTGGCTACCTTGGGACAGGACAAGGGGACCCCAGTTTGCTCTCGGCAGGAGCTGTAAGATCCTCCTCTGGGGCACAGGTGACTGGGAGGAGAGATGGCACCTAGTCACAATGGACAAGCTCCGTGGGCGGGGCTTGGGGGACATCTTTCCCCAGACCCCTTCCAGATGCCTCCTCCACAGAGAGGCTGAAACTCAGAGCAGCACTGCTTGCCAGTCACCCTGCCGGGTTACCTTAGGGGGTTCCTTCTGAGCCTCAAGAGCCCCGCCCACACCTGTCCTTCTGTCCTTCTGATCGCCCCTATGCCGTAGCACTGCCCTTTGTTTATGCCATTTAAAACAGCAGTTAGCTCCTCATTCCAACCCAGTGTTCTTCCTAGAACACTGAAGGAACAGACAGGCAAGGACAGAGCACCCACTTCACGAGGTTGTAGAGACCCCACAGCCAAGCTCTGAAAGCTCCTCTATGCTGTAGTCAGCTCACCTTGGCTTGGTGAAGTGTGTTCCATGTTGATTTTCAGGTATTGTTTTGTTTTATGGCTAGGGGCTCTAGTGATGTAGGCTGTCCTTGAACTCACCACGTAACTGAATCTGATCTTAAACCCCTCATCCTCCTGCTTCCACCTCCCGAGTACTGGGATTACAGGAGTGCCCCAGCACACGTGACATAGGCATGGCATGTTAGCAGTGGCTTCTGTATCTGGTTTCTGCCTCGCAGTCACACCACCGAGGACACACTGTCATCCCAGAGAATGACTTCCACAGGGTCCCCAAACTGAGGCAGAGGCCCGGCTCAGTAGGCCGTCCTCAGGTCTTCTCATCATCTCAGGACGGAATGCTCTGTTTGCAGGGCAGCCCTGCCTGTGCTGCACAGGTTGAGGAATATCAGCCTGCCGTCGCCAGCGCGTGACCTGCCAGGGACTGGGCTGCACTGGCCTGACCCTCCTGTGGACATGGAGGCTTTCTCTCTCATTGCCACTCATTCCCGGGGAGCAGAGTGGACTTTTCCTGGTACCTCAAGTAAGACTGGAAGTGAGTGCCTCTTCCCAAGGACATTCCCTTCCGCTGCCAGAATTGCTTTGTACTTTCAACATCAGCCATTGTGCCCTGGGGCTGTCTAGCATCTGCTAATAAGTGGGTCACCGCTACCATCACTTGAATATTCATCCTCACTCATTCTGGGGCAGAAGGTGGCCTAGAGGCCTTCAGGACCAGTGAGGAAGGGACATTAACAAGGAGCAGGCCTGGTCACCGCGCTGCACCTCCAGGCTGGCTCTCACTCTGGCCGTTTTCTGTGGTGATGACCCCAGAGCAATACTCCAGGAGAAAGTGGGTGGGTGCGGCCCCTCCCTGGATGGAAATGGGACCTGGTGAGACGGGAAAGGGGCTCTCCTTGGGATGACTGGATAAGAGTTCTAACAAGGCCATCTGTGGTTGGTCCCTTAGAAAATCCGGCAACCTGGTAGGGGTCCCTTTCATCCTGTCACAATCCTATAATAGGACTCAGCCAGCTTCAAGCCAGTCAGGGTGAGGTAGGGAGGGAGTGGTTACAGACTCAGGGTATCCTGGTGACTTTAAAAATACAAGAGACCTCATGGGCACAGTGAGGGACACCATCTCCTTTCCTCTTTTTTCCTCCCAGCATGCCTTCAGTCAGCACCACCTCATTCAATTCTGGAGGCCCTACAGACTTAGGTTTTAGTGGTGGCCACCTGCCCCACTCTCCCTCATGAAAGGATGCTAGTCACACCCTAGGCAGGCCCACAGGTGTGATGAGTGCAGTAGTCACAACCAGGATCCAGTCCTGTAACTTGGAGGGTAGGGCCCTAACCTCAGTGAGGTATCCCCCAGGCCCTGTTTATTCCCACGCGTGTTGAACCCTCTGTTTTCACCCCAGGAGTCAAGGACTCAGGGAGCAGTAGAGTTCTTGAAATACAGGTGCCTAACGAGTGAATCCCAGCATCAGGCAATGACCAACCTCAGGTTGGAATGACAGCTGTGGAAGGATTAGCTTGTCTCTTTCCTTTACAAGGAAATCAATAACACAGAAACAGGCCTGTGGTTTTCTTTCCCATAGAGCTAGCTTTACATCTCATACAGGAGCCGCCTCGTGTGTGTGTGTGTGTGTGTGTGTGTGGTGTACTCTCTCTCACCACCCCCTCTCTAAGTGACACTTGCTCCAGCGCTGTCTCATTTTATCATCCCCTGTCCAGGGGCACCATGGACCCTGCCATGCCATCACCACTCTTATGTGGTCTCTCAGACCTCCAGACCTCTCTGTTCCTGCTTGTCCACTGTCCACTGTCCAATGTTGCCCTAGACCCACCCTCTCCTTCCTGAGGACACTGGGTGTCACCTCCCTAAGCCACACTACAACGGCTTCCCTCTCACCCTCCCCCGCTGGGCCCTCTGGGTGTTGGGCCCGAGCTCCCTCCTCCCAGTCAGTGGGAAGGTTGTTATTTTTACTTTTAATGGTACTCTCGGGGACATGGGTTCTGTCAGCTGGCATTAAGCCCACCATCCATCATGCCCTGTGTCTTGCTGCTGCCAGGGCCAGTACCTGACGCCCCAGCTTGGGGGACAATGTATGGGCCCTGTGCCACCTCAGTGACATGCCCAGCTCAGGAACTCAGGATCCTGAGGCAACCGGCAAGTCTTCTGCCTCAGCTGCTTCCTCACTCAGCCCTTTGTAAGTGCTAATCAGGATCCCTCGGAGTAAAAGGGGCCACTCAGACCCCCTGCTCACCCTGGCCCTGTTAGGATGTCTCATGTGTCCCAAATCTGGCTCCTTTGTCTAGAAACTAGTACAGCTTTGCAGACAGCATGTCCCCAAAGTGAGCCAGTTCATCCTGGGGTGCCTGGGGAGACAGCGGCTGGACTAACCTAGCTCCTGGCCCTTTCTTCTCCCATTCCCTCATTCAGGAATAGGCATGTGAAGACGGGCATACTGGCTTGTCCCTGCCCCCAGCTTACTCCCATTACATGAAAATGCAAACGTGTAAAATAAGCCAGGGTAACTTAGTTGTTCCTCACCTCATGAAGGATATGCCGCAGTCCCCAATGTAGTCAAAATGTCCTATGAAAATGCGCTTTCAAAAGTGGGCTTTCAGGACCCATCTCTGTGTAAAGAGAGGCACTTGAGTGCCCTTGTACTCCAGCATGGGAATGTAAATCCCCACTCAGGCATCTGGACACGCAGGCAGATGATAAATCTGGGTGGTCACCATGAGGAGCCCACCAACGGGCAATCCCAGGGACATCCCCACCCAGCCCTACACAGGGAAAGTGTCCCAGAGCAGTGGCATATACCCACACCCACACCCACATGCTTGCCAGTTTGGTTGGGGAGCTTCCAAGTAGGTCTCCATGGGGCGTGTTCATCCCTGCCGAGGACCTTCTGCACTGTGCTTATTCGGGACTGTTTCTGTGCATGCTGATCACAGTCAGACCCCAAGCCGGATGCTTGAGCTCTCTTTGTTTTGTTAGCACCAGAGTCAGGGAATAAAAACTGCATAATTCCCCAGTTACCTGGCTGATCATCGCCTCTGTGTACACGTGTGCATGCACACAAGGGATGTTTCCGGCCTTTCCCTTAGCAGAGCTGAGCCTGGGACAGACTTCCAGTCAGTCCAGGCCACTCTTGCTCTGTGTGCCCTCTGTTTCCAGAACTCCCATGGCTGGGCACAGTGCTAAAGATAGCTTTCTACTCTGGTTGGTTGGTTTAGGTTTTGGGTGGTTTTCTTGTTTAACTGTATGTGAACGTTGGGGGTGAGGACTTTGTGCACATGTGAGTGCAGTTGGTTGTGGATTCCAGAAGAAGGCGCCAAACACCTTGGAGCTGGAGTCATAGGAAGTTGTGAGCCACCCAGTGTGGGTGTTGAGACCTACTCTGATCCTCTAAAATAAAACCACTAAGCCATCTCTCCAGCCTGGTTAGTTGTTTGAGAGTGTCTTGCTGGCTTTGAATTCACTATGTAGCCCAGGTTAGCGTTGAACACATGATCTTCTTGGCTTGCTTTCTTATAGAACCCAGGACCACCAGCCCAAGGGATGGCTCCACCCACAATGGGCTGGGCCCTCCCATGTCAATCACTAAGTAAGAAAATGCCCTACAGGCTTGCCTACAGCCCAATCTTACAGAAGCAGTTTTTCAATTGAGACTCTCTCCTCTCAGATGACTCTAGCTTATGTCAATTTGACATAAAACTCTCCAGCGCAGTGGCCCTGGGGGCAGCTGTAATTGCTTAATGAAATGAAGCACTCACTCTAAAGTAATAAGCATGTTCCTCCATGTAGCTGTGTCCCAGCGCTGGCCCTGCACACTGGCTCCAAAGCAATGCAGGTGTGCACACAAGAGTCCTGTGTACATTCTCCAGTCTACGCTGGCCCTGTAGAGGCAGAAGGAGTCATAGAACCCCGGGGTGGGGGGTGTTATAGGCTGCAGGAAGCTGTGTGAGGCACAAGTGTGAAGGACGAGATGCAGAGCTAAACAATTAGGTGCATATTAATGATTCAGTGTGATTAATGAGCATGAGCTCAGGAAGTCTTGTGGATAAGCTGAGGAGATGGGGGTACATCTTAATAAGCCTTCCACACAGAGGGAAGTATCACCTCGGTGCTGCTAAGCACCTAGGTCCTGTGGAAGTGTGAATCTAGAAGGCAGGACCACAAGCCACCCAGGGTGTTCCACTCAGCCTGTGGCAATAGCTTACTCAGGCATGGAGCTAAAAAGGGGGTGGGGGCTCCGAGAGGCCTTGATGGGGCCCGAGCATGGGGCCTAGGGCTTGGAGGTGCTGACATCTGTGAGAGCCATGTAGCACCGCCCCCCACCATCTCTCTCTCTCTCTCTCTCTCTCTCACACACACACACACACACACACACACACGGCTGTCCCCCAGCCCCAGCAGTGGGTAAACCCAGCTGCCTCTTCCCAGACCAGTGAGGAGGGCCTTGATAGTGCTTCTCAATGTCTGGTTCTAGACCACTGACCAAGATGCCCTTTATCAAAAATATGGGCTGGTGAGGGAGGGGGGGTGCAGGGTGGCTCAGTAGATAAAGGCCCTAACCACCAGACTTCACATACAGGGGGAAGAAGAGATTGTCCTCTGGCCTCCACATAACATGCTATGGCACACGTGGACACACATACACTTTTTTTTTTAATTAGTATGGGCTTGGGACTCCAGGCCAGAAGCAGAGCACTTGCCTAGCTTGCAGAAGACCCTAAGTCTAGTTGTCAGCCTAACCTAGCAGATGCCTAGGTCTCTGGAGGGAAGCCCGACAGTTTGCGTTTCACTTTAGAACTTTGTCAGCACACAGGCCACTCTGGTCTTCTCCCTGGACTTACCTGCCAAGTACTGTCATGGAAAGTGTAGTCAGGGGCCTCCTGGGAAAGGAGGTAGGCCTTTCCATCCACAGGTCCACAGCCTGGGATCACTAGTGATACCCTGAGATGTCACTAATGGTGCTCCCTCGCCCACAAGGAGCAGTATCTGATTGCACAGGCTGTCCTGGGCTCCGAGCAACCTCAGGCAGAGAAGTCTGTGGGAGGCTGCTGTGTTACCTGAGATCAACAGGTGCCTTCCATGTCCCTTGAGCTTCCTTCAGACCTGCTGCTTGGGGCCTGCAGCTCCCACAGCTTGGCAGCTCTCCAAGGAGGGTACCTCCCACTGACCAGCAGCTGGGGAGGAAGTTGGGGTTGCTAGTGTGATAATCTTGTACCCAGTTCAACAGAGCATATTCAGCAGGCAGCTTGGTGTGCAGTCTCCCTCCTTCCCTACCTCCAAGGTTGCTCAGTTCCTGGTCTATTTCGAGGTCAGACATCAGCAGGGAAAAGGAGGTGAAGCCAGCTTGGCCTGTGTGTTCCTCTCTGCAGGGCTCCCATACCCTGGGCACCTGACTTCACTCCCTCCTTTCCTCCCTCCCTCCAGCTTCAGCATGGAGCATTCCCTCCTCCATCGCTCTTCCCAGAAGCGAGTATCACTAGGGAGGCAGGATGCTGACAGCCTCTCAGGTAGTCAGCTGACACCAGACAATGAGGCAACTGCAGGTGATGGACCTGCCTCTTGCTATTACTGGAGCAAGGTAGATCAAGGGCCAGAACCCAAACCCTAGAGCACTGGGATTCCAGCTGGCCAGGGAGATGGGAACAGCCTTATAACTGTATTGCCCATCACCGATTGTACCTGAATGGGTTCATCCTGACAGAATCAGGTAGCTGGAATATGTGGGGTTTTCCCAAGGAAGCTAGGGGCTGGATCAGTGGCTCATAGGGTCCCCATGCCCTCATCACTCATGACGCAGCCTGACTTTCCTTAGGAGTGTGTGGTTCTTAGAAGCAGGATGACCTTCAGCATAGCTCCTGCTGGTTTCCCAACCTACAGTGGTTGGGGCCAGCCTTCTCTTGTGATTGCATTATGGCAATCCTATTTGCCTTTCCTTGACATCCAGAATTAACAAATCTGAGCTGGGGATTTAGTAGTTAAAATGAGAGACCATAACCCACATCTGTAGTGCTCAAGAAGTTTTAGGTTTTGTGCCTGTCAGCTTGGCCCTGAAGAGCCAGAACACAGGCACACTACTCTCCCCCAGTGCTTACACATTCCTACCATCCTTCACCAAACCCTGGTTTTAGTTCTGTTCCTATGATAAAACACCTAGTAAAAAAGCAGTTTAGAGAGCTGGGCACAGTGGCACACACCTTTAATCCCAGAATCCAGGAAGCAGAGGCAGGAGGATCTCTGTGAGTTCTAGGCCAGCCTTGCCTGCAAAGCAAGTTCCAAGACAGCCAGGGCCACATAAAGAATCACTGTCTCAAAAAGAATACTAAATAAATAAATAATCAGTTTTTTTAAACTGGAAAAAAAAAAAGCAAGCTTCATGAAAACAGAGAGGAATCCCACCCAAGGTCCTGAAAACAAACTAGGTGGGCTGCATTGGATTGTTGTTTCCTTGCCTGAAACCCCTTGGAAGCACCTCCACTCGGCATGCTTGTCCAGCTCGGTAGAGTCCCTTCCATCACTGTCTACCCTCCTATCAGCATCCTTCAAGTGATTCTGGGAACCTTCATGCTCTGAGCCCTTGCCATGCCTTGGCTTCACTCTCCAGTCTCATGGGCCTGTTATCCTGCATGAGCTAAGGGATCCTTTGGGCCTGCTGGTTCCTCAGGGTTAGCCACGTTTGAGCAGCCACTACCCTAGCCCAATAAACGCAACTCCATATGTACTGCTAGCTCCTCTTTTCACCAAAGGACAGCATCATCTGGTCCTCACTATTAGGAAAGAGACTCTTTCTCAGCAAGGCTCAGAGCATCTTTGGGGGAACAATTAAGCCATCCAGATGCTTGAACAGTGCAGGCCCCAGCTCAATACTCCCCTTTGCCCCTGACCTGCCAAGAGGGAGCACCACTGCCTCCACAGTCAGTTCTGCTCCTCCAGGCTGAGCTCTTGGCTCCCCATTGCCATAGCCCATTGTGCATGCATACACACGCCCACTTGTGTACACACACACACACACACACACACATGCGATCCCACCACAACTCCCCACGTTACCTCTCAGAGCCTTCCTGGTTCCATCTGTTCACCTGGGCCTGGTGTTGCTGGATCCCACCACACTCTGTCTAACTTGTGAGGAGACAGTCATCCATTATAAACCCTGATGGCATAGAGTCATTAAGTGAATGACTGTGTGGGTTTTCCACAATATTTATCTTTTCTCCCAAACCACAAAGGTTGTAGCTCTGGCATCAGATTCTTGGAACTCTGCCTACCACTGGGTGCCATCTGGCCTGTCAGCTGAGAAAGACCACACAGGCATGCAGGCATGTCCCCAAATGACAGGGCCAGAGAAACAATGACTGTGCCAGGCCAAGTCCATCCCACCTACCCATCTCTCCTCCTGTAAGGGAGCCAAGCCTGGGGAGGAAATGGAGGGGATAGTGGAAGAAGTGGCCCTTTGTCCAGGCGGTTTGGGAGGCAGTTGAGTGCCCTAAGCAGGAAACAGTCTTTGGATACAGGTGACCTGGGCTCTAATCCCAGCCACAGCTAAGTAATTGAGATTTTGGACAAAGCTTTTAATCCCTCTCAACACCTGTTTTCTGAAGTGGAAACAGTAGCCAGGATTAGAAAGAGGTCCTACCTGGGAGGCTCTCCAAAGTGCTGGTTCACCGGCCAGCTCTCAAAGCCCTTTCTCTCCACCCTGGGGCCAAGCGGGGGAGGCTTTGAGCAGATAGTGAGCAGCACCCCTTAGAATGCAGCCCCAGAGCCACCTCCCGTCTTCGGGCTTCCTACCCGCTAGGGACATTGCCTGGGCCGAGAACTGGACCTTGTCCTGGCTTTAAAGGCTGGGCCAGAAGAGCTGGTGATGTGACAGTGGAGTTGGCTGCTAGGGGCTGTGGCTTGTGTTCTGGGCAGACATGGGCCCCTCTTGGTGTGTGAGGGGGCATGTGGAATTTCTAGACCATCAGTTTGGTGTTGCAGGACACACACTCACCCCTCCAGGACCCTCCCAGGTTGTTTAGGATGACTTTCTTCTTTCCCACTTTTTCCGTCAGATACAGGTCAGGGGGAAAGGTGTTTGTTGATTTGCATCCAGGGCACCAATGAAGACCTGCTACAAGCCTAAGGCCAGGGAGTCAGGACCTCACCTAGGAAGAGACTGGGAAGTGGCCAGGAAGATGACTCAGGAAGTGGACTGACCGAACAATTGTCTAGGGCCAGGGTGGGGTGGCTCAGCAGGCCCAGCACTTGCTACACACGCCTGCAACCTGAGCTTGGTGACCAGAACCCACAAAAAGGTGAAAGGAGAGAACCAATTCCATGTTTTTAGCCTGTGACCTGTCCACCTGTGACATGGCACACACGTCCCTCCATTGTAAGTAAGTAAATAAATGATTTAATAGCAAACAGAGGGCTGGAGAAATAAATTAGCTGTTAAGAGCCCATATTCTCTTGCAGAGGATCTGAGTTCAGTTCCCGGCACTTATATCAGGGGGGTCACAACCACCTATAACTCTAGATCCAGGGGGAATCTGATACCTCTGGCCTCCAGGGGCACTTGTATATATGCACAAGGACTGCTTTCCAGTTGCTTCTGGTGGTTTCCAATGGACGGGTCCAGGTCTCCAAGAGGCAGCAGTGTGCTCTAGGCTCTGAGGAATCTTCAGGCAGTCAGTGCCCGATGGCCTTGAATCAGCTTTCTCCGTTCTCAGAGCTGGTCTGAAAGAGCCAAGGAGACCCTGTCTTCAACAGGTGGGATTTCAGCCTCCCTAGTGCACTGGCTCTCAGCTCCATGCAGGAGATGTCATCTCTTCCTAGCCCCAGCAGACTGGATTAGCTTCCTGGCGGGGAGGGAGAGCAGGCTCACCGGAGTTAGTGCTGTTCACTTGCAGGAGCTGCTCATGAGGTCCCCATCGTCAGTAGCTCCTAAGACAAAGCAGGCACCCTCTCTGGGCTTCCTCTAGAATCATCCTCCCAGGCTCCCTAGGTTCAAAACAGAATGACATTTCCACCAACATCTTAGAGATGGCCCTGGCATCTGCGTGTGGCCATTCTGAATCTGTACCAGGCGCTTCAGGCAGGTTGCCAAGGATGCTTTACTCTAGTTGCCCAGCCAAAGCCACAGGACCCTCCTGGTTGTGAGCCTATTGCTGGGTAGTTTTCTGGGGTCCTGCCCCCTCCTCCCCGATTCTACAACTTAGTGGTTGCTTCCTCCTGGATTTTTACCTTTTGGCCCACGGTTGCTTCTTCTTTAGGCTTCAGCGTCTTCCAGCAAGCTACAGGCATTTTGCCTCTCTACTCTCTAACCCAGAGTGGCCTGGTAGTATAACAGCAGAGGAGGTTTCCTGCCAAAGGTGTGACAAGATAAAATCAAGATTTGTGGAGTTGACCTCTAGTGCTCAAGGGGCACATGGTAGTTTGGAATGGCCTGGCATCAGCTGTCTCTTGTTATCTTTCATCACCACCTGCGTCTTCCAGTCTTCAGTCCATTCTCCACGAATCCTTCTTGGCACTGGCTAGGAGAGGGCAGGGTAGAACCAGATGCTGTAACCTTTGTCAAGCAATGTGTTCTGCCGGGTGTTGGACAGACAGACACCAGTCACTGCTATGGAGGGGGTCAGTGCACTGAAAGAGATGTCCAACCTCCTCCATCTGCCACATCTCCCCAGCACCACGGAAACCAAAGGATCAGTGAGAAAGCTTGTGGCATCTCCACCGTGGTTGGGTTGGTGCTGAACCCTGTCCTGGCATACTTGCTTGATTCTTCCTATTCTCTAGTTCAGCCCACCACTGGGCTCATCCTTATCAGTGTCACAGTTCATCATCAGTCCCAGGGCAGGTCACTTCTGAAACCTTATAGTTTGGTTTAAAAAGCCCTCCTCTCTGTGACATAATAGCTCTTGTCCTACAATTTTGGCAAATGTGCCATGACAGCAGTTCACTGGGCTTGGCATACTTGTATCGGTGATACAGTTTCCACTGATGTCATCTTCTACATGGTAGTTGGTTCTGTATGATCAGAAGTACTTGAACTCTCAAAAGAGTATTTGGACCATTCTTAAACTCATAGGGCAATAAAAATAAAATAACACATGGCAAGGGGGAGCGTGTGTAGCTATAGTCCCAGCTACTCAAGAGCCCAAAGCAGGAAGGACATAGCAGGAAAGACCCAGGAGGGACATAACAAGACCCCATCTCAAAGAAACAAAAATGAACAGTCTTGACAGAACTTTTTTGGAATGCGGGTCTTGGCAATGCCATAGTCCTGTACGTGAGATGTTTGGAGAGTGGATGTGTCCTAGTTACAGTTACTATTGCTTCGATGAAACACCATGACCAAGGCAGCCTGCTCTCTGATAGAATGAAGGATCACCAGCCCAGGTAATCACATAATAGGCTGAGCCCTCTCCCATCAATCATTAACTACAAAAGTGCCTTAGAGCTCCGGATCTTATGGAGACTTTCTTATAGAACCGAGGACCACCAGCCCAGGATGAACCACCCAAAATGGGCTGGCCCCTCCCTCACCTCTCCCATGAGGAAATGCCTGGGATATGGTGTACTTTGAGAAGCTGAGTGACTCTAAAAAGCTGGCTTAACACGGACATCTGGAGCGGATCCCCACCCCATCCCTGTGATCTGAACTCAGTGCCCCTCCGAGCTCACCTGCCTGTTGTAGACCAAGCGCCAGAAGCCGTGATTCAGTTAGGCAAATAAAACCTCCGAGGCCCACATGCTCACAGCCACTTGAGAAATAAAAATAGAATCCTTGAGCATTTCTACACTGCGCTTCAAGGACGTGTTGCAAGTTCAATTAGGGATGGGTTCATGCCAAGATGCTATTAACCCCAATTAGCTTTTAACCCCTAGCACTCAACAGGAGCAGCCCCTCAAGCTTCGGCACCCCTCCCTTTCTCATTTGAGATACCCTCCAGGATCAATTCAGACAGCTCAGCTGTGCACTTGGCACGTGGCCACTGCCACTTGAACCCACTCCTCTGGACCTCAGATGCTCTTCCGCCTGTGAATTCTGCCCTTGGCCCTTCCAGATCCTGTGTGTTTAGGGAAGCCCTGACACTCAGCTTTGCAACACTGCGGTTTCTAAGAAGTGCCATTATCACCCAGGCTGAGTTAACAGAGAAAGTGAAGTTGCCACCAGCCCAGGAGCGAGAAGGCATGGAGTAGAGCCTGTTGGCCTTTTGTGTTGCGACCCCAGGAGTTGACAAGTGGAATGGAAAGTGCTGGAACCTTGAATGCCACATCCCACTCTTCTGCAGGTGCCATAAACAAACAAACTCCCCTCCAGGGCATCTAAGCAAACAGGCACTTGGAGAGGAAGTTGCTCACTCACTACCCGTGTTAGGGCACACAGTGGCCAGCACATCCTCTTTCGGTGCCAAGCCTTCTGTGGGGGTGAAGGGCCCCACGTGAGCATACCATCCTGGAACTTCCTCCGCTGTCTGTCAAGTGAACCCACAGAGAGATGGCAGGGGTGGGAAGGACTGGATCTACAGCAGCTGACTTCTGCCTCCTTGAGTGTTTCCCATTATCTTATTGCCAGAGTTGAAGTTCTAATCAGAAGCTTCGGGCCCCACCTCCTCTCGGCAAGGAAAAGATGACAACAAGCAGGCTTTTTCTGTTCAGGAAAAGCTGATGGCTGGGCTTGTGACAGGGCAGCCTACCAAGGGGCTTCGGAAAGGCCATCCCCTCTGCAGGCCTTTAGTTCTTTAGGGTTCTTCTGAGGTGTCACCTCTTCTGGGGACCATTGCAGAGTCACCATGGAGTTACAGTCCAGAAGGATCCTTTGGTAGGGTGTGGGAGGGGGCGTGCAGCACTGCCAATGGCAGGAGTCAAGTGCCGGGCTCCTCTCCTCCACACCCTTCCTTCTCCCTCAGTTCTTGGATGGAACCAGGACCTTGAATGCGCTAGGCAAGCACTCTACCATTGAGCCACACCTCCCAGCCCTCCAAATTGTTTTTGGAAGGATTTTTCTCCCAACGTGGTGATTGCTTTTCACCACAGAGCAGGTGTGCTTCTGTGTAGCTGCCTGGCTATGGCAGGGAGGTAGTGGGGGACCACAAAGCAAATCAGCAAAGCTAGGGCTGCCTCTTTCCCAACACAATGGTGATACCTTGTCCGCAGGCATTTCACCAAGGGCATCATGGTCCACATACTGGCTCATGCTTGCTGGTGTCAAGTGTGCAAAGTCTTCTCTAGATGCTGGGACAAGCACAAATGTGGTCCGTGCCCTCAGCATGCTGACCCTCCTGCTGGGGATGCAGGAGCCCTCCCTGCTCCCTGCAGGACGGAAGTCATGTGGTGCCACCCGTGCACCAGTGACTTCAGTCACGAGCCCTTAGAGAAGCCTGAAGTAATTGCAGAGGAGGCTGGCATTCGAATGAGCGTTAAAGGTGGGGCCAGTGAAGGGAGATTCTGTCAGCGAGGAGGGTCCAGAGGGCAGAGGGAAACAGCCTTCTGTGAGATGAACGCCGTGAGCTGGATTAGCAGAAAAGGCTGGGCTGTGTCTGGAGATGTCTGTACTTACTCTGCAACTTTCTTCCTGTGACCCTGAACCTCTCCAGTCCCTCTGTATCCTCAGTCAGTGCGATGCAGGATCCCTACCTGCTCTGATGACCTTGCAGTTGAGGGAGGATGTTAGGAAGCTACATATGTGGGTGCTTTGCAGATGTGAGAGGGGCCTGTGGCCTTGAGTGGTGACGTCATCACAGGGTGACTTTGATAAAAGTGGAGTGATAAAAAGGAGGGGCTGAGGTTGAGGCTGTGGTCGATTCCTGTCTGGCTGTGGGACCTGAGATTTTGCAACCTCTTATGGAAGAGTTAATTTGTGATTTACACCAAATACATGTTTCTGTCTTGTTTCTCTGGCCAGGAAGATCTGGGGACAGGGAGAGTCGGCGTTGCCCCCCTTTACCTGGTGCTACTGTGTAGACTCACTCGTGTATTCCCTTCTAAACAGCAAACAGCATGCCTGGCCTGTCCCAGTACTATTTTGTACAAGACAGGACTGAGTGAAAGTGAAGCCTTTTCTTCAGCACATGCCGAGTGGTGGGGTCAGACCTCAGGTGAACACGGCTCAGCCTCAGCCTCGTGCTTGATTTAAAGCCCCACTTGTCAGTAGCCCGGTATTTCTCTCCCTGCACGGGAGCTGGCACCTGAGGCAGATCACTGCAGGAGGAAATGGAGGTGCCGGTTAGAACTGTGGCTCTCAACCTGTGGGTCGTGACCCCTTTGGGGGTCAAATAACCCTTTCACAGGGGTCACATAGACCATCAGAAAACACAGATATTTACGTTATTATTCATAATAGTAGTGAAATTATAGTTATGAAGTAGCAACGAAAATAATTTTATGGTTGGGATCACCACAACATAAGGAACTGTATTAAGGGGTCACAGCATTAGGAAGGTTGAGAACCACTAGTTCAGAAGCTGAAGGCAAAACTCCATGTTATCTGGGGGGAAGGGCAAGTCCACCCAACCTATGTAAGGCTGCCAGTGCCTGCCCCAGGGTCTTCTAGTCCCTGGCCTGTTTTCAGGGGACAGAGGCTGGGGTGCAGGCCAGGAGCTCTCTATTCCCCACTCTGTCATTGAGGCTCACTTCTAACACGGGTTGGAGAAATTCAGCTTCTGGCCACTGTATGATTGGTGTGCTGCGTGTGGCTTTGTCTCATAGGGGCACCATTGGGAGCCTAGGTGAGCTTTCTCTGGGACCCCTGGCCTTGGACAGATGCTGTGGCTTGGAGCTACTTGTTTGGTGGACTTGCTATGACAACCACAGACCTCTAGTGCTTGAGGCAAGAAAGAGGTTGGAGGTGGGTGGAGATGGCTGGACGCTTGGCACCTGAGCAGCTGGGGTGAATGTCATCTGTCTGGGGGACACAGGAAAGCAGACAGCCCTGATAAGCAGCTGACTCCAGAACATTCTAAAAAGCAGCGGCTGGTGCTACCTGCAGTGCCTTGGGACCGGGAGCCGCCTCATGTCCGTCAAGGCTCTAGCAAGGCTGCTGTGTGGCCTTTGGTACGCAGCAAAACTCACTGACCCAGAAAGAGAGATTCGAGCGGCCCCGTTTGCCCCCTCCCGGTCTGCCTCAGACTTTATTCCCAGAAACCAGCTTGAAGATTTCATTAGAAATCAAAGCATTGCTGGTTCTTTTTCTTTCTTTTTTTAAAGAGACATACTTGGCTGCTGTGACCAGTGTCCCTGCTCTGTAATGAAGGGGCGACAAGAGTCCTTGAACAGAGACTGAGCTGGAACTGATCAATGGCATTTGCTCAGGAGCCGGCTAATTTATAATGTCACCCGGGCTGGACTGGAAGACCCAGGAGGATAGGCTGTCTCGGCTTTCTCTCCTGTCTTCCTGGAAAAGGGAAAGAGAGCACACCTCCTCTGGCCGGGGATCACTCAGTGGGCGCTGCTAGACCCAGAAACCGTCTCTCCTCTCTCTTCCACTCCCATCCTCTGTCACTCTGGATGCCCACTCCTACCATTGCTTACTTCTGGCTTGAGCTAATTTGCGAAGGACACCTGTTTCCTTCATCAGCCCCAGCTCCAGGTCCTGCTGCTGCATCCGGTCTCCCTCCTGTTGAGTGAGCTTGCACCCGGAGCAGGGCCTGCTGTTTGGCAGTCTGTGTGCGCTGCCTACAACTCAGTGGGCCCTGAACTCCCTCAGCAGTTAGACTGGTCTATGTTCCTGAATATCAAAAGGAAGCACAGCCACTGTCCGGCTGTCATTGTCACCCCTGGGGCTCAGTCCCACCAGGTCCCTCACAGGACAGACCTGGTGTCTGGCCTAAATACGGAACACTAAGCAGGTGGGCCCTCTTTCTGACGCTCTGTCACTCAGTTGGCCCCAGGAACCCCCACTTTACCTAGGATCCTATGGATAGAGTTTCACAAAATGCAGTATCCCATGTCCTGGAGTCTTTACAAGTATGCACTGAGGATGAGGAAGATAGGTGAGGCCTCTGTACAAGGGCTTCTGGAGGGTGACCCTGGCCCTTTACAGCAGCAGGATTCTTAGCTGTCCTCCAGAATGATTCCACTACCACCATGTTTTTATGCAATAGAACATTCTAGAAATCAGGCCTGATGCTCTATGACATCTGACCTTCCACAGGAGCCACCCCAAGACTTTTAGCTTCTTCAGCTGGATGCCACGTTTGCAGCTGGAGACATCACATGTCAGAGCTGACTTGCCCAACCCCTGTGCATACCATGATCCCAGTCCCCAACAGACCAAAGTCATTCGGACACATTTTGTGTTTACCCTTCACTCTGTCAGCCCCTTCTCTCTGCTTCAAAAGAGAAATTCATCAGTGGAAAGTTTTCCTGAAGTGGTAATTTTCCTAAATGACTTACTGATGGCGCTGCATATGGACAGGCTCGGCCAGGGGTGGTAGCTGGTGTGAGTGTTTTACAGTGGTCCAGGATTCCTGCCTGAGCTGCACAAATACCAGCCTTTGCCTTTCCAGAGAGTCTCTTCCCCTGTCTTCCACTGTCACCCAGGCCTAGATAAATGCTTCTCCATCTCGCCCCCCTCCACCTTTCCTGCAGAGAAGCAAGGCTGGTTTTGAGGTCCCCAGCAGAAAGACCTCTCCAGAAATCTCCCATCCCCAGTGACTGCCAGGGAGCCTTCACCCACCCCTGCTAATTAGAGCCTTTCTTGGGCAGCTCTGGAATCCTATCATTCATTCTCACAGTGATAATGGACTTGGATAAGAGGTCACAACTTCCTCCACTTCCTGCCCTCCTTGTGGAGGGGGTGGAGTAGGCTTCCCCCCTCCTCTGAGGAGCTCCCTCCTGCCTGCCACAGAGACTGTCTCATCATCTGCCCCCTACTTGGCAGCTGTGATGGAGTCACCCCACCCGTAGGGCCAGAGCCCAGCTCCCCACAGTAGGCCCCTTCCTCCCCAAGTTCCTCCGCTCCACAGCACCCCACCTTATGTTGCATCTCTGGTGAGTGTCATTAGCATCAACGTGATGAAATGGCACAGTGTAAATGTTAATAAGGGCTAATGTTTCCCCTGCTTCCGTGCGAGCGAGCGGCAGATTGAAAACGGTACTGTCTGAACTCCACCAAACAGCTTCGAATCCCTGTGCTTCCTGAGCAGCCAGTTTGGCATGGAGAGCCAGCCCTTCCCCCTTTGAGACACCACCATATCTCCCCCGATTACTTTTTGTAAGGGGGTCACGTACCCCACAGGCCAGCAGTCTAAAGCAAGGTTCTTTTTTTTTTTTTTTTTTTTTAAGTTAAGCATTTCCCCTTGCTCTCCAAAGAAAAGAAAACAAAGTGGGCCAGTACCAAAGACACCAGGGCCTCGGAGCAGTTCACCTTTCACCCTGGCGTTCACTCAGCTCTTCTGTGGATGAGGATGACCTTGACCGTCTGGTCCCCCTGCCTCTACCCTCAGTGCTGGAGCAACAGGCCAGAATAATGGGCATGTGCCACCACACTTTGTTTACGCAGGGCTGGGGACTGAACCCAGGGCAAGCACTCTACCAACTGCGCTGCTTCCCAGTCCCACTCCTATGCCTTTGCTGTCAATCCAGGACATTTCCCTAAGTGGCCCCAGCAGTCCACTTAGCTCTTATCTTCTGGCTTCCCCTCCTTGTTAAAAGATGACATCCTTATCCACTCAGCTGCCTCTGCCTATCAGGGCTTCTTGTCCCCTGTGCCCTCTGTCCTCTTTTCCCTGTGATGGTGAGGGCCTGTCTGGTGTTCCTTCTGGGTCATCTCGCTGTTGTTTCATCCCTGAGCGGCACTCAGTGTGGCACGCTGCTGGGCCTGAGGGCCCTTCATCGGTGCCTGCTGAAGTCCGCAAAATGGATTGGGTGGAGGGCCCAGGATTTAGCCTGGACCTTGCCTAGAAGTGGTGGTGACACCCAGGAAGCATGAGTAGTGGAGAAGTGAGGCTCTCCCATCCTGCCCTCGTCCTTGGTATTCATCTTCAGCAACGCTGGTGGGCCTGGGGAGGCTCTGTCAGTCAGTCCAGGTGTTCACCTCTGTTACCGGGCCTTAGCTATGTGTGAGGCTCAGAGCCCTCACAGCCTGCTCTGTGTGTCCGCCTCTGCACACCGCCTCATTGCTCTTTTCATCCCCAGGCTGTCTTCACCCTCCTCCTTGGTCCTTTCACCTTCTTCGATGTCCAGAAGACAAAGTACCTGCAGATCTTGACCTCTCTGATGAGATGGATTGGTGAGTCTAAGAAATCTCCCAGTTCTCTGCCCTTCTCCCTGGTCCCTCCTCCTACCTCTGCAGAGAGGCCAGGCAGACTCCCAGCTGGGATGTGGCAGTGGCCCAGTCAGCCTGCCTGGACCTCTGACCTTTCCAGAGGGCGAGGAGAGCCAGGTGCTTTGTTGGCCTTTTACTGCTGGGGGAAATTTATTACCAAAAAATGTAAGTGGCTTTTTTCAGGTCACATTGAATGGATGGAACTGGGCTAGGACCTCAACTGCTAATTCTGGTCCAGCTCCTTCACATGATCATACTAGGTCGCGTTGTGCCCCATGGAAGGGACAGGAACATCATTCCGCCTAATCAGGGGCATAATGTGTGGCATAGCCATAAAAATCCAGTGGATCATGGTAGCAGCTGCTCTGAGCCTTGAGTCTTGGACTGCCAGAATGTGAAAAGATATGCACGCCATCTATAGTGACTTCTGACTAACACCAACGCTTCTGCCCTCTGGTAGATGTTAGGGATCATCCCCCTTAAACTGGGTTAATAGCCAGTATGTTCACTTCCACCATACCATCCGGCCAGCCACCTCAGGGAAGGAGCCAGCCGCTGGTGCAGCAGGACTGAGAGCGATCAGCTGTGGGGCTGCCATTGCCTTTCCTCTGGCTATCTGTTGTATATCTGACTTTCCCACTCTAAAGGGGAAAAGAAGGGATGGAGTGGGCATGTCATTTAGTGGAGTGCTGTCTGGTATGCATGAAGCCCAGGTTTTATCCCCAGCACTACACCTGTAATCGAGCACTCAGGAGATAGAG
Source organism: Pachyuromys duprasi (assembly GCA_028658305.1). Classification (NCBI taxonomy): domain Eukaryota; kingdom Metazoa; phylum Chordata; class Mammalia; order Rodentia; family Muridae; genus Pachyuromys; species Pachyuromys duprasi. The sequence goes on along the minus strand of CM053746.1, from coordinate 6,752,494 downwards.
ATAGGAGAACCACAAGTTCAAGGTCACATTCAGCTACTTAGTGATTTAATTACAGGCCAGCCTTGGCTATGTGGGACTTGTCTGCACCCCACCTCCTGGCCCAGAGTTTCTAGAGAAGTTTGAGTTGGGTTCCTTCTTCCTGGCTGTCCTCCTCAGCCTCCTTTACCCCCATCAGGACCAGGGCTGTAGGCTGCTGCTGCTGCTGCTGCTGCTGATGATGATGATGATGATGATGATGATGATGATGATGATAATTCCATGTGGTACCCACCCATAAGGATGATGATTCTGCTAAGGGCCATTCACAGAAAGGATGTCCAGAAGTTCTGCTAGTTCTAGGTCATTCTCCCAGCCCTGGATCCCTCAACACAGTAGAGGAACCAAAGGAGTCCTGGCTTCCACAGTGGGAAGGCTGATCATCCTCCCAGGCAACTTGGTCTGCTTCAGCTAGAGCACATTCTGCAGCATGGGGGCCAGCCCCCCAACACCTCTCTAATCCAGGAGCCCCAGAAGCCTTGTTACCTAGAAGTCAAGGTTAGCAGGAGTCAGAATGCAGTCTGTTTCTCCTCTCTTATATCTTGGCTTATGTGGTGTGTGTGAGAGCTCCAGGGTGGTGGTGTTGCTGTTGCTGATGCTGTTGATGCTGTTGTTGTTAATGCTCTTGCTATTGTTGCTGCTGTTGTTAATGCTCTTGCCATTGTTGCTGTTGTTGATGATGTTGCTGATGCTGTTGTTGCTACTGTTGCTGTTGCTGCTGCTTCTGTTGTTCCTGTTGTGGGCAGGGTTTGGAGAGGAATGTTCTCTGTCTCTCTTGGGTAGTTCCTTTCACTCCCTGCAGCTGAGTCCTGCTGGTGCTTGCCCGTCCTTGGCCTGGGAAGGGGCTCTCTAAGCTCTGGTCTGAAGCGGAGCCCTTTCTCATTTCTTCCCATGACAACACTGGGGGCTGAGCAGGAGGGAGTCAGCAGCATGTGTTTTGGCCAGCGTGATAGATTCCTGTATCAGCCCATAAGAAGACAACAGTCCTAATGATGAGAGTTAGCTTCTGTAATTTTAAACAAAGTATCTATCTAAAGAGTGAAGCCTGAGCCCAGTGTAGTGGCACACATTTATAATCACCACACTTAAGAAGAGGAGGCAAGAGGATCAGGAGTTCAAGACCAACCTTAAATGCTTAAGCTACATGAGATTCTGTCTCAAAAAGAATGAAAGGAAATAGAGGGAAAGAGAGCTTGTGAAAGGGAAATGAAGAGGCTAACAGTAAATAAATGTTCCTTGCAAGTGCTACAATTGGGTCAGAGTTACAGCAGAACTGCTGATGCCCGCAAGCCCCCGACCCTGGAATGCTCCCACTAACCTGCCTTTGCTTCCTTTCCATTCTGCCCTCCCCTGAATCCAGCCAGACACCTAGGTATGTTAGGGAGATGGCTCAGTAGATAAAAAGCACTTGCCATACAAGCCCGATAACCTGAGTTTCGCTCTTCAGAACCCACATAAAAGCTGGACACAGTAGCACAGGGGTCGGGATCCCAGTTCTTATGGGAAGATGGGGCCAGACACGGAGAGTCTCCAGAAACTCAGGGTGTGTGCAGCAATAGACAAGAGCGTCCGCCTTAAAACAAGGCGGAAGATGAAGACTGACACCCAGGGTTGTCCTCTGACCCATTCACACACTTTCACCAACGTTCACAGGGACCAGTGCGTGTTCCCAGCACCCGTGGGTGGCTTACAACTGCCTGTAACTCCAGCTCCAGGAGGCTCTGATGTATCTGCCCCACTGACACCTGCCTGCACGTGCACTGGCACACAAACATACCCACATGCAGACAGACACGCACACACACACTTTAAAATAATAAAAACAGGGGTGGAGAGGGGGCTTAGTCATTAAAGGCTAGGGCTCACAACCAAAACTTCAAAACTAAATCTTAACGAAACGAAGTAAAGCTGGGCGGCGGTGGCGCACCTTTAATCCCAGCACTCGGGAGACAGAGGCAGGTGGATCTCTGAGTTGGAGGCCAGCCTGGTCTACAGAGTGAATTCCAAGATAGCCAGGGCTCTGTTACACAGAGAAACCCTGTCTCCAATAAAACAAAACAAAAACAAATAAAGTAGGAAGAAAGTTCAAGGCCAGCACCAGGTATATAAACAAGTCCCTGCCTCAAAGGCACTGTTCCTCTGTGGGAACTTCCGTCTTGCCTCTTACAGCGCAGAGAGCCCCCAACTCTACCCTGACACTCCTGGGCCCTCCACGCAGCTCCTGTGTGCTACAGACTAGGAGACAGTGGTCCTGAGGGTCTGTGACAGCTGTGGGAGCCTGAGCAGAGACCAGCTCATGAGGGTCCCCCTCTTGTCTTTTGGCAGCGATGCTGCTGTCTTGGCATTGTCTTCTCCCTTGGAGCTGAGAGATAATCAAATGTCAGGAGTCTCCCAGGCACACTGCTGTGGATGACAGAGCACAAGGCAGTCATTTTTCACTGTGAGAGACTCAGACCTTTGGACTTAAAATGCTGGGCCTCCCAGTGACAGAGCCGCCCAGGAAAAGGAAAATTGCCGTTAAGTAAACTAAACCATAGTGAGCATGGTTAAGCTCCCAGCTGGGGCAGAGGAACTGCCAGGACGGTTCTCTTCTCAAGTAGAAGCAGGCATTTCCTCCACCTGACTCTGGGCCTTGCTCTGAGGAGGACCAAGCAACGGAAGTCCCCAGAGCCACACTAGACAGGCAGCCCTGTTCATGGAAGGGACCTCAGCCTGCTCCACTAAGGCCTGGGCCGCAAGGGTGTCCCTTCTCTGGGCCAAGCTCACCCCCAGGCAGTTCTTCTAGAACTCCCCTTGGGCAGTGATCTCAGAAGCCCTCGGGAGCCTCTGCCAAGTTGTCATTCTGCCTCTGAGAAGCAGCTGTGTGGCCTGGCCCCCACAAGACCCTCTTCCCACCCTCTTCCCCTCCCTCTTCAACCTCCCTCCTTCCCACACTTTGCCAACACACACCCTCCCTCTCCCCTCTCCCCAAATGAGGGCTGTTCCTTTTCAAGAGCTGTGCTGGGAGCTGAGGAGGCAATAAGCTGGCTCGGGTTCCAGAAGACAAGAGGGAAGAATGGGCACCAAAGGGACCGGAAAATCGTGAATAAATGTGCTGAGCCGGAAAGTTTTTCTCACTTAATTAGGAATTTGTTCTGCCATCTGTTGAAATGAAGCTGGGGTCGATCACAGGCCCCCAGAGCTGCGCCCTGAAGCTCGGGGCCTTTCCTCCACCCTTCCCTCGCTTCATTAGTCGCTAAGTCCCCTTGTTATCATACAGTGGGATTTGAAGACTTAGATGGCCTTTGCAAATAGCCAGTTGTCCAGGTGACAGATGCCAATGTGGATTCATTTCTCATGCCAGACTGGATTTTTTTCTATGTGTATGAGTGCTCTACCTGCATGTATACGTATACGTACCACATGAGTGCCTGGTGCCAGAGGGTCAGAAAAAGGTATCAGATCCCCTGGAACTGGAGTAACAGGCAGTTGTTAGCAGTCATTGTGGATGCTAGGAATCAAACCTGGGTCCTCTGCAAAGAGCAACAATTGTTCTTAACTGCCGAGCCATCACGTCAACCCTGAGTGTGCTTGGATCATAAATGCCTCTGAGTCCACAAGGACAAGGAGACCTCTGCAGTGTGAGCGCTGCACCTCACCTCGGTGCCACAGCTGCTGGTTGCCTCTGCACCTTCTGGCCTTGCTCCCTAAAGGGGCCCAGTGGCATCCTCTCCCACTGTGCACAGACCAGCTGTGCACAGCTTCTGTCCTCTGGGACCCTCACTGAGGGCTGTGAAGATAGAGTGAGATGGATAGAAGGTGCTTATTAGACCCATGCCTGGCACCCGCTTAGCCCTCAGGCAGGAGCATCACCCTCATGACCTTCACTGTCAGCTGTCCTCAGAATGAACCTTCCTTGGGACCGGCTGTGAGGTCAAGGACATTACTTCAGCCATGTCCAAAGAAACAATCTGTGATGCCCAGTATCAGCAAGGCAGTCTCTTCTACCCCTTCCCCACACCCAGCTGCAGTCCCTGCACCCCAGCCTCTGCCTGATAGAAATACCTGAGAGAGATGAGCAGACTCAACCATGTTGTTGGGGCATGGGGACTTATCTTTAGTCCCAGCCCTCTGTGAGCAGCAGGTGGCCTAGGGACATGTGAGTCAGCTGAGGAGGTACCATCCTTCCCTCCCATGGGTCCAGCAACCCAGCCTGCAGTCCTGAGCCCTAAGCAACAAGACTTGGACCTGTTGGTGGCTCCCTCCCTGAATATCCAGCTAGCTGCTCTACAGAAGCACTCAGGCTAGAAGGGGCCACGACAGCATTATCACTTCAATCCCATTACCCACCTACCCACCCACACCAGCTCCTGCACAGATGCCTCCCACTTCAGCTCCCAACAGCTGGCTCAGCGCAGGGCACCCCACTGGTGTTATTAAAAACGCAATTCTTCCTAATAAAGGCTGCTGTGGAGCACCACCGCCCTCCTCTGGGCTGTCACGGACCCAGAGGGCTTCCTCCCCTCTGCTTGCGTATTCAGAACCAACGCCTCCTGGTCTCCAGCTCCCCTCAAAGTGGGTCAGACACCATCCTCGCCAGGCATCCGTAGATGAGCTAGGACTGTTCTGCCTGGGGAAGTTGCTCAGTCCTGCTCTCCTACCCCACCCCCTACAAGTGCCCCAGATTTGTTTTCTAAGCCAGCAGGCAGGGTGCAACTAGGCAGCGGTGGCAAACAAGGCCACAGGTCCCCAAGAAGAGACCTCCACCTGGGAACAGGGGGGCTTTCTGGCTTCCACCTGTCCCCAGGTCTGTGGTGGCCCCGTGGAGAGTCTCCCCATGGGGCTGCGCTGATCTGTCCCAGGTAACAACAGTCAGGGGTCTTGTAAGCCTGGGCTGTCTGATGTCCACTGTTGTCAAGTAGCCTTTGAATTCCTGTGCTGCCTCTCAACTGCTGCTACCCAGGAGCCCAGGAAAAGCCTTGACCCATCTGTATGCAGCCAGCCTCCTTGTGCTAACACTTCCTGCCCAGTGGACACTCTCCAGGACAAGTAGAGGGGACCCAAACAAGTCCTTGGTGGTCTTCATTGTACACTGAGTTTCCTAGACATTCTCTGTGCACAGGAAGATATCAATGTGTAGAGAGGAACTTGGGGTTCCTGTGAATGGGCCACTGGGGTGAAGCAGACATGCCACCAACCATTCCTAAGGAAGAACCAGCTGACAATTGCACCCTTGGCCAGCGTCAGTCAAGACCAACCAGAACGCTGTGCTAGGTAGCAAGAGAAGGAAGCAGTTCTCTTCCAGCCTCCCATCACAGCAGGTCCACTTGTTGGCAGCTCTGATCTGCATGTGTCTCAGCCACCTGCAGACCTACCCACCAGACCAGAACTGCTGATCCACCCAGAGGGGTGGTGGGACAGCTACTGGACACTCCCAAGGCAAGGGAAGGCACGTGTGGCCAGCAGAGAGAAGGGGCTGAACTAATGCTCCGTCATGCCGAGTGTCTGTCACCTCTCCAGGTCATCCTCACTCTCCTCTCCTCCTCAGTCCCTCTGCACAGGCCACTCTGGAGGGAAGGCCAGGCAGCCTTCAGTGGGGAGGGTGACAGTGCCCGAAGTTTTATGTTTCCATCTCCAGGAGGAGATTAGCTGGCTCACAGCCAGGCTCCTGACTCTGCCATCCCCACGGTCACTAACCAAGCTGCCCTGACAACTCAGGGATGAAAAATAGAGACTCTGTTTCCCAGGCTCCACCTGTGTGCACCAAGGGGGGGAAATTGAAGGATGATGAGGCCAGAACTCCTGCTTCATACTAGGAACTCGGCTGCTCTAGAGATTGTGTGCCTACCCTGTGTCTTCTACCTTGGGTGGAGAGGGAGAGCTCTGTTCCAAGCCCCTCCAGGAGAAGCTTGTAGCCATGAGGTAGAATTAGTCCTGAAAGTGGACAGGACTGGGTCTTCTGGAAAGCACAGGGACCTGCCCAGCACCAGAAGGAGCCAGGCTAGCTGAAATTCCCTTCTTTCAATAAGAAAGGGTTCAGAGTGAGTTGTTACAGGCAAGGTCAGCAGAGGCAGGTCATGTAGTCTTGAGAAAAATCTCACCTAGAACCCCAAGGTACATCAAACATCTCCCACTCTTATCTTGTTTTCCTAGGGAACATACAGGAGACCTCTGGCCCCTGCTCGGATAGATGAGTGACAGCCAGGAAGGATAGAGTGACTCAGACACACACACACACACACACGGAGACACTTACCTCGTATAGCTTTAACTACCCTAGATGAGGCAAGAAGCACCAAGGATCTTTAAAGTAGGTGTAAGCTGCCTGCACCTGAGTCCCCAATATCCCAGATCCCTGACCTCCAGAGCCTCTCAGAATAGCCAGTGTTGGGTGTTCAGGGAAGCTCCTGCAGCTCCTAGACCAGCTGGAAGGATCACCAGAGTGAGCCCAGTCTCCTCCTTTGAGCACAGAAAGTGTACCGTAGACGCTGGTATTGGGAGCCACACCTCGGCACGGAAAAGGAAGGCTGTGCCATGATAAAGGGCCGACTTTCTCAGTGACTGCTCTCAGTCGGTCCTGGCCAGTCCCCGCTGCACTGGAACACTGGCTGCTTCCTTCTGCCCAGCACTAACCCCAAGCACCTCCATTTAAGTTTATTATCCTGTGGGTGTATGTGTGGCTGTCTGTCTGTCTGTCTGTCTGTCTGTCTGGGGAGGGAGGAGAGAGAGAAGGGGAAGCAGGACATGCGCCATGGTGCCCTGTTGAGGTCCTCTCTCTCCTTCCACCTTGACGTGGGTTCTGAGGAATCAGTTGTTAGGCTTGCACTTGCCTGCTGACCCACACGGCCAGCCTTCTAGCGTCTCCATTTTTAAAGGCAGTACAGCAAGCTGCTCGAGATTGGGCCCAGTGTAACTTGAAATTTTAGACTTTAAAAACAAAACACAGACTCTGTCCCTCAGCCTCTGTAAGACGCAGCAGCTTCTCAGGGCAGCACTGATGCCGCCAACCCCTCAAGCTCTTTTCCTGTGCCTGAACGTGTCCCCTCACCCCCATTTTGCAGGCAGTTAGTCCTATTGGACAGTCACTTGCCCCTGTCTTAGAGCTGGGACACCTCTTGCTTCTGAGATCTGGCTCATGTTGCTTTGTCAGCCCCCCACCCCAACCCCCTGTGACCCAGCTTCAGGCAGGACCTATGGCCCTGTGTCCTGGGAGGGCAATGAGATAGTGAAGGACAAAGCTGTATTGAAGTCTCCACCAGACCGAGCTCCCCTCGGGAGAACCAGGCCTAGGCACTGATGCGTGCGCACTGGCCATTCATTATCATTAGCTCTGGCACGTTGATTCTCTGCTTAGAGAAGACAGCTCTGTCCTCCTGACAGCCACAGTGATAGATGGCCGCCTCAGTGGATGGCTGCTTCCTCATATGTGCTAAGCTGGAGCCAGAGCCACAAATGAGACTTAGGAAATGGCACAGGGTTGAGCCTGTCCCAGGGTAGGTATCTGGGACCAGTACAGAGCTTGGAGTTGAAGGGGGGGGTCCCCCTCTCCAGGAAGCATGAAGGAAAATGGCTGCTTGTGGGAAGCGCCTATGGCCTTGGCATACTGGGATGGTATTTGTTGGATTCATCTGAGGCTCTGAGAGTTCCAGTTTCAAGTATCTGTATACCTCTTGTGCACTTCAGATTAAGGCGGGACTGTAGTGTGTAGTTTGGCCTTAATGGACACATGCCCTCCTCATCTGGTACAAGATATGTCTTGACCTTTTAGGTCCTGCTGTAGGATGCGGGCTGGGGTCAGGTTCCAGCTTTACATGTATCAAGATACCCTCTTGCTTGGTGGCCTGGGTCCCATGGGATTTTCCTAGCTCCTAGGCCTCCCTTCTGCAGAGCAGGACACCCTGGCTGTCACGACCCAAGGGGACTCAAGCCTTTCACCTTTTTTTCATTCAAGACACGAGGGGTTGAACTTGGGCCTTCCTTGCACATTCAGGCAAACGCTCTCCCAGCTGCATGCCTGGCCCTCCTTTCACCTTTTAGAGACAATGTCACACTTCCAGCCCCGACCTTCCGTTTCTCCATGCAAATCACGAGAAATGACAGAGGCTTAGAGTTAGGAGATTCAGCTTTTCTCATGATTAAACCTTAGGGTTGAGGTCCAGGCACAAAGCAGAGATCTCTCAAATTCCCAACAAGTCAGTACATCGCAGGTACCCACAAAGAACAGCTGTTCACAGTGAACCCCACTGTCCCATAGGAATGTACTCAAGTTTGGGGGTAGAGAGGCAGCCAACTGGGTCAGAGCACTTCCTGTTCTTCCAGAGGACCAGATCCCAACATCTACACTAGGCAGCTCACAACTGCCCATAACCCCAGCTCCGGAGGTTCTGGCGACCTCTTCTGGCCTCGCCAGCCACCCACACATATGTGGCATACTCATGAATAAAGTGTAAAAATAAATCTTTTAAGAATATACTCAATTTAAAAATACTTATTGAAAGTATCAAAGTATATGCTTTTAGCTATAATCAGTGTGAGAAAATAGCGTTGGGCTTGGTGGCGCATACGTGTACTCTCAGCCCTTGGGAGGTGGAGGAGGCAGGAGAGTGAGGAGCTCTCGACCATCCTTAGCTACATGGCAGCTGGAGGCTAACCTGGGCTATATAATTTGTGTGTGGTTGCATGCATGTGTGGGTGCCATGGCATGCGTTTAGAGATCAGAGAGCAACTTGCAGGAGTCAGTTCTTTCCACCACGAGTCCCGAGGATTGAACTCAGGCCATCCGGCTTGGTTACAACTCCTTTATTCACTGAGCCAACCTCCTGGCCTAAGCTCAGGGCTTTGCTGCCACCTTCTAGGGGAGACTTCAGCATACCCAGAAGTACCCCGTGTCATTTCAGAACTAGTTACAGGGAAGAGGGAAATAGTAAAGCCACTAAGAGGGACTCCATGTCCCACCTTCACAGCCATAGTGTCCCTAGGGGAGGCTGGAGGGCTAGCAGTGGTCCACGTGCCCTGGCGTCAGTGGAGCCTAGGCAGGCGGCCCATCTTGCCAGCCCCACAGATGCCGGGATCCTGCAAGCAAGGCAAGGACCTCCCATGCTCGAGACCAAGACTCAAAGACCAAGGATGGCAGCTAGGTCACTCGCTGTACAGAGCTCGGGAGGAGACATCCCCTCTCCACACGCAGTGCAGGCTTAGCACTTAGGTGGCTGCCCCAGTGCGGGAAGGCTGGAGCTGCTCCCTGCTAACTCTGGGTTCTGCCTAAGAGTTGGGAACTGAGTATGTGCTCGGGGCGGGGGGGGGGGGAGGACAAAACAAAACCAGTTCCCATAGCCTCTCACCTGTTACAGGTGCCCTAATGTCAGGCTCCTGCTTATCACGCATCTGGCCCCAACAATCATGTAGCTCCATCGTGTTCACCTGGCCAGTAAATCCCTGCTCACCTTCCCCACCCTAGGGGGAGTCCCTGGAAGGCAGGACCTGCTCCAAAAGGTGAGGATTTAGGAGGGCGCTGTTTATTTATTCTGAGGCTCTTAGGAATCAGCATGCCTCTGTCCTTGGCACATATCCAGGGGTGTGTGGCTCTCCGATTCTGTCTGCTGAGAAGGTGTTCTGATGTCAGACAGACAGCATTGGGTCAGACAGCTCCCAGAGGGATTTATCTGGCTCTTGACAGCAGAAAAGAGGGAAGAAAGCCATCCAGGTGCTGTAGGGCAGCTGGTGCCCATGTTGTTTTGCCCTAGCCTCGCCCTAGCCTCAAGACTTGGGGAAGGGAGATGAGAAGCAGCGCCTGCTTTTGCCTCAGCCCCTCAGATAATGGCTTGCCTTCCGCACCTGTCTCCCTCCCTCCTTCCAAGGAGTTAGATGCTGGGAGCAAGCTGTGCCTCAAGGTGAATCGATATGGCAAGGCCAGCTTGCAGAGCTTAGATCAGCTGTCAGAAGTCCTCTTGGAAGCGGCTCATGGCTTCAGGCAGAGTCTGGGACTGGGAGCCTGGAAACTGGAGGGGCACCCAGCTCTTCATCTTTGCCCTCCTCCCCCTCCACCCCCTCCTCTCATAAACCAAGAGCAGGTGTGGCAGCTACAGACCCTGGAGCAGAGCAGCCAGGACCAGGCACCCGCCTCCCCTCTCCTCTACAAGGTGGGCTTCCACCCTTGAACTTGGACCGTTCTCACCACAGGGATGTCATCATCTTGCCCCTAAGGCGGACACTAACCAGTTCCTTTTTTTGTTGTGATTATCTTTGACACCTTTCATCTTTTGGTTCTCTTGCACTCTGAACTTCATGAAGACAGGGCCTGCGTCTGTCTTGTGCATTTACCCCTGAGTGACCAGAATAGTGCCAACACTCAGCAGACACTCAGTGAGTCTGCTGAGTGAGTTGAGTGACCAATCAGTGAATGGTCAAGGTCAAGCCTCAGGTTATACAAGGACAATTATTTCTATAAATGAGAAAAGTATCCTAGCCCCTGCCCCTACACCCTGTCATTGTACAGATGATCTCCCCAGGCCACTGTCCCCATGTGATCTGATGTCAAGCTCTCACCAGCCTTCTGAGTCCTCCCCGGCTGCTCGATGCTTCCTCACACCCCTTGGGGTGTGACTTCCGGTGTGGAAGCAGGTGTATGCCCGTGTATATGGCTTCTCAGAGTCTAGCCTAGGATGGGGCAGAGACAGGGACTGCCCCGCGGAAGCTGCAGGCTCTGCTCAAGGGCAGACCCCTGCAGGTCTGATGGGGACATCTCACCTCCATGTCCATCTGTGCGTCCCCTGCAGCTGGAGGTGAGCATCGGGGTCCCGGCAGTCCCCTGTGCGCCTTCTGCACTGTCAGTCGCTCTCAGCCTGTCATCTCATTTCACCTTGATTTATTAGCAGACCTAATGAGTTTTCGAAGCAGCCGCCTCCCGGGGACGGGGCGATCAATCTAAGAGATAGCTGGTGAACTCTGCTGCTCCTCTGGCACCTGGGGAAGGCGGAAGGTGCCAGGGACAAAGGAGTCTGGTCCCAGGCGAGTGGGGTGTAGTCTTGCAAACTTGGTCTTGGGACCTTTTCAGGTCAGAGCTCCCACCCCGCCCCGCTTCCTTCCCTTCTCTCCTCAGTGTCTGTCTTTCCAGTTAGGGACATAAATGTTTCTTTTGGGCGTAACTGTTAGAAAGCCAGACCAACACTCTTCCCTTTCTGTTCCTAGGGGACAGTACCATCCGAGTGTGCTCAAGGTGATGGGGTGTCAGTGGGCCCCTTCTGTTGGACTTGGCTGGGGCTCTCCCTCAGGTCTCTCTGTACACTTCCTCTGCCTCAGTAAGCATCCCCACTTGTGTCTGGCCAAAGCGTTCCTTGGACTTATGTATAGAACTGCCTCCCTTCCCCCGGTGTGAAGATGTGTCTCCTTTTGTGTGCCCTGGGCCTAGTGCACAGTAGGCCCTTAGGAGTTACCTCATCTCTGCTTAGACATGGTACCATGCTTTTCCCTAACCTGATCCGGTGGTCTTTGTATGCTGTCCCCATAGCTGGGTCATTTTTGACAGATAATGCCCAGTGTGGCTAAGTGGAGGAAGGGAGAAAAGGAACAAATGAGCCTCTCCCCTTCAGGTGATTATCCGGAAGTTGCCATTCTACAAAGTGGCCCTCCAGGACAGACTGAGATTGACTGGGGATTAAACCTAGGTCTTTGTGCATACCAGGCTAGCAGTCTATCACTGAGTTCCAACTGAAACCCTCTGCTTTCATTTTTAACAGATTTTAATATGTATATGTCTGTGTAAACCATATATGTGTGCCCAGCTGGTGTTCCGGGCAATTGTAAGATGTGTGCTGAGACCTGAACTCAGGTCCTCTGGAAGAGCAGCAGGTGTTCTTAACCCCTGCTGAGCCATCTCTCCAGCCACCTTTATTTTGAGGTAGAACTTCACATATTTCCCCAGGCTGGCCTTGCACTCACTGTGTGGCCCAGGCACTGGCTGTGAACTTACCATCCTCCTTCCTCAGCCTCCTGAGTAGCTGGGGTTCTAGGCCTGCACCGTCAGACCTACCTGGGTCACCAGTGTCTGGAATCACATCAACAGATAAGACTAGTTATGGCTGGCCATTCTAAAAGTTCTAGAAACGCCTGGCATACGGATGCAGGCCCTGGAAGACCATGTTAGCAGCTAAATGCTGGAGAGCGAGCGAGCCCAGTCAGAGTTGTCCAGGCAGCCACCCTGAGCAAGCAGTCACCTATCCACAGCTCTTGAGGCTGTCCCAGAGAACATAGAAGGAGTAGCCAGCACTTGATGCCAAACATAGCCATGAAGTCCTGGCATCTCAACAGCTAGCCTCCTACCTTCTTGTCCTCTCAAAAGACCCAAGGTTCAAACAACAGACAGGCCTCCTCCCATGGCCTCTTCCCAGGGTCATGCTGGCTGTGGTCAAGGCCTAGAGCAGGATCAGGTCACAGGTGGCCTCCCAAACAGTGGTGGTGAAACACAGCTTCAGTCTTGCCTTGCGATGGTGGCTTCTCCCTTGGCTCTCATCCAGTGTCCTCCCCATGGTGGCACAGCTGCCTGCTGCTACCTCCTGCTCCTGAATAACTAGCCACCAGGCACTTGAACTACCGTCCAGAGCCATGCTGTTCTGAGGCTCTGGGGCCCTCACTGGCACACAGGGCACCACTTCTAGCCAGCTAGAGGGTCCCCCATGCCATGTCTCAGTACAACTTCTGCAGCTTCCTGCACCTCTGTGATGAGCCAGACTCCTGGGGTCTGGGGCTGAGGCTCAAAGAGGAACTAGCCAATACTTCCCTTTGCCTGGCCAGGGCTGGAAAGATTTGTGATGCCCTGGAGCAGGAGTGGTGGTGGAATTGAGCCGCTGTGACAGCTGAAACCAATCATCATCTTTATTGGCAGTTTTCACGGGTCTGTTCCGAGCTCCCCCCTCCCATCCTTACCTCATGTCAGGCAACTCTGATTAAAAGTAATGGATGGCTCCAGCCCACTCCCAGGTATCCTGATGGGAAGAAACGTGGGCCTGGCTTCTTGTAGGTCCCAGCAGAACAACCTCTCCCAGGAACCACGAAGTGTACCAGTATCCTGTGGAAGATGATATGGGTCCCCCAGGCTTCATACTGAGGAAGAGCCCTGATCATCTAAGACAGGACATGCCAGAAACTTCTGTCCCCACCGCTCACAAAGAAGTGTCATATGCCCTGTGCACTTGTCCCAGACTACAGGGACCTGTTCTAAATAGAGACAACAGAGATCTATAAATTCAAAATGGAGACCAAGACCTGGGATCTCTGTGCGTGCTAAGTAGTTCCCACTGGCAATCCTGGGTGATGTCAGTAGAAGATATCAGAAGCTAGAGAGACCTAAAAATGCCCTCTTCATTGCAGGAATCCTTGTCCATCAGTCATGCTGTAGTACATGAGCCTCAGGTTCTGGAAGCTGGGCTGGTAAGCCAGCCCACAGGTGGAGGGTTTGAGAGGAGGCCTTCTAAGAGACTGCCAGGTACAGCCAGCTGTCTCTGCAGAGCCTGATTGCCCTGGACACATAAGATCACAGATGCCCTTCTGCAGCAAATTTCCTAACCCCCAACTATGTCACCAAGCCCAGAAGAGCCGAAACATGTGCCATTTGCTGCCAGCCTTAGGAGCAGCAACTTGGGGCTCCTGTCTCCAGCATTGCTCTCCGGTGCCCTTTCTTCCCTGGAGTGACCCCTCACCGTGCCCCACCTGCTGCAGACCCTGGTCACCCAGCCCTACACACGACTGCCAGCCCTCCTGCCCTCTTGCCCACATGTAGCAGGGGACTCGCGCCTAAGAGATGCCTCCTCCCAAGTGTACCGTGCCTCTCAGCCCCTCAGCGGCCCATATCCCACACCTGGCTCTGCTGGCACAGAGACTTTAAACCAAGCAATCGAGAAGAAATACCTACTAGCCAGGTCTGCCTCTGACAGGAAGCTGACAGAGCCCCTGAGGGAGTCCTTGAAGGGGAAGCGAGTAGCTCCTCAGCAGGACCTGTCACCCAAGTATCTCCTGTCTCTGGATCATACCCAGGCCCTGCTTCTGGAAAGAGGGGGGGAGAACAGGATGTGGGTACTCTGGGGTTGGGGGTTACAGTTCCTTCCACTGGGCCTTTGCACAGCCCTGCAGAGCAGAGTCTGAGCGGGCAAGCCAGTTCATCCTCGATGACCCCCTCTTTGTCTTACAGCTTTTGCCATCATGATCGTGCTGGCCCTGGTGCGCATTGGGAACGGGCAAGGAGAGGGGCGCCCATCCCTAGCCAACTTCTCAGGAGTCCAGAACTTGTTGGGGGTATGTGTCTACTCCTTCATGTGCCAACACTCCCTGCCATCCCTCATCACCCCCATCTCCTCCAAGCGCCTCATCACACGCCTGGTGTTCCTGGACTACACATTGATCCTGGCCTTCTATGGACTTCTCTCCTTCACGGCCATCTTCTGCTTCCGTGGTGACAGCCTCATGGACATGTATACCCTCAATTTTGCGAGGTGCGATGTCGTGGGCCTTGCAGCAGTCCGATTCTTTCTGGGCCTCTTCCCTGTGTTTACCATCAGCACCAACTTCCCCATCATCGCAGTGACCCTGCGCAACAACTGGAAGACACTCTTTCACCGTGAGGGTGGCACGTACCCATGGGTGGTAGACCGTGTGGTGTTCCCCACCATCACCCTGGTACCCCCCATTCTGGTGGCCTTCTGCACCCATGACCTGGAGTTCCTGGTGGGCATTACAGGAGCCTATGCGGGCACTGGCATCCAGTACGTCACCCCCGCCTTCCTGGTGTACCTCTGCCGTAAAGACACCCAGCTGACCTTCGGCTTTGGAACTGTCAACAAGCACCGGTCCCCGTTCCGCCACCCCTTCTGGGTGGTCTTTGTGCTGCTTTGGGCCTTCTCCTGCTTCTTCTTTGTCACAGCCAAAATCGTCCTCAATGAGACCCAGCTCTGATAGCAGGCTGTGTCTTGACAACAGGAGGCAGGGACAGCCCAGCTCCAGCCTCCCTGCCTGGAAGCAGGACTCAGCTGCCACCCTGGTCGACATGAGCATGCTAAGCTGAGGCTCTTGGCTCCACCCAGGACTTCAGCCTGCAGGACAGCCCTGGGAATGTGGCTGTTGCACACTCTTCCACTCCTGCCCCGGGAGGCTGGCTCCCTCTGCGGTGGCGGAGACAGTGCTGGCACTGCTATTTATATTATACCCCGTGCCCTGCCCTGCATCTTTGACCGTCCACTAGCAGCTGCTGCCTCTTCAAAGGCGAATCCCAGGCCCTGGCTCTCCTAAGCTGGCCTGCTTGTGATGGCAGGGTCCACTTTCCTGCCAGCCCTGCCAGTCGCTAAGTTTTTCTCCTATGGGAGGCCTGGCCAGTTCTAGTGACAAGGACAGGACCTGCTAATTGGTACCAGGGTCCCTAGACAAGAGCCACGTGAGCTTTTGCTGTGGGTCCCAGCTCTGCCAAAGCAGGCTGATGTGGCATCCCTCCACAGGGTGTAAAACCCTTTGCTTATGGCCCTGAGAGGGACCCTCTGTTCCCTGGCTTCTCCTTTGGAGCCCAGCCCCGACTCTCCAAGGGCAGGGTACCCCTTGAGAAGCTGACCTCATCATCCCACCCACACCCATAGTGGCTGCCTGCCCTGGACTGACAGCAGGGAGAGAACAGAGTGGCCCTCTTCAAAAGGTCAGGCTGGTGTTACACAGCCCAGCTTGCTCCCATGCTGCACTGCAGCACTAAGGAGGTGGTGCCCTTAGGGGCCTGGTCATGGGTGCTCAGTGACTGCACTCTCCAGGTCCCTGGCTACCGTGGAGCTGGAGGGGTTACCTACCACCATTCCTGTGGAAGGAGGCCAGGCTCCCAGCTGCCTCCTGTTCAGTCACGCATACACCCACTAGGCCTTGGAGTGATGAGTGATTAATGAGTTACATTTTTGATGTGCCTTCTGCTTTGGGCACCAGGGATCCCTCCTGACCCTGACTTGCCCCAACCCTGGGCCTAGTCCCACCTGTCCCGGACAGAACTGCCTCTGGGGTGGAGGGTCTCAGACTCCTGCCCCTCTTTGATTTCAGTGCCTTGCTTCACCCTAGTAAGGGGACCTGCGCCAGCCACTTCTTCCCTTCTACGTCTTGCCATATTTAAAGCTTGAACTTTGCTACGTTGTTGGATGTCCTGGGGACTCAGGGGCCTGTGTAGAACCTGCAAAGAATGTGGGGCCCACTGGCAGCACCCGCTACCTCTGGCCCCTACATCCCTGCCTCTAAGAATGTCTAGGTCACGGTGGGGCTGTCTACAGCTTTCTCGCCACTGTCAAACATTCGTAGTTCTTAAGCATCGTCATTGCCCATCCACATGAGAACCAGACATCCCTACACCGTCTGCCAGTGCAGCATCTTCCCAGGAGACCCTGCCCCGGGGTGGGCCAAGTGAGGAAAGCAATACAGCAGCAGGTTCAGGAATAAGGAAGAGCTGCCCATCCCCCGCCCCACCCCCCTGCTCAGGCTATTTGCTGAGAACTCAATTAAAACATCTGTACTTACCCTTCTCCCTCTTGCTTAAGGACAAAGCAAATTAAATCATCTTACTGCAACACACACCTCACCCCACCCCCAGGTTCCAAACCAAATTTTGGTGGAAAATTTATTAGCATCATAAAGCCCAGGTTGATTTATGTGGCAATCTGGAGCCTCAGGAAGCAGCAGAGAGCCTGCTGCATTCCCCTCCACCCCCAAGTTAAGTTAGGGAAGTCCTAGCCTGGGAAGGAGGTGAGACCTAGTGGCCACCGCTGATGCCAAGCTGAAGCCTTCCCCAGTGCCGCTGTCTGGTGTCTTTGCTCTTTGATCTCTACCTATTGTCTGACCTGCTAGAAGTCACGTGAGGTCACCTTCCTCATCACACCAGGCCTCTGTCACTGGTGGGCCCTGAGAATTGGGCACAAAGAGGAGAAAATTCAAAGGGCTTGGCATTCGTGGGTGTGGCTGTCATTTGTTTCCCCCATAGGCATCAAGCACATTAAAAGTCTTTCTATCATCTGGGAAAGGTGATAGGCTGGGTCCTGGTATCTGTTTGCAAAGAGGCCCTGAGGTTCATGGTTGGGAGGGCAGCAGATGAACCCGCCCAGCCTGGCCCCAGATCTGAGTCTCTTTGGAGGAGGTCTGAAACTCAGTGGTTATCACTGCCATCCATCCGGATTGCTCTGGACCAGTCCCAAGGGCAGGCCAGGTCAAGGTGGGAGTGAGCCTTCTCCACAGAGCACCAGGCCCAGCTGAGCATTGGAGCACAGCTCCAAGGGCTCTGGCTGCACCCCACCTGAGACTGGTAGATGGGCCAGATGGCAGGCTGCGAGGCGCTGGGGAAAACAGCAGTGGGCGCCAGGCCAGGCCCAACGCCACACAGCTGCCCTCACCACATGGGGCCAAGAGCAGCCTCAGCAGGCAGTGCTTGCCTCACGGAGCTCTTGCTGAAGAGAAGTACCTGGTAGTTCCAGAGGCAGAGGAAGGCTGACATCTGCCTAAGGGGTAAAGTACCAGGGGCTGCTGGGAAGCTGGTTCTTAACAGCCAGGAGGAGGCAAGCCCTGTCAGCTGCCTTAGAGGCTGCATGCCCTGCACAGTGCTGGATACATTGTGAGGACCAAACTGCCATACCCCGTGGCCTTGGAGCAGCAAGCATCTGTAACCACCCCTCCTCCAGATCATAGGTCATGGAGACTAAAGGACTGGGCTCATCCCAACACCAAAGTCCTTAATAAAGCTGCTATATTACCCATGGTTGTCTCTTGTCATTTGCCAGCTATGGCTTTACGGGTAACCCTGGACTGGGACTGACAGGACCCTGTTGAAGCTCCCAGGTACTGCTTAGCTTCATCACCCCCTAATGAAGTGTTAATCCCGTGGCTGCTGCCTGCTGCGCTCCAGAACAGGGATACCGACCTGGAGTCATCCAAATCTAGGAGGCTTTGAGGAAGAGGGTTGGCTGTAGTAGATCCCTAGTCTTCTAGGAAACTTGAGGACTGCCCTCCGCTTGCAAAGAGCAAGGTAAGTGAAGCTGGAGGATTATGGCTGGAGATGCTGTGTCACCCCAACCCCTGATTCCCTGGGAAAATGCTGATGAGAATATGAGCTTTTGACTAAAGACAGGAGGGAAGCAGCTAGGACAGCCACGGGAGGGAACTGGGTCAGACTGTAAGCATGTCCCACTGTGAGACAAGTGACAGGGCCTTGCTCTTCCCATGTTGCATCAAAAGAAAAACCAGCATTGGGGGTGGGGTTTGTTAGGGCCTGTTAGATGATTTTCTTTCTATGACCTCACATTTCTCCACCCCACCCCACCCCAGTCAGGCTTTCCATCTCCTCTTAGAGGTACGAGGGAGCCAGGGGCACTTCCACCATGATCAGGAAGCTAAGACATCTGTTCTTGCGCCTCTTGCCCCTTCATACATTCCTAGAAAAGAACCAGGCTGCTGAGCCAGGGAGCCAACAGCAGGCTCAGTTCCACGTTTGACTCTTAATTATCTTTCCAGTTCTTGGTTATTAATGATCTTGGGCAGCAAGCGGAGCAGCCTAGACCTCCCACCACCTCCCAGTTTCACCTGCTGCAACCTCCTCCCACAGCTGCACACAGACCCTGACTCAGGAGGGTGGGAAACCAGGACTCAGGTGCAGAAATGGGTGGCAGTCACTTAACCCTGTCACTGCTGTGTCTGGGTCTAATGCCAGGTTCCCTTCCAGAGAGCACTGTCATCAGTTCCCACCTAGACTCCGGATCTCGACCTGTTGCTGTTGGCCTGGTTCCATCTTGTGAACAGCCATAAGGCTGAACATGACCATGAGAGATGGGGCCACCCATTCTTAGGATGACCAGGCTCTGGCCATAAATGGAAATGTATCTGACCTTGCCATTTTCCCTAAAAGAAAACTAGAAGGGCTCAGTTCCCAGGGCTCCTACCCAAGCTTATGCTGAAGAGTCAGCATAAGCAACTGTAGCACAGGACACGGAGTTGGCTCCAGGGTTCCATCCATCACTTCCCTGCCGCCAGCAGCAGCTTCACCTCCCTCCCTGTCACAGGAAACATCTGCCAGTGTCCGCCTCATCCGACCTGCAGCTGGGAGCAGGACCCCAGCTTTACAGCCTTAGCAGTGCAAGGAAGAGTGTTTGGATCCATAATGCTTACCCTATTTGGAATGGTGGCCAATGCTTGCTCACTTCACAGAGTCATGGTTGGAGAATAGATGTGATTGCCGGTGAGAAATTTTGAAAGACTGCAAAGGCCGCCTTTACAGAGGTCCCAGAGCCAGTGATACGTGGCAGTGAAATGTAGTCGGCTGAGAACCCGAGGGAGCATGGGGAGCTGGACGGACGGGCAGACCTTCCCAGAAGTCTTGGCACAGCAAGGCTGAGCCATCCCTGCCCAGGACATCATCTGTGCCCAGCTTGCAGAGACCATGGGCCAGTGCCCCAGAGCAGACTGCCCAGACAGACCTTCTGCAGCCTTTACCACTGTGACCGTCAGGCTCTCAGTGGCATCTCCCAGCCTGTCCAGACAACCGCTTCCCCAGCAGGAGCCTCCCATTTCAAGAAGACTTGAGTGGTGAACTCAATTCATCACTCCCAGAGCCCCCACACTGAGCACATTTGTCACAGAATACCTGGAAAGTGGCTCTGAATACCAAATGGCTTCTATCGCCCAGAGCCCTTCCCCCAGCCTCACCTATTCTCGCCTTCTTCTTGGACACCCTTGGACCTAAGGCCTTCCCAGACAGAGCTGTCCACATGCCACTGCCCAGAATACACCCCAGGCTGTCCTGTGCACCCTCCAGGGTACAGAATGAGGAGCCGGGACCGAGTGGGCTGTAAAACGTTGCTTTAATGTCCCAGTGCTCTGATGAAAAGAGATTCAATCTATTGGAGCAAGAAGTGGGATGGTCCCATCTCAGCCCCCATTTCCAATTTCTGTGTCCCCAACCCAAGGCCACAGCAACCACCACTAGGAACTGGCTGACCCATTTTTACTCCCTGTGACCGCAAGACTTTGTGTGAAGAGCAAGAACCCATTGTCCACACCAGGCCCTAAGTCTGCTAAGGTCATAAGCTAGCCATGGAAGACAGTGTCTTCACTGGGGTCCCATGGCCAGGATTTCAAAGCAGAAGTCAGAGGAGCCCAAGCTTGCCTGCGCTCCAGACCTGGCCAAAGCCAGACACAGAATCCAGTCCAGAAGGAACCAGAGCAGCTAGGACTTCACACTTCTGATTCCAGACTGGAGATCCGCCTCCAGGTGCAGGATCTTGAAAACCCTTGTGTCCCACAGGCTTCCCTGCCGACCTCTTCCAGCACCCCACTGTCCCTGTAGCCTGTCTCTAGCCCCAGGGTCCTGCCTCTGTATGATGGAGGCTCCCAGGCTCCAACGAGCCAGGGGCTGTGGCTGGCACAGGGTAGAGGGTGACTGCAGACAGTCCCCCAACAGAACGGCAGGTGGCTCTGGGCGTGCAGACAGACGTGCTGTCTGGGCTGCCAGGTGGCCACCCCTGCCGGTACTCGCTCCACACAAGCTTCCCGGTAGGACGGCAGCCGCATTGAGTGTGCCTGAACCAAGTGCCTGCAGGATGGTCGGCTTTGGGGGCACGGGCAGGCGCAGGCGTGACCGGTGCACCTGGCAGGCAGAGGGTTGTTGGATCGAGTGAAGGCTTCTGCCACCGAGCTGGGCAGGGAAGCATGGCGAGGGCGCGGGCCCCGGGCCCAGGCCGCGCGCAGCAGAGCCTCCCGCTGAGCCAGCTGTTCCGGCCCCAGCAGTGGCAGGTCATCAGGCTCCGGGGGCTCCGGGAAGAGCGGGAGGAAGGGGCGCCCGGACCTCTCCGCTCGAGGGAAGGAACTGTAGTGGCAGTGCGCGGACAACAGGGGGCGCTCCGGGAGCGTGCGCCGCTCTGAGGCTGAGAGGTGCCGTCCTGGGTGCCCGACTCTCACCGGCCACCGCGCATCCCAAGTGTGTCTGCAGGATGCTCGAGAGACGTCGGGCAGAGGCGGCCCGCACATCGCAGGGCGACCCGGGGGCTGCAGGACCCTGCGCACTAGCGGGGTGCGGCCCCCACTGGGAGGCCCCCAGCAGCTGGGATTCGGTTGTCCCGGAGGACCCGGGGTGGATGACCGCGGGCGTGAGCTGGTGGGAGCGGGTGCGCGGCGGTTGCTGCCCCAGTTCTCGATGGTGCGAGTGGCGCGGTCCAAGGAGCTGCTCACATCCGCCGTGTTCACCATGTCTCGAGCTGCCTGCAGCATCTTCAGCACATTGGCCTGGGCTGAGCCTGCTGTAAGGTCCGGGCTGGGTGGCCGCGCAGGGCTAGGGAGGCTCTGCACCCCGTTGAAGCAGCTGTAGATGCCCTAGTCAGACACAAAGGGGACATAGGCCGTGAGCTGAGACGCCTTCTCAGGGAGCAGCCATCGCTGTCCCAGGCCTTGTTCCAAGCAAGAGCTTTTTTAAAGCCCCAACTGTGTGCTCCTCGTGTGTCAGGCAACTTGTGCTGTTCTGCACAGGTATCTAGTATCATTCTAAAGACGTGCTCTAGCAAATGGCAGGGAGACCTCAAACCACACTCCTTCCCAATATCTCAGTTTTACATCGGTAAATGGGTCCACAGGCAGCCACATGGCCATGCCTGACACTGAGACCTGTAGAGGAGGAGGCAGACACCTACCCTGCTGAAAGCCAGCAGGAAGTCCAGCTGGGATGAGCTGGGCACTGAGTGGCGAAGTTTCCAGTAGACCAGGTGCTCCCAGGCAAAGACCAGCAGGGCCAGCCCCATGGCCACCAGCAGCATGTAGAAGACACCTGCCATGTTGTCGATGTCCAGCTTGCTGCTCATCACCTCATTTTTCTCATTCTGGCAGATTCCCGAGAGCCACACAGTCTCCAGCTTCTGCGTCTCCCCTGGCAGAGAGTACATACAAGACTCAAGTGCATCGACAAACCCTACCGAAACCCCCCTAAGCCTGGCTAGAGGGCGGTTCTACATCCTTGTTTCCTAGTGGGGAGCAGAGGCAGGACAGGGGCAGCCAGTAAGCAAGGAGAAAAAGAGCGAAGCTAGCTGCAGAATTTGCGTCAGCCTTAATGCTCTTTACCTGCCCACTCCCACATGCTCTGTGAAGTCTTGTTTTCATAGTTGTTTTGTTAGTTTGTTTTGAGGCAGGGTTGGCCTTGAACCTGACAGGAGGCAAGAATGAGCTGCCTCCACCTCCAAGTGCTGGGATTACAGGCCGGCACCACACGCCTGGCAGTAAAGGCTTGTCAGTTGGTTGAAGTTTAGCATACACTCACTCTGCGCCCTCCTATGCTCTTTACCGCTGACATGCCAGGCTGACACGCCGAGCTGGGCCCCTGGGACAGCACAAGCTCTCTTCTGTACTCTTATCATCCTGGGCAATTGATGGCAACAGTGTTTTGGGTTTAAGGTGCAGATGCTCACGAAGGCCAGAGGTGTCCAGTCCCCCTGGAGCTGGAGTTACAGTCGGCTGTGAGCTACCTGATGTGGGTGTTAGGAACCAAACTCGGGCTCTCTGCAAGAGCAGTGTATGCTCTTAGCCACCTCTGCAGCCCCGAGGCATGGGGGTGTTTCGTTTTATTTTGAGACAAGCTCTTGATTTGTAGTACAGGCCTCAAATTCATGATCTCTGTATCTCAGTCCCCGGAGTGCTAGAATTAAGGTGTCCACACAGCTCAGACAGCAATTTGTGGCTAGGGATAAAACTCCTGCAGATTGAGAGCTTTCTCTGGGTTTAGTGCAGGCTGGGCTGGCCATTCCAACCAGTGAGCCCTGCTGCCAAGGCTAGCCAGCCTCCAGCTTGGGGGTAGGTAGGTATTTGGCCCTCATCTAGGAAAGACCACAAGAAGGTTCTTGGGAGAGGTGCTCAGCCACTCAGAACCCCCATCAGGCAACTTGGGTGCTTTCTTGCCTACCTTGCCCTTTGGGGAACCCCAGCTTTGGTCCTTGCTCCCTCTTGCAAGTCCCCCCTTCTGAGATCTCATCAGTTTGCCTTCATGCTTTTCCCCAACTGCTTCAGCCTCCCACCCAGAGGCCTTTCCCTGTGCAGCTCGGTGCACACAGAAATGTTGGGAGAGATACTGAAAACCACAGGCTCTTTGATCCACCCTGGCCCCTAACATGATGGCACTCACCATCCCCCAGGAACTGCAGGAGTGCCAGGTCTATGGCCCGCTTCCAGTGGGAGTCTTTCTGCATGGCAATGCCATAACCAGTGGTGGCAAAGACTTTGCCAGACCCGATGGTGACCAGCTTGCAGCCTTCATCTTTACCCGCCATGTAGTTGAGAACAGCAGCATCGTAGATGAAGGCATCCAGCTTCCTAGAGACAAGCTGAGGCCTCAGGGCCAAGGACCCATACAGGCAAGAGGGAAGCAGCAAACCCAGGGCCTGGACAGGGATCTGAGTACAGGAGCCTGCAGCCACCATGGGGAGGTGCCCTCGCAAAGGACCCCTTCCTCACTCCTCAGCGAGGATAGGGGACTCCCTGCCCCAAAACATACAGCCCACCTGCTCATCCCCTTTTGCCCCTAAGAGCATGCAAACTTTGTAGTCATTGCCTCAACACTTCACCCGCATTTCTGGGTCACAGGTAAATACCCATTTTCACTTTCCATTCCATTCTGCTTCAAGACCTTCCCATCCCTCCCCAGGAGTCCCACAAGACATGCCAGCTCCGCTGATCCCACCTTAGGACTCTAAGGAAGGGCTGCCTAAGGGTGCTTCCTGGGGAGGCATGGCGCCAGAGGCAGAAGAGGGTGCAGGGCTGGGGACCCACCCCATCTTCAGGCTCATGAGAGCATCCTCCACCGAGCGCTGGTTGAACTTGACCATGTGGGTATGCATGTCACGGTAGTTGCTGCGAATGTTCCTTTCTGTGCTGCCGTTGGGCACCGTGCCGAAACGGAAGGGTGGGTATTGATCTTGAGGCCGCTGAAACTACAAGCAGAGAGCAAGCCACTCCCACCTTCTTCCTCTAGCCTCCCAAGTATGAAAGCCCCAGCCCCAAGTCTGACTTGCACAGCCTTAGACAGCCTTCTCCTGTCTTTTGCACATGGAACCTCAGAAGCCCGGGGCCAGTGGAGACTTAGCCAAGGCCACTCAGACTGTGGACCTGAGAGGTCATCATGGATCCTTCTCCCCAGACCCCCAGATTATTCCCACTGCAGCGCTAGTTCAAATTCCCCAGACTCTGTCCTGGGTCTGCCCCCACCCTTGGTGTGTGCCCACCCTCCACCTGGCTGTGGCCCAGGAACCTTCTTGTCACTAAGGCCCGACACAGTGTCGATGTACTGCTCCTGGATCATGAAGGCCGCCAGGTTGGCCGTGTAGCTGGCAAGGAAGATCACAGCAAAGAAGGCCCACACCAGGACCATGATCTTGCTGGTGGTACCCCGGGGGTTCTCGATGGGGACAGAGTTGTTGAAGACTAGTGCCCACAGCAACCAGACGGACTTGCCAATGGTGAAGGATGGGCCACCGGATTCTGGGGGTGAGAGGGTGGGTGTTGGGGTTTTCCTGACCCACTGTGAAAACGCTCAGAGGTTCCTGGTGGGAACCTCATCACTGGCCATTCCACCAGGTCATTCCACCCAGGCCCAGATAACAGCTTACTCTTGCCCTTGGTGAGGTTCTGGTTGTAGCTGACAGGGCTGAAGTACTCGAACATGAAGACAGTGATGGCAACCACCGTGAGGCACATGACAAACATCATCACCCATACTGCAGGGCTGTACGGTTCTGGGGACCAAGGTAAGTGACTCAGAGACCTGGGCCCCACCCCATTCCAACAGTGCTAAGCAGCATCAGCTGGAGACATGTGCAAAGGAGAGGCCTGGCAGCCCTGTAGATGGGGCCAAGGGTCCCTCATCCTCAGAGCAGCAGAACCCCCAAAGAGCCTAAGGAAGACCAGTGTACAGTGTTCAATGCTTCCTCCCTTCTTCTGCTCTGAAACCTCATATCACTCCACTGTGTGTGTGTGTGTGTGTGTATGTTCTTGGCTGGCCTGGAACTCACTATCACTGTGTAGACCAGGCTGGCCTTGAACTCACATGCTTTGATCCCAAAATACTGGGATCAAAGGCAAGTGCCACCACTCTTGGCTCTGATTTTTTTTTTTTTTTAGGCAGGACTGGAGTCTCACACTGACTTAGCTAGCTCTCAGCCCCTCCCCCACCACCCCACCTGTCCTCACAGCTCTCTAAACCCCTTCATGCTGCAAGCCTCACCTGACCTCCCACTGGGCACTCTGGAAAGGGAAGGAACATAGTTTGTATGTTGGCTGGGGGCCAGGCACAATGGGGCTGAACCCCAAAATACAGGGTTCTTAATGAGTAAAAACAAAACAAAACAAAACAAAAAAACACATCAGCATCTCTCTCATGCTCCCCACATGCTTCATCCTTGGTCCATGGCCCAACCCGCAGCACAGCATGTAGCCAGCCTGCCAATCTCTCTTCACATCCTTCCCGGTGCCTCCGTTGGCCTGTCCATCGGACTCTTCTCACCTGATCTCACTCAGAACCCACTAACGATACCATCACTCCTTCAGTTTCCTCTTCACTCGCCTCCCACCACCCTCCAAGACTCCCGTGGGTAACGCACTTGGCTTTAAGGGTCACCATTTTGCTCAGACCCTCTACCCCCACCCCTGGACCATTGTGCCCAGAGCCTTCGCTGACCACCCAGACCTCACCCAGAAAAGCTGAGGGGGAGACAGTTCCGTTGCTTCTAGCCACCATCACACTGATGCCCGTCTCCACAAAGGGCACCGAGAAGTCTATAATCTCAGAGCGCTCCTCATTGATCGTGAGGGAGCCGATGGCCATGTCTGCCCGCTTGTAGTATACCTAGGGGGCAAGAGGGCATCGGAAAGGTCCACCCAAGGACTTCAGCCTTCTCCCTAGCCCTCGTGCACCCAGCACCCAGCAGTGGGTCCTCGGAGCTGAGTCCCCAGGACCTCATCCCTGCAGAGCTGACAGCCTAGTTGCACAACCCCATGGCCAAGGGAAGCATGAAGTCTGGCAGCAAGCAGGGTGGCCCCAGTTGAACCTGGGGTGGACCTACCTCCCCGATCATGCCATTCCACACGCCGCGCACCCTCTTGCCATGCTTGCCATTGGTCACCAAGTACAGGTCGTAGGAGAACTTCACCACCTTGGCCAGCTTTTTGAGGATGTCCATACAGAAGCCCTTGCAGCAGAGCTTGGTGTAGGGGGCTGTATCTCCACTGCTGCAGCCACCGCCACGAGTCAGAGCCCATCACAGTGCTCAACCCCAGCTGCTCCTCCCAGCCAGCCATGTGATCTCCACCCCACCCAAGCATCACATTTGCACACACACACACACACACACAGTAGCTGGCCCTCTCGTGGCAACACCCAGCTCACACCGGACCTGAAGGTGTGGTTGCTCTGTCTACGACAGGGCACCGTGTTGGGCACACAGCCGCCTGTGCCAGGGTCAGGGCTCTCCACAATGACAAAGGGCCGTTCTTCCAGTGTGGCTACCGTCAGGTGCCGGCTGTCTACCACGGGCTGCAGAGAAGTGCTGTAGCGAGGCCATACTGGATACTTCATGTAGAGGACCCCATGATCCCAGCGCCCCACCTGCAGAGGACAACCAGCCTCAGCCAGAACCTGCAGCACTGCTACCCATTCCCTACCCATCCCCTACTCTCTAGACAGGGCTTCTGGGGACCATCTGCCAAGGCCAAGAACCCTACAGACACCCCAGGCAGAGAGATTAGGGAGGCCTGCGGCAAAGGCATTTGGAAGACAGGAAAACAGGCCAAGGGCTGAACATGGACGCTGGGTAGGCTCCCCACATCCTCCTCTAGGCCCTGGGCCCCGTGATCTCCAATGTCACCACATTGCTGCTGGCCCAAAACAGCTTCCTAAAGCTAAGACTGTCTCACCATACACACTTCCCCATGACCTCACCAACATTCATATCTAACATCTCCCCACTTTTCACTCCCCAACTATCTGCCACATCATTTAACAGCCTCTTGTCTACATAAGGTTAGTACCCCTTCCTACTGAGCTCTTAGTCCTCCAAAGTCCAACCCAACATCCTATCCCATCCCTAGCTTCCTCCTTTGAAAGCAGAACCAATTCTTGTCTTCCTCTCTACTCATTTGCTGTTTGGGGTTGTTTTGTTTTTATTAGGGGGCAAAACAGGTTCCCGAATGCAGCCCTGCTGGCCTGTAACTGGCTCTGTAGATCAAACGGATCAAGCTGGGCTTGGATTTGAGGCCGTCCTGCCTCTGCCTGCTTGAGTACTAGTGTTACAGGCATGAATGACCTCCCCCTGCGCCCATGCTGTTTTGCATACGTCTGTGCTTAAGCACAGGTCTCTCCTTATTCTACTCATTGAACATGTGGGCCAGGACTGTGACAGAAATGCAAGGGAAGCAGGGTGTGCTTTCCTTGGGTAGAGCCGGGAGGCAGCATGACCCGGGACATGGGGATCGAACTATCTGGGAGGCCTCGAAGGTTTCCCAGTGAAGGAAGTTTCAGCTGAGGTATGGACAGACGGCCTCTTCTCAGCTGTGGGGAAATAATAGGAAACAGAGGGCCCCTGGGCTCACCCCCTTCTCACCATCTCCCAGAGGCGATGCCGGTTGAGAGCGATCACAACCATGGTGGGCTGGACCAGGTACCCCCCAGGGCTGAAGGAGAAATCTCGGCCCTCCCAGGTGACATTCAGTAGGTGCCTGGAGAGGTAAGGAGAGATGCCAGGGTGCCCCAAGACCCCAGGAAGTGGCTCTGTCTAGGACAGCCCATACCACCACCATTAGAAGAGCATTTGTGTGCTTATTTTAAAAATCTCCGTGTTGACCTCATGAACCCTAAAACCCACTGTTTCTTTAGGTAAGGATTCTAAGACCCAGAGATCTAAAGGAACTTGACCCCAGGCAGATGCTAGTGGGAGGTAGAGGGAGATGAGACTAGGGCGCCCAAGCTCACTGCCATTCAAGTCCCATGAAGTGGCACACATGACTGGGTAGTTGTTCACCTGTAGAAGGCCTTCCTGGCAGGGCTGACGGGTCCGGGGTGACTTCGGCAATCTCCAGCCGGGGCTGGCAGGCTACCGTACTGGCGTCGGTAGCTGTGGGCACCGAGGGCCAGAATGGCCACACCGTCACGGACCTTCTGGCGTAAGCTGAGGCGCCAACTCTCGGTGACCACACTGATGAGGCCCACCGGGAAGGCTGCAGGGGGCGCGTCGGTGCTTCCCAGCGCCAGGTTAGGCACCAGCCACACGTGGCCGGGTCCCACCAGGCCGGCCTGCGCAGCCTCAGCGAAGAGCACCTCGGCCTCCTCCCGGGAGCAGTAGGCCACCAGCACCGGCGCGTCGACCTGGCGCAGCAGGCGCTGAGTGCGCGCTCGCGTCCCTCCCGGGCCCAGCTCCAGCGTGAGCACGTCCAGCAGCCGCCAGCTCAGGTAGCTGGCGTCGGCGACGGCGCGCACGCCCTCGAGGAAGAGCGCGTGGCCCGGGTGCAGGCTGGTGATGACGGCGAACGCGCTCCAGTCGTATTCCTCCAGCACCTTGAACAGCACCTGCAGCTGCTGCTCCAGGGACACGCCCAGCTGCAGGAAGGCGGAGCCTGGCTCCTGGGGGCAGGGCGGGGCCTGAGTAGGGTGCAGGGCGGAACGAGCCTCGCTCTGAGCCTCTGCCCCCCACCTTTCCCTGTTCCCGAAACCATAGAGTAGGAAGGGGCTCAGTGTCCCGACAGCCCCTGCTCTGGGCCCAGTTGGAGTCACCTGGGGAATTTTACAAACGAAAATTCCGGCCCCCAACCCGACCCTGCTGGACCACGGACCAGAAACATCAGCACCATCAGTGAACTTATTAGAAACGTACCCAGACACCTACTGCATCCAGTAGGATTTCGGGATGACCCTGGAATTTTCCTATGAACAAGCTCTTCCGCCCCCCGCCCCCAGCCCGCGAATTTAAGAGGATGGCCTAGACCAACTTGCACTATTCAAGCACCGTGAAAACCAAAGTCCTGGGAGCTGAGGCCCTCCCAAAACAACAGGAAAGCATCCAGAGCCTCCCAGAGAGAAGCTCCTCCTTCACAACCCCTCTACCACCAAAGCCCACAAGCGCTTTCCACTTCAGTGAGCAAATTTCTTCTAAGGTCTCCTTGGGGCCACTACAGCCGCTCCCAAGATGCCTCTCGCTGCCATCAAACAAATCGATTTTTTTAAAAGGGAAACTGCAGGTCCCAGCCCCCATTTCTTCAGTAGACACATTTCAATTAAGAAAGCCAGAGAAACAAGGTGGTTACATGCCTGTAGCCACATCACTTGGGAAGCAGAAGCAGGAGGGTGGCCACAAGTTCAGGACCAACCTGGTCTACAAAGTAAGTTCCAGACTGTAGCGCAGGCTAGACTAGATTGACACCCTATCTCAAGGAGAGAAAGTGCAAACATGGAGACTTTGAAGCCGTAGCCACTACCTCCTTTGGCTCTTGATCCAAGCAAACAGACTAAAAAATAAACACGTATGACCTTTATGAGGTGGTGGGAGATGACCCTGGCTGGATATTTGAGCAGGCCGAGGGAACTTTGTTATTTATTTTAGATGTGATAATGTATGGCGGTTTTGTGTTTTTAGGCTTTCGTCTGCTGGAGGTACACACTGAAATATTTCCGGGAGGGGTAATAAACTGTCTGGACTTTTGCTTCAGTTCCTCACAGTAGGGCAAGGGTGAGCATGGGGAGGGGACATGGGCCAAGGCGGACAGAAGGTAGGTGGGGAGCCTTCGCACTCTGTCCGTATAGTCTCAGACTTCTAGTGTGAAATAGAAGCAAATCAAACCAGTGTGCTTCCCCGTCACCTTCCCTGACTGCCCTTACCTAGAATAAAGCTAAATGCTTCCCAAGTGGGGAGTCCCACTCCTTCTCCAGGCTTCTCTCTATCATCCAAAGCTCCCAGCAGATCCCTATACCCCTCCCAATTCCCCCTTAGCCTCCAGTCTCAAAGCAAACATCATTTGTTAAAAAATCATATCTGGCCAACACCCTATCCAAACAGGCCCTGTGAGGCTCCTTCCCTGGGGGCATCCATCTTGCCTTCAAAATGCCTCTGTCATTTGGAATTACGTATGAATCTGTGTTGGAAACTTTCCCCCCAGGAGACCAAGGGTGACAAGCTTGGTCTGTCTTCGCCTTGCCTGGAGCAGTGACCTGGCCTTGTGGTGCCATCCCCTACAGATGAACGCTCAGTGTCCAAAGGGTCTGAGCCTGCCCAGTGAGAGCTGGAGAAGCAGAACGGGTAGCCTGGCCACCACTGCTGGCAGGCCATCTTCCCACCTCATCCAGGCACAAGTGTGACAGCAATTCAGAGCACTGGTATACTGGAACCAGGAATATCCTTCCCACAGTCTCTCCCATTCCCTCATCACGTCTTCAGTCCCACCCAGGCCCAGCTTCCAAAGACCTAAGCTGCTCCCTAGTCCAGACTCAGTCCTGGACCCTAGCTCCAGCCTAGCTCTGGGTTCAGGGAGGAAGGGACAGGCACCTTGGGGGTGAGGACCACTGCAGAACCTCCGCTGATGCTCAGGATGGGCACGTGGGTCTGCGAGGAGATGAAGTCCAGTAGCTGGGCCACGGCCTCGGTGTCCACGTTGTCCTCAAAGACGATGCCGTGGACACGGGCAGCACCCAGAATCCCACAGATTTGGGTGAGGATGCTGCTGGGATTGGTGTTGTTGACCCCAACTGTGAGTGGCTGGATCTCCAGAGGCAGGTCCAGGAAGTTCTGAGAGGTGAGACGAGTCCGGGCCTGGGCCTGCAGTGGCCCGGAACTGCCAAACACCACTGCCACGGCCACTGTCTTTTCTCCCTGCCCTGCACCCAGCCCTGCCCAGGCACCAAGGAGTGAAGTGAGCAGCAGGGCTGGCCCCAGGGCCCCACCCATCTCCACTGGATGGTCCTGGAGAGAAATCAGGGCAGGCACAGAGAGAGGCAGATGGACAAACAAAAGGTAAGGGCCAGAGAACACAGCCAGAGAACAGAGAAGAGAGAACCTTCCTCCACAGGAGAAGCAGAGACCCACAGACACAGGCAGGCAGGCAGGCAGACAGACAGACAGACAGAGAAAGAGAAAGGTTAGCTGACCATCTCCAGGGCACCTTGGAGAGACAAGAACTGGGGAGAACAGAAGCCGGGACCAGGCTTCTTACCCTTATCTATGGGTAGTAAGAAATGTCATGATCCCCAAACCCAGTTCTCTAGCTTCTGCCCTAGCAAAGACACTGAAATGTTAGTGTGTTTTTCAAGAAGACAGAGCAGAGGTGGACAGAGCTGAGTTCAAATTAGATGTGTCAGTTACCAACTGTGTGATCTTTAAAACAAATAAAAATTATTTCAAAATCGTATAAAGATGTGTGTTTGTGTATGGGTCTGTGCACATGTGTGGGTAGCTGTGGAGTCGGGAAGGAGCACATCAGATTCCTGTGGTTAAAGGTGGTCATGAGCTGCTTGGTGAGGGTGCTGGGAATGAAACTAGGTTCTGCAACCCCTGAGCCATCTCTCTAGCTCAGCCATGTGATTTTTGAGAAGGCTCTGAGCCTTTCTGAACTTCCAAAACAAAAGATTCAGCTATTCACTGCCATGAACGAATTTTACCCGGTAGGTGACAGACCCTTTGCCAGGTGAAGAAAGGTTAGTGATCCCCTAGTGTGCCCATGGCCCAGTCTACTCTACAGCTGAACTGAATTTTGCGTCTGTCCTTCATCAGAGTGAGTGCTTACTGCTCAGGCTGGCCTGCCTGCCACGGACAGCCTCTGAGCCTCTGCTGTGTGGCTCTGCCTGGCAGATCCTCTCCTTCTGAGCTTGGATGTCATTGCCACCTTCCCCTCAGCAGGCTCATTTTAGGACAGCCCTCTAAAGCAGAGTGGTCAAGGCCAGCTTGCTTGGGTTCAGGGCACCCGAAGCCCTGAGGTGTCTGACTTACACCCCCTATTTCATATACCATTGCTGGTGTATAGAATTTTTTTTACACCTAACCTAAGGGCTTGAGTGTGTCTGCTACACAGATTCATTCTGGATTGAGACCAAGAGCAAAGCAGGTGAGAGAAACATGACTCTTGGATGCCTGCAGATGCAGTTCATGACCACCCTTTCCAACTTCCTCCCACCCCTAACAAAACTAACCAGGGAGGGTCGAAGAATCCAAGTGGGCCTTCCGTTCCAGCTCCCAGGCAGGAGATTTGCAGACCTTTGCCACAGAAATGCAGATTAAACCCAAGCAAGCCATCTAGTCACCTGGCACTCTCCAGGGCTGGGGCTTAGGAACTCACAAGGGCATCCCTGGTTTCTTCCAGACCTTTCTTTCCTCTGCTCTGCAGACCACTACATCTCTTCTTTTGGCTCCAAGTCTAATTTCTTATGGGATACTCCACAAAGGCTTCCCTCAGGAGTCTCCAGGTCTCTCTAAGGAAACAGGGCAAGGAAATTCAGGGGTCCCCAGGGAATGGGACAGAAACCTCTTATCTTTGCTGAAAAGGTAGCTCTGAAGGAGACCACAAAAGAAAACTTTCCAGTACACACACACACATGTGCAGATCCCCTTCTGGGAATGAGTTGCTGGATGCTAAGATGTTAACACAAGGGAGACATGGTCCCTGCTCCCCCAGAAACTTCGGGTAATGCTGCAGAACCACCATGCTGCTACAAGCTCCTTCAGCCCCACTTCTTTTCCCACCAGACCCTGGCATCCCTATACCCCTCCCAGCACACCTTCTCCCACCTCAGGATCCAGCACTTGTTCACACAGGTACGAGGAGCTGACAACAGCTGACAATGTTTTCATCGTTGACAAGTGAAAATGTAACAGGCCAGGGCTTTAAGCTAACGTTCCAGGTGGCAGAAGCTCAGGCAAAGAAGAGGGGCTCGGTGGCAGAGGGAGGCGTGCTGTGGACTGACTAGAACCCGTGAGAGCTCCCTGTGTCTATGAACGGCAGCTTGGGGGCATAACTGAGTCTGGAACGGGATCCCAAGTCACACCATGCCATGTGATTCGGACTATATAATTTCCAAGCATGACAGCGAAGGACACTGTCCTGCTCACTGCCTCTCTGAGGGCCTGCATGCTTATCCAGTTCCTCTAGGTAAGCATCCCCGACTTCTGCCTGCCGGTAATGCGCTCTCCACCTGTGCTGACGAACGCACTAACCCCAAGCACGCAAGGTCTGAAATGCTTCTCAGTAAAGTGAGGTGGTGTGAAAAGTATGTAAACTACCTCAATAATATCCTTTTTTTAAAAACTTTTTTCATGTGGTGTGTGTACGTGTGTGGTGTGTATTCGGACATGTATGGGTGTACATGTGCAGCCAGGAAGTCTGCTTGGCTTCCTCCCCACCTTCTTCACCAAGGTAGATTATTTCCTTCGAACCCAGAGCACTGGAATTACAGGCAAGCTACAGTGCCCATCCAGCATTTACGTAAGCTCTGGGAATCCAAACTGGTTCTCATATTTATGTGGAAAACTCATAATCTGCTGAGCCAGATTGCCAGCTCTTCTCATTAATATTTTTACATTCACTGCTTGTTAAAATAATATTTTGGATAAGTTGAAATAAACTATACTATTAAGCCAGGCATGGTGGTGCATGTCTTTAATTCCCGGCAGGCAGATCTCTAGAGAGTTTGAGGCCAGGCTGGTTTATGGAGTGAGTTCCAGGACAGCCAGGCTACCCAGAACAACCCTGTCTAATAAGCAAACAAACTATAGTATTAAAATTTCATCTGGTTCTTTTTCCATTTTATCTAACTATTTCTTTTGAAGTAGGGTTTCACTATGCAGCCCCTGCTGGCCTAGAATTCACTATGCAGACCAGAACTCACAGAGACCTGCCTGCCTCTGTGTCCCAAGTACTGAGATTAAAGATATGTGCCCATCACACCTGGCTCTTTTCTCTTCTATTAATGTTGGTGCCAGAAAATTTAAAAACCATTCATGTGGCTCCTGTTTTATTTCAGACAATGTGAGACTAGGGGAGGGGCCAGTTTCCCTCCCAACCCAGAAAGGAGGCTGTTCCTTGCCAGCTTTCCCCCACTGTGAAAATATACTGCTGGGTGAAGAGGAGGGGGAAGCTGAGACAGGTTGTAAGATTTGAAAGCCAGCAAGTCCCTGAGCTCACAAAGCAGTGTGACAGGGCATCTCCTCCAAGATGGCATACATCCACTTCATGTCCCTGGCCCTAACCTCTCCTCCCCATCTGCTTCCTGCCCTCCTAACCACTAGAACTTGGTCCCTGAGACAAGTGTCAAGCAGGGCATCTTCTTTCTTGTTGAACTACCAATGTCCAACAAGCTACCCCAAACCCGTTGTCTTCTCCTCCTTGGATACTCACCCCTGCTTGTGGGTGTCTTCATCTCCTGGCCTTGGTTCCTGCTGTTGCTCAGGGCAGAGAAACCTCTTCCTAACAAAATGCTATTGTCTTAGAGCCCAACCTAAGTCCCTCTTCTATAGGCTTCTGCTGCTAATCTTGATTCCTCATCTCTGGACCCCCAGTAAAAAGGCAGGGTTTGAGCCCTATTCCCCTTTAGGGTGTGGAGCTCGGAGCTGGCTGTCCTCAGACCCCCTCACCATTAGTGGATCTTTGTGCATTTCTGATGAAAATCTCTCTCCCAATGGGTCTTTAAAGTAGTGTTTGCTGAACACCTGGCCCCCAAGTACAGGGAAGAGATTGGCAAAAGCCAGTCCTTTAGGACACTCTGTGCCCCCTGAAAGGTTCCATCAACCCCACATGTTTAGGGACCTCCTCTTCCACTTGTACCAACCCCCAGTCACACGCAGGCTCCTTGACAAGGCCATGCATGCACATACGCACACTCACTAACCCGGACACTGATGACATCCCCACTCCCAATGCCCAAAAGCTAGTATTATCCACCCAAGCTGCTGACTCCTGCCAGTGAGGGACCCTCAGTGCGATGACCCTCTCTACCGTGTCGCTTTCCTTCGCTGCCCCGCTAACGCCCCAGTCGCTTGCACAGAACCCCTCTGTGTCGTCCACACCGGGGACAACCGAGTTCTGCCTCTTCCAATACTAACTGCCCCCTCCCGGCCGATCCCTCTCAGCCCCCGGGGGTGCCCCGCCCCCTCCCCTTGCAAGAATCTTACTCTGGGGCTGTGAAGTTCGGGGTATTTTTAGGCCGGCGATAAATAATTCATAGGGAACGTGGCATCTGGCTGCCCCTGCGGGAGGAGGGGGCGCGAGCACCGAAGAGCCACCATCACTCGCCGCTCAAGGACACTCGCGATGCAGCGGCAGTGGCGGTGACTCCGGGCGCGGGGACCCGCGCCACGCCTCCTGGCGGCCAAATTGAGCACCACGCACTCCGAGCCCCCAGCCTGGCCACTGCCCCTGAACTCTCCCCTCCAACCCCAGCCCCAATCCCATCCCAGAAACCCACTGCGCCCAGCCTACTGCCCCACATTAGGCCTGTATCTCAAGGCCTTGGGCAAGGGATAGCAGAGTTAGCCTGGCAGGCTAGCCTGCGGGTCAGGACCCAGCCCAGGGGGTCCCGACTGAACCCCCGAGGCATCCAGTTTCCTGCCGACCGCCCCTTTCACGTTTTTATTCTTAACAACTTTTGAAACTAGCTCAGAGGCAGAAAATGGACCTGCTCCAGAAAGTCAGTGGGATGACATCTTTCCCAAATACGTTTTTTTCCCCCTCCTCAAATTTTCTCATGACTGGGGGTGCGGGGTTGCTGATAGGGCCAGGATTGGGCCACCATCTGAAGGCTGGGGGTGTGCTATTCCAGATGTCCCATCGGGAAGGGAGGGCTAGGAAACAGAGTGAGCAAATGGGGTCAGTGTCCGACCCAGCGGGAATCTCTGCCTCTCGCCCCGCAGGGCCTTTGAAGGGTCGCCAATTGAACCCTTGGGAGATTTGCAGACTGCTAGGTGCCTTTGCCTTTGTCAATCCTCCCCCTGCCTGTCTAGGCCAAACACAAAACGCCTTCCACAGCCGAGACTCAGGCTTCTCCTCCCAGCCGTCGGCGATCCTAGTTGAAGCCCCAGGAGACCACAGCTGCCAACTGGTGCTTCCAGGGCGCAGGGCGCCGGGGCGCCGGCTCTCCCGTGGCCCTTTCTGCCCCCCTCTCCTCTTGGAGCCCTCAGAGCCGGGAGGAAAAGGCATGGGGTTCGTTTGGGAAACCCGTCACCCCAGAAACCCACTGATTCGCAGAGGTCAAGGGATGGAGCGCTAGGAGCTACCAGGGAAGGAAGAGAGTGGGAAGCGGAGGGTCTGGGAGACTCACCCCAATGAGGGGGTCCGCGAGAGGCAGATGCGCGCAGCAGGTGCCCAGCAGGGACCAGCTCGCTAGTTGCCACAGCCCCCTTCCTGCTCTCGGAGCTCTGTGCGCTTGCCAGCTCCCCGCACTCTAGCCGAACCCAGCCTCGGCCCCAGGTCCTGGCCCCGACCGGGTTCCTTGCCGGCTTCTACCTGCAACAGTTGGACTGGGCAATCCAGTAGTCTCCCGCGTTCGGGGACTGTGGCCAGCCTGGCCGGGCCACGGCGCCAGGCGAAGGAAAGGAGGCTCGGCGACCCTAGGGACAAACGCCTTGGGCTCTCCGCCTGAGTCCTTCCCTCGCGCCCGGGGCCAGTCTGCCTCCCCAGCCCGTCTCTCCTCGGCTCCTCCGCGCCTGGGTCCACAACACTGGTCCGGCTCCGGAGGGTAGCTGTCCCTTCAGGTCCCTGACTCCCGACCTGACCAGACTGTCCCACGTCTGTCTCTACTGTCCTTGCCCGCGCAGCGCTGGAGCCCCTTAAGTTGCCCACGAAGTTGGCGCCCCCTCCCCGCCAGCCCCCAGCCGAAACTCACCCGGGGAAGGGGCGCTGCACCCACGCCCAGAGCACACGACAGCCTCCCGCGTCCCGGGCGCCAGCCCCCGCGAGCTGGCACGCTGGCTGCTAGGTCGGCGGGCACCGGAGCCGGGCGCGGCGGGACCAGTGCGGGTGGCGCGGCCTGGATGCCGCCCGCCCCCGCTCCCGCCCCGCGCCCCGCGGCAGGGCTGGGTCCTGGGCTGCGCAAAGGCGCACCTCCCGCTCTCCGGGCTCAACAGCCGACTGTGCTGGAGCTCACCACCGCCGGTCGCCTCCGCCCCGCCCTGGCTTGCCCCAGCCGGCCACTGGCACCCTTCTAGCCCCTCCAGGCCCCTCCCAGCCAGCCTGTGCTCCTAGCTGGGCCCCTCTCCTCTCTCCTGCTCTGGGAACCTGTCCCCAGACCCAACACTCAGAGACGAAGGAAGCCAAACACCAGCTTGCCAGGAGCCCTGGGTTTGAGCCCTTAGCTCCCTAGCCGTGTGACCTTGGGCCAGTTAATTTCGTGGATCCTTCAGTTTGTAAAGTAAGGCCAGCATCTTGCTGCCATAAGAGGCTGTAAACTCCCGTAAGCTGAAATAGTTTTTGAAAAGGCTTGTGGATTTGTCTGGAAGCTTGAAAATGGAAAGGCACGGAGCGAGTGGAGATTAGAGGGCCAGGCCAAACCTGCCAGCAACCAAGGAGAGGCTCAGGGCAGAGCTCTGCCCTGTGCCCTCACTCCACTTCTTCCTCTTCTGCCACTGTTTCTCTGTCCTCGGGGCACCAGGCAGGCCAGCAGGGCACACAAATAAGGGACTCATCACCGGTGACTGAAGTGTGAACTGAAGATGGAGGACTCAGCAGCAGAGGGCAGGAAAGGGAGGGTAGGTGCATTCCCGGTCTGACTGCCAAGCCTGTCACCTCCATCCCACCCAAGCTCCCTGCCCCACAGTCTATCCTGTCCCCCGCCCCATCCCCATCCCCAAGAGGCTCTTGAGCAAGGATCAGTTTCCTCAGTTCTATCTGGCAGCCACAGGCAAACTGGGGCCAGAAAATTACCCCTCCCCCCAAAAGCAGCCTATCAACCACGGTTCTTAAGTACAGCTGTTTTATTTCCATTGTGTTGGTTCTAGAGGCTCTCCAGTCCGTTAGGAAGGAAGTAGGGCAGGTAGAGTCAGTCTGTACCTCCATCCATCCCTAGCTTAAGGTTCCCTCCTTGCCCTAAACCCACACTGGAAGGTCAGCTTGCAGAAGGCAGAGCTCAGAGGTCCCTGGAAAGGCTACAGTTTGCCCTCCAAGCTGCCAGAGCACTCAGTGCTGAAGGAGGGAGAAGAGCCCAGCTCAGACCGGCTCGGGCCCCTCTTCCTGCATAGCTCTTCTCTTCCCAGCTGGAGGCTGGGATCCAGGCTCAGTGCCCCAGCAGCTGCAGCATCTCTCGTGGATCCACCAGTTTCTCCCTTGGTTTCCCACTGCCCTGGCCTCGAGATACTTCCTCAGCATCCAGCTTCTCCCAGTCTGAGAAAGAGACTGGCCGGACACCTAAGGCAGATAGGAAGATGAGCTACCTCCCAGCTCCTCAGGATCCTCCTCTCAAAGGGTGAAGTTCCAAAGACAAGCCACCCTCACCCCTCCCCGCCCCTAGGCCTCAGCCTTAGGCTCAGACCTCGCTTGCTAAGCAGAGCTTGAATGGCTATACAGCCAGGTCTGGGGTCCGAGGGCAGCAGCCCTGCCTTCAGGTCCTGCAGCAGCATCTGGCTGGTGAGGAAGCTGTCTGTCATGGTCGTGGCGATGACACCTGTGGGCCCCGTCTTCACCCAGCCACTGCAGTAGAGACCTGAGAGGGGCAAGAGAGAGGGGCTGAACATTGCCTGGCAAGTCTGTGCCCAATCTACACACACACACATTCCTCTATGTCTCTCATAGGCTGGGCCCACTATGGCCACTGGTTCACCATGACAGTTGTGTGTATGTGTATGTATGTATGTGTGGTTTTTGTTGTTATCTTGGTTTTTTGGAGATAGGATTGCTGTGTAGCTCTGGCTGTCCTGGAACTTGCTCTGTAGACC
This sequence comes from Pachyuromys duprasi, assembly GCA_028658305.1. Lineage (NCBI taxonomy): Eukaryota > Metazoa > Chordata > Mammalia > Rodentia > Muridae > Pachyuromys > Pachyuromys duprasi. Next base: position 6,713,570 of record CM053746.1, on the reverse strand, counting down.
AGGATGGCGTTGAACTCAGATCTGCCTGCTTCTACCTCTACCATGCCATCCTCCCTTCCTCAGCTTCCTTGTAGATGAGCTGCTCCCCAGGGACATGAGCTGAGACTTGGTGCACCACAGTTCAGCAGGCCCTTGGTAATATTTACTGAATGAATGAACATGGTGGGTACAAGGTAAGCAGGCAGGGCTATCTCCTGCCAAGATCCCAGGGAAGGCCTCAGTGAACTTCTATTGCATGATGTCCCAGCTTGTCTGAGAACTTGCCCTAGGTGGCAGGAGGAGGGAAAGCTACATTCCAGAACTGGGCTTGTCTCATGAGCCGTGTCTCAGACGACATCACTGTAGAATAAGTGGTCCGGGAACACAGCCTCCTCAGACCCTCTCACCTGGTACATTCACAACCCGGCCCTCTATGTTGGGAATGACTCCGAGCTTGGGGTCAAAGGGCACACTGGGGTCGATGGGGCGGCTCTTATATCCAACGCTGCTCAGCACCAGCCCACAAGGGAGGTCCTCTACATCTCCTGTGGGCACTGCCCGAGTGGACTCACCAACACCCTGTTGAGAAGAACAGCAGGTTGGGATGGAGGAGGCCTAAAAAGGGGACATTTGGGAAGCATGAACTCACCTCCAGTCTGTTAACTGCCAGGCGGATGCCTGCTACCCGTCGCCCATCTGATGTGGGTAGCACCTGCTGTGGGCTTCGGAAAAAGCGGAGGCCCCAGGCCCGGGAGGCCATTGCCTGGCGTGCAGTCTCTTCCGCTCCTGGCTTCTCCGTGGCTGTCCGAAGCAGCAGTTCTGTCAGCCGCCTCCTTGGACGGGGGACATCTGCCAGCAACATGGAACATTTCAGGGCTGTTCCTGCTGGTCCCCCTCCCCCAAGCCTCATTTAACCTTCCTGTAAGCTGGGGTGGAGGCTGGACTTGGCCCCTCACCCTTAATTCTGTCCTGGAGGCCCAAGAAATTTGAAGGATCCAAAATGGGCCTGGTTCCTGGCAACTGAATCATCTCTCGAAGCTCCTTGAGGGTGGGGATGGGAGTAAGGGAGGAGGTCTGGTCCAGAACACCGAGCACTCCTGAACCCACCAGAGATCACCCCTGATGGGAGAAACCATCAGCAGTGTGGAGAGAGACCACATAGCCTTGGAGCTCTGCCCACTGCCCTGTTCCATCCAGAGAAACAGCTATGCCCAAGGGCTCTGCGGCAACCCCAACACACACAGAGTCCCTCTACTTGGGACCCTGGCTCTTCCCCCTCCGGACCCAGTACCTTAATGGTGAAGGCCACTTGCAGGGGTCCGCGCCGGCCCACTATCCACACAGTCTTCACCCGACTCTGCCTCAGGGCCCTCAAAGCCGCCTCTGTAATGTCTGTTTTCTGGCACAAAAGGAGGGATGCTCTTGGGGCGAGGCGGTGGAACATGAGACAGAGGCAGGCATATCTCTGTGAGTTTGAGGCCAGCCTGATCCACATACTGAGTTCCAGGCCACCTAAGGCTACATAGTGAGACCCTGACTCAAAAAAGGGGTAGGAAGTGGGGCACAGTGGTACACACCTGTAATCATAGCACTCAGAGAAGCAGCAGCAGGCTGATCTCTGCAAGTTCAAGGCCAGACTAGACTATAAAGTGAGCCAAGACTACACAGAGAAACCCTGTCTCGAAAACTAAAATAATAAATAGATAGATAGATAGATAGATAGATAGATAGATAGATAGATAGATAGATAGATAGATAGATAGATAGATAGATAGATAGATAAAGGCTTGACTTGGGAAAGGGGTTTAGTTTCCTTTCTGATACAGATAAAGCCAACGGCCCAAAAACTATACCGCTGCTCCCCCTGGTGTCCACAAAGGACATTGACGCCAACACTGCAAATGGCTCCTAGGTACTGGGACTCTGTAGACTCTTCACAGAGTTAAGCATTTACTTCAGTCCATGTCCAGAACATGTCCAGAACAGGACATGTATATTAAGGGGGTGAGGCTGTCTATGTGAGACAAAAAGGCTAATTGGGAGCCTCATAGAGTTCTTATTTTGTGAGGAGACAGACACTCATAGAATCTTATCACAGAGCATAAATTGCAGTGCAGTATTGAAGAAAGGCCATGGAAGTAAAGGTGAACTAGAGCTGAGATCATGTCACAGAAGAAACACCTACACAGGGCAGCCTGGAAGACCTCTTGGCAGGACTGGTTGAGCCAAGAACAAAAAGAGGGAGGAATGTTAATTCTTAACTAGCAGGAGGTCAGTCCACACGTTCCAAACAGGGATGTGTGTACAAATGCAGGGCCCCCGGAAGCGTGAAGATAGCTGTCCAGACTCCTGCAGCAGACAGGCGCGGGGCTGCTTGGAGGGGTGAGACCTGAACCGCACTGGCAGGGGCAGTCTCTCCTCAGCGTGTTCCCACCTCCACCCTTCAGCCTCTGACTGACCCCTCACCTCCAGCTGCTCAGGTGGCGTCAGCAGGATCCGGGCCACATCCAGAGCCACGTTCCCCTGCCCCAGAATCACGGCGGTGTCACAGCTCAGATCCGGCGCCAGCTGGAGGAGGAAGGTCTTGATAGGGTGTCCCCGTCTCCAGCTCCAATCAGGCTAATCTCATCTGCATACACCCTCGGCCATGTCTGCTGGGCCCTCAGGCTGCCCTAGGCAGTTCACTCTGCCCCACCACCCTCTCCCCAGCCCCACAGAAGGTCCCCACAGCTGACCTGCCTCAGTGACTGATGCCTCACATCTCCTCAGCTTGGTCCTCACTGCCTTGACCTCAAACTCTATCACCTCCAGCCCAAAGCAGCAAGGGTGCCCCTCAAACTCACCTCCCGGTTCTCAGGGAGCCCATTGTACCAGCCCACAAAGGCCCGGGCTGAGATCACCCCAGGCAGCTCCTCGCCGGGAATTTCCAGGGTTTGGTGGTCCTCTGCTCCATAACTCTGAGGAAAGGTGCAGCCCCCACCCGGGCCCAAGGATTCAGCACCAGCCTTCTGCCTCCCAGCAGCCCTTTCCACCCATCTTGCAGCCCCTCCTTTCATACCCACACCCCTCCACAGGGGCAACTCACCAGCACCACGGCATGGTAGGCTCCCTGAAGCTCTGGGACAGACACGTCCCTGCCCACCGTCACATTGCCCCAGAAGGCGCAGCGGTCCAAGTGGGCTGTCTGTGTAAATGTGTTGATGACGTTCTGCCAGGCAGGGTGAGGAGAGGAACCTTAGAAGCTAGGCAGCTCCTGGGAGTGTGCCAGCACTCCATGATCCCCAGGACGGAGCCTGGGTCCCATCACAGAGAGCCGAGGGTCACTCTATTATGTCAGGGAGCCTTTCTAGAGTCACCTTTACCATCTCCAGCACCACCCTCCACACTGAGAAACACCCACCTTTACTTCAGGGTGGTCGGGTGCCACACCAAAGCGTACCAGGCCAAAGGGCACCAGCTGCTTCTCATAGATGTCTACGTGGGCCTCGGTGTGGTGCTGGGGGAAAAGCACAGCCGGCAGGTTCAAGGGGGGAGCTTTGCAGGCCCCCTCCCCAAGGCCTCCCTTCTCTTCCCCAGACAGAGCAAGGCAACTCAGCTCCAACGGCCAAGGAGACTGGTTCAACCATCCAGGAGCAGAAGGAAGGCCCCAGCTCTCCTTCTACCCAGATAAGGGCTCTGGAAGAGCATAAGCAATTAGACGTCAAGGTCTTCCAACAGAGAAACTGAGGAACTGGAAGTCTCAGGACTTCACGCCCAGGTCAGATGGAGATCTTCATCTGGCTGTGCCATCGGAGAGCCTGCCTACGTAGCTCTACGTCTCCAGGATGATGCCCCTCGGGCAGGGGTCACCAAGGCAGCGAGCAAAGACACAGGTGGGGCATGTGAGGACAGAGAGAATGGAGGCAGAGCTCAGACGTGTGGGGACAGAGAGAGCAGAGGCATGGCTGGGGCACGTGAGGCCAGGGGCCGTGGCAGTGGGCCTTCCCAGCATTAGAAGAAGTCTGGCTATTTCAGCTGCGCCATGTCACCTGCCCTTCCGGTGCACTTTGCAGGGTGTAGGGAGGATCTGAGACTGGAACTGGCCAAGTGAGCCTGGCCTGGCTCTGCTGCCAACAACAGCATGGGCCTGGTAAGCCCCAGAACAGGCCTGGGCCTCGGTCTCCTTCTCTGTGAACTGGGAAGCACGGGGAAGGTAGGACGGGGAGAGGATCGGGGGAGGAGAGTAGTCAGGGCGACACCACCCTGTGCCGTGACCTATTCCACCCAGCTCAGGACTCACGGCAGATGCATCCCTGCTTGCCTCACCTGGCCTTTGTCCAAATCCTGCTTCCCTCTACTCCACCACCTGCCCCGAATCCAGCCCCTCCAGCCCATCTGCCTCTCTTATCCTTGGCCAGCCCACAGGCAGCCTCCCAAATCACCTTCTCGAACTCCGTGGAAACTGAACCCATGAAGCTACGTGAAGAGCTCACACCATGAAGTCCAGTAGCCACAGAGCCAGGCCCAGCAGCACCCTAACTGCTGTGTCACAGGGAAAGGTTCTTTGAATGGAACATCCCACCACACACTCAAGGCTGCCTAGGGCTCCCCCAGCATGAGGACACAATGACTCACTCAGGATCAGTACAGCTGCGGCTGCCGCCGGAGCAACAATCATTTCTTGTTCCAAAACCTCCTGGTCTTTTCTCACTGCCATAGGAAAAAGTTCAAACTGCTTAGCCTGCTGGTCATCCCTAACACAACCTGACCTCACTGTCTCTGTCTTCCACTCCATCCCCTTCAGAGGGAGACTTCCTGCTGGGCACAAGGTTCTTCCAGCCTACCTCCATAGGAGCACTAATCTCACGCACAGATCCATCTTCCAAGAAGCCTCCTCTCTCCCTTCCTGCCAACTGTTGCTTTTTCCTATAAAGGATGGTGTCTGAAGCCATTCTGGCCTGGGGTTCTCTGTCCCTCCTGGACACGCATTCATGTCCTAGGGAAGTGTTACCTACTCCCTCCTGTGACTGCAAATCTTGTAAATCTCATGTGGCCTCTTCACCCTCCTTGCCCCTCCTCCCATCCTCTCTCTTTTCCCATCCTGAGACCTCTGGATCTGACTCAGATCTGAGATCCAGACCTCAGTCCACTGTTTGTCCCCTACCCTTTCCCCTCTGCTTCTGTGACACCTCCCCCCTCAGCTCCTGGAGTTCCAGTCACAGTACTCGTCCTCCCCTTTCGCCTTGTCCTATGACTCCCATATCCTTTCCCCCACTTTCTTGGGCTCTGGGCTAACAGCCCTGCTGCAGGCTGCCCATCATAGAGAACGTTCCATATGAAAAATGGGCTGAGGGTGTAACAAACTGGTAGAATGCCTTTCTATCATTCACAAGGCCCTGCGTTCAGTCCCCAAAGGTGGGTTCCCCATTTTTTTCTTTCTTCAATATGTTTCTAATTATGCGTATGTGTGTGTGGAGCATATGCGCAGAAGCCACAGGTGCCTGAGGAGGCCAGAAGATAGGTTCAGAACCTCTGGAGTTACAGGTGGTTGTGGGCCACCTGCCATGGGTGCAGAGAACCAAACTAGGATCCTCTTCTAGAGCAGTATGCACTCTCGCCCAGTGAGACATCCCCACTCACCCACGTGTTTAAGATGCCTCAGTGACACCAGGTTCCTTTATCTGTGACGACCAGAATTCCCCGGGTGTTTGCTTAAAATTACTGATTCTGAGGGTCCCAAAGAGTTTGATTAAATCTGAGCTGGACCCAGAAGTGCTCATTTAAATATGACCTCTCCAGCAGGGAATAGAGAGGATGCTCAAAGCCACTCAAGGCTACGGTGGTTTCTAAGCACCTTGTGATCTGGACTTCAGTCGCCTCCTTATCTCTAGCTCTCACCTCTTCACCCCTCACTCTATGACCTTCTGAACAGGCTCTGGGATGATGCCAAAGGCCCATTCTCCTTCCTCTGGCCTTTGCCCATATAATCCCTCCTGTCTGAAGCACGCCTGCTATTGTAGTCTCACATCCTCCACAACATACAGTTTGGACACCTCTCCTTCTAAACTGGATCAGGGGCCTAGTTTAAGCTCTAAAACACGTTGTAAAGCAGCCACCTCAAGCTAGAACATCAGGCCTATAAGCACAAGAAAACACACCCACATGCCTGCAGCTCAAGATCCGGTCCACTGAGAAGATGCCAAGGTCTATTCCCTCACCCTCAGCTAACACAGTCAGTGCCCCTTCCAAGAAACCCAGCCCAACATCAACCATACCACCCACCAATCCACCCTTGCCGCCCCAACCCTGGAAATGCCTGAGTCTCCATCCCAGAGCCCAGGCTGTCCTTCATAAGTGGCCTTGCATTCCAGGCTGACACATCATATCCAGGCCAAAGCTCACATGTGGCCTCCAGTGCATCTCAAATGTACATTTTCTAGACAGCTTCTGATCATGCTGGCCTGGGTGCGTTGTTGTAAGTAGCTACGGAGTCATGCACAGATCACTTCTCCGCAGAGGTCTCCATGAGACAGACCTTCCTAGTGTCAGCCCCAGGTAAAGCAGGCCAGTGGGGACTCTACTTTTCAAATACCTATCCGTGTTGTCATGTCTTGTAGATATGATAAGCCCCTCTAAAGTTCAGACACTGTCTCCTCTCAGTCAATCTTGGTATCTCTTACTCTGTTTTTAAAAAGTTATTTTATTATTTTTAGTTATGTATGTGTGTACGTGTGCATGAATAAAGGTGCAAACAGAGGCCAGAAGAAGACGTTGGGTCCCCTGGAGCTGAGTTATAAGCCACCGTGTGGGTGCTGGGAACCCAACTCCCATCCTCTGGTCCTCTGTGAGACAGCAAACACCCCTCACCAAGAAGCCTTCTCTCCAGCCACTCATGCTTCCTCTTTTGCCTTAAGATCTGAGATAGCCTTGTACATCTGATAAACTGTACATCTGGTATCCTTGAGGCCCTGTCTGATAAGAGTAATACTGAAAGCTTTGAGACCTTGGCCTTTAGCAGGAAAGAATGGGCATGGGGAGGGCTGGGGCTGTGGGGAGGGCAGCGAAACTAAGAATAAGCGAGCCCTGAAATGTAGAGGGCTGGAAATGGAGAAACGTAAAAGAAGATAAGGGAGGCTAAAGCCATCCCTTAAGACTGAAAAACAACAACAACAACATTTTTTCCCCTGCTTGGTAAAGCAGGGACAGTTGCCCATCTGTCACTGACCACCAGCCATGGACAAGCACATTTCTCTTACGCCTGAGGACCTAGGGCGGGGCCTCAGATGCAGGTGTGGACTCGGTAGAAAGGACACCACTTAGATGAGCTGGTAGACCCTTCCATATCAGGCAAATCAAAGAGCTGGAGCCTACCCAGAACTGTAGCAAGAAGTGAATGGTGAGGAAGAAGCCTGGAAGGAGTGACTTACCTTTAGCAAGTGTTGAGCTGTATAGAAGCCAGCTGGACCACTGCCAACTACACAGATCTGAGGGGTCTTCTGTGTGGAGAACTGCTGGCAGAAGCGTGGGGCTAGGCAGAGATGGGGACAGCACGGTCAAATAAACACTCTTACCACCCAAACCAATTCTGTCCAACTGCAGCTTGCCTTTCACCCTCATCTGCATCTCCCTCTTTCTGTTCCTCAAAGCTTCAACATTTTCATCTGAATGCCAAAGGCGTTCTTTATCCAGAACCCTATACCTCACCCACGAACACGCTATGCTGATGATAGCCTACTCCCCACGAAGCTGTCCTGCACAGCACTTCATTTTAATTGTGAGATCCCACATCTTCATATCCCCATCACGTTTCCCTTTTCCCCCACAGAACTCTCTTGCTCATATCCTCACCTCAGATTTCCCTGTCACCTCCCATTCACCTCGCATCACACATGCGGACCTCATGGTCTGTCCTCTCAGCCTTTCCTGACCCGTGTCTGACCCAGGATGCCTCACACCTCATCGCATAGCCCCTTCCATTTACACCACTCCCATTTCTCCCGCAAAAGCAGACACTTTCAGCTTCGTTCCACTCCGGCCCTGTCTCAGCTCTGATCGGATCCCTGCTCTGGATCACAAGCCTCCCCTCGCCCTGGCGCAGCCCCAAGGGCTCTGCTCCTACTCGAAGTGCTCCTGAAGAAAGAGGGTCGGACCCTACGCAACGCGAACCAGTGCCGCCAGCGCCAGGAGCGCAGAGCCATGGCTTAGAACAGCAACTAGCCGACAGAGCAGCTCGCAAGTGACTCTTCAAGGCTGAGCGCTGGTCCTGCGGCCCGCCCATCACTCAGCCCCGCCCCTGAACTCGCTCAAAGAAAGCGCAACTTAGAGACTACACCGCGATCCCCGAAATGGCCCCGCCCCCAAAGAAGAGCCACGCCCCCATCCTTCAAAGTCCCGCCCCCAAGAACGTCCCACCCTCAAAAACTTAACAAATTCTCGCCCGTCTTCCTTGTCCCCCCAGTTGCCGGAAGTCTAGATTTGAAGAAACGCGAATCCTCTATGCTGTTTCAGTTACTCTTGGAAAAGTGAGCCAATCAGAAAGAAGCTTACTTTACGCACAGCTAGTCGCTCGCTGATGACGCATGCTCCGTTGTCCTTGCCTTTTCGTAGGAGTGATTTTTGTACCAGCCAATCAGGAGCTCAGAGCACGGAAGTCTCTGGTTGCACGCTTTCCGGACTCTTTTTAAAGTCTGGGAGTTGGACTGGTGTGGCTCCAAACGGTGTTGTGCGTGTCCGAGCAGGAGAAATATTAAACTCTCAAGAGCTTGTTTCTTATCACTTTCTTCCATTTTAGGGGAGAAAATGCGTGAAGAGGTTCTTCTTTGGCACTGAGAACAGAGTCTGACCTCCAACCCCGGTCCAGCAATCACAGATCAGGGTGACACAGTGCCTTGGGTGCAGAATTTAAGGAGCCACCCCAAAGCTCAGTAATATAAGTAAATCGTGCGTATTCTGATTACATGTTTAACAAGAAAATTGATGCAAAAACTTATAAGCAATATCTATTTTTACATTTTTATTACATTTGCGTATTTCTTACTTATAAAGAGCCGGCGTACACGTGCCACAGCGTTCGTGTGGTAAGTGGTGGTCAGAGGTCAGCCTGTAGAAGTTGGTGCTTTCCACCACGAGAGTTCCTGGGCATCAGACTCATGTAAGGCCTGGGGCCAAGGAACTTTATCCTCTTGCCGACCCATAAACATTTCCTACACAAGAACAGGAGCTGAGAATGGCCGAGTGTTTGCTTGATGTGAACAAGACCCTGAGTTTGATCGAAACACCAAAAATATAATTAAAATAAGGACAGGATCTATTGCCGCCTTTGAGCAGACAAACACTAGGCTTCCCCGAAGGTCTTTCTCCTTGGAAGACTAACCTACCCAGTCATCCCCACAGGATGATTATGACTCTTGCTTATTTATGCAATTGCTCGACCTTTTAATTACACCCCTTGTCCCTGCCTTAATTTTCTATTTCATAATTCAGCAACAAAGCCAGCCTGGGCTGCAGAGTAATAATACCTGGTCTTACAAAACAGCATACTGCTTCTTTTGTGAAAGGTAAAAGGCAGTGGTAATGTCATCACACCAGCTGAAACTGGCCGGACTGGCCTGACTATAATGTGGATTTCTTGGACCAGATAGACAGCTGGGTGTTAGCATGGTGAACTTTGTGGTAAGTGACTCCATTTTGACTTTTAGGCTGCTCTGTTAGAGACTTGTGTAGGAGTTGAATGACCCAGTTTTATATTTCATACCTTTTACACTATTTTAGGATTATTTTTAGCCAGGCTGTGGTGGAGCACATCTTTAATCCCAGCACTCAGGAGGCAGAGGCAGGCAGATCTCTAGTTTGAGGCCAGGTTGATATACAGAAGGAGGACAGCCAGGGCCACACAGAGAAAAAAGCAATGACAACAACAAAAAACCCAAAAGATTATTTTTAATTGAAGTTTAACATACAGAAAAGCCACATGTTATAATCACAGCGTGATGGGTTGTGAGATCACAGGGTATAAGAATGTGCCCGACACCCCGAATCAGAGTGCACTGAGTACCCCAGGAGTCCTCTACTCTCTTCTTCCCTCCCCCCTCCCTTCCTTCCTTTTTTCCTTTCTTCCTTGTTTTTCAAGACATTGTTTCTCTGTGCAGCCCTGGCTGTCCTGGAACTCCTCTGTAGACCAGGCTGCCTTTGAAATCAAAGATCCGCCTGCCTCTGCCTCCTAAACACTGGGATTAAAGGCATGTACCACCGCCTACTGGCTCCCTACTTCTTATTTGAGGTAACATTATCCTCTGGTATGTCACTGTGTTTTAAGCCTGTCCCATAAGACTAGTAGGAAAGCCAGATGCTGCCCACAGGCCTATTTAGTGACCCACAAAAATAATTTATTTATGTATTTTATGTATATGAGTACTTTGCATGTACATCTGCACACCAGAAGATGGCATTAGACAGTTGTGACCTGCCATGTGGGTGCTGGGAATTGAACTTGGCACTTTTTTTGGAAGAGCAGTGTGTAATCTTAACCACTGAGCCATCTCTCCAGCAATAATTTATTTACATATATATTGTTTTGTTTTCTTTTATATTTTGAGACAGGGTTTCTCTGTGTAGCCTTGGCTCTCTTGGAACTCACTCTGTAGACCACGCTGCCATCAAACTCCTAGAGACCCTCCTGCCTCTGCCTCCCAAGTGCTGGGATTAAAAGCATGCCACCACCATCTAGCATTTATGTACATAATTTATATGTATTATATATGATATATAATTTATATGTGTGCCTGTGCATATGTGGCCTATATGGCTGTCTGTGCCTGTGTGTGTTTATTTGTGTGTGCGTGCTCAGAAGTGCTGGTGCCTTACCAGTGAGAAGGCTTCAGAACCACTGGGGCTTGAGTTACTGGCAGTTGTGGGCCATTGGGTTCTGGGAATAGAACTCTGATCCTCTGCAAGTTCAGCAAGTGCTCTTAACCACTAAACCATCTTAAATGGTAACATAGTTAAAATTTTGTGGCATGAAAATTACTTGTTTATGGAAGTTTTATTAGTACACTACCATGTTCATTTCTTTTTTAAAAAAATAGATATATATTACTTTTTTTGAGAATTTTATACAATGTATTTTGGTCACATTCACTTCCTAGTTCTCCCCTAATCCATCCTAGATCCACCCTACAACTGAAAGTTCAAATCCTTTTGTTTTTGTTTTTGTTTTTAACAGCAATCCACCAACTCTAGTTTGTGTTGCCCATATACTCATGACCTCTCGGGCCATATTCTTAAAGAAAACTGACTCGCCCCCTCCCCCACAGAAAACAGCGGTCAGTAGAACCTCAGTGAGCCTAGGGGCTTGTGAGCGGTTGAATGCAATGGCTGGAATGGGCTCACAGGGAGGGGCACCGTTAGTAGGTGTGGCTCTATTGGAGGAAGTGTGTCACTGGAGGCAGACTCAGGTCTCAGGCGCTCAAGCCAGGCCCAGGATCACTCTTCCTGCTGCCTGAGGATCCAGATGTAGAGCTCTCAGACCCTCTCCAGCACCATGTCTGCCTGCATGCCACCATGCTTCCTGCCAAGATGATAATGGACTAAATCTCTGATCCGTAAGCCAGCTCCAATTAAATGTTCTCCTTTCTAAGAGTTTCTCTTCACAGCAGTAGAAACCCTAACAAGATGCCCTTCTGTGCTATCATTTTCACTGGCTTCATCTTTTGTCAGAGACCACTGGCTGCTGGGAATTACTGGCATGTGCCACTACTGGTCTTTGTAGTGACTCCCCAGGGTCTCCTGGATGCTAGGCAAGCACTCTACCAACTGAGCCTCAACCCCAGTCCTTAAAGAATTTATCTGAGCTGGGTATAGTAACATATGCCTTCAGTCCTAGCACTCAGGAAGCAGAGACACGTGGATCTCTGAATTCAAGGCCAGCTGGTCCACAGAATGAGTTTCAGGACAGCCAGAGCTACACAAAGAAACCCTGTCTGAGAAAAAAAGAAATCTTAATGATAAATTCACAATTGTCCTGTCATGTAGAAGAAAGGGATGGAAATTCAGGCTCAGACAGCCAAAATCTCTACAGAGCTTCCCATCCAGAAGCATCGGCTCTGGGGGTCAACAGTGTGCAATCTGGGGTCGCTGAATTCAAATCCCTAGTGTGAATTCCACAGCCATGATAGGGAGAGGTTTAAACTCAACTTCTCTTTTTCTCTATAACATAAGCAAAACATAATTCTAACTTCTAAAGATTAAAATTAGATGACATTGGATTAAAATCCTGGCCTGGTGGGGTTCCTTTAATTCCTCTTTGGAGGTAGAAGAACAGTGGCTCTCAACCTCTAGGTCAGGATAGTTTGGGGGGTACGGATGACCTTTTCACATGGGTCACATATCAAGATATCCACATATAAGATATTCGCATTAGGGCTCATAACAGTAGCAAAATTGCAGTTATGTGAAAGCAATGAAAATAATTTCATCGTTGGGGTCACCACAACATGAGGAACTCAGGGTCTCAGCATTAAGTAGGTTGAGAAACACTGAGGTAGAAATAAGTGGATCTCTGAGTTCAAGGCCAGCCACCAACCTAGTGAGTTCCAGACACACCAGAGCTATATAGTGAGACTCTTGTCTCAAAAAACAAAACAAATCTGCATTTGTAGTAAGCAAACATGGGCTATGATTGTGGTCAACAGTGTTGCTGTTCCCTTTTAACCTCGGGACTCCGCAGAGCCCTGGAAGTACTTTGTGCTCTCCTAATGCTTTCTTTGAGTTCTGTTTCCCTACCCACATCCTTAGACTAACAGATAATCACATTTCAGAGAAACTAAGTGACTAGCCCCTGGTGTGCACATGGTATATACAGATCTGATACAAGGGCCTCTAGCTGCTGCCCTGGAATGAACCCCTTTCTGGCCGAGATCAATAACAATGAGTCATTGGTTGTATATTTGGATAGTTTTAATCATTAGCTTATGGTATGCTACCAGGACCCTTTTCTGACATTGCATTTTTCATAGGGAGAATTTGCAGTTCGATGAGTCACACTCTCCGACCTTAAGGCCCCTTATGAACTGCTAATGCATTTCAAATGAGCAGCAACAGCATATAGCAAAGCAGGAGGTGGTGGCAACTGCCAAGCCCACCCCATTCCAAGAGGGTGGCTTGAATCCAAAATGGCTGTGAGTGAGCCTCCCAGCAGGGGACAGACAGCACACACTCAAAAGGAATGAGCGAAAAGCGTGTGAAGAGGAACTCTGAGCAGAGCTAGGGAGACAGAGAAGCAAGCACCTAGGGGTCAACAGCAGCCAGAAACCACTGCCAGGTCAGGCCATGCCCAGGAGCACAAGGGAAAGGCTGCCCAAGTACCACAGCTGGAGGGGAGGGCCAGGTGAAGATAGCACATCCGACCCCAGAAATGGGTTCCAAAAGGCTAGTGTTCCCAGTTGCCTGCCCATCCCATAGGTTCCCTTTTGCTAGCATCTGGCCTCCTATCATCGGGGTAGCACACTCTTCCAGCCAATGAGTTAACTGAAAAAGCAATTAGGCACTCGTAAGAATGACTCATATGCTGTCAATCAAAGACAGTTATTTTCCCACTCGGAAGACAATTAATTGGCTATATCAGAAGACACTTTTGATTATCACCATCTAGTCAGTGGTCAGCCCAAGCCTGCCAAGAGTCAGCCAAATAAATGCCAGTAGGGCTGAGGTGAGAGGCTAGGTTAGGAACTAACGACCCGGGCCTGGTGCAGGTCTAAGCGCATCTGCCTCTCCCTCAGTTTCCACTTGGGCACGTCTGTGAACCTCTGCTCCACGCCCTGGCTGAGGTGGGCCCCAGCCTCTCTCAGTTGCCTCTTTGGCTGGATCACGGTGTTGTCCCCCAGCTGGGCTAGGTTTGACATCATGCCTCCCTCATGTTCCCACCCATCCCCCACATTCTCTTCAACTCTCCTGGCTCATCCCACCCAGCCCCCCCCCATTTTCTAGCCCTGGAACTGCCCTCCCAGCCCAGCTGCAGTTCGCCTCCTCCAGCCTCTGTCGCCTCCCAGTCTGGATCCTTCCAAACATGGAACAAAGCAGAGACAGCTAGAGCTCTTCAAGGTCACGTGCAAAGCTTTCTCCATCTTTGTGCTTTTGCTCCCCTCTGGAGTACCTCTCTGGAAATACACTCACTTTTAGCTCACTGATCCTATGGGTCCTGGAGCTGCTGAGCCCAGTGTGGCACAGGCTCCTTGAGTTGAAGAGCTAGGGGTATCTGCTTAAAAAATAAAAAATAAAGACCTCACTCTGTTGGCAGCAGAGTGAGGCACTCTGGGGCACTGTAACCTCAGAAGGTACAGAAGGAAGCAGCAGCCTGAGAAGCGTGTGGCCCCTAGGCACCAGGAGGCTGGCCTTTTTTTTCTCTACCCAATCTGCCTGGACTAGGATCCCACCTCACCTGTCACCAGCCCCCTTATCCCTACCCTGGCTCAGATGCAGCAGAGAGAGGGACCTGAGATGGAGTCACCTGAGGCCTAGGTGGATGGCATGCACAGCCCGATGCACCTAGGGAGGGAAGCTTTTATCCTATCTCCCAGCACCTTAACCCCACACTCAAATCCCAGAGAGGCAAACAGCAGGAGACCCCCAGCACATCAGGCTCAACCTGCTCTGCTTCCCTGTCTGCCTGAGACCACCGTGTTCCAACTCCACCCATCCCCCCAGGGCCACCAGGGTGGAGGGCTGGGACTGGCCTAGGGAGGGGCCCCGCCTTCACTGCAGCCCCACCAGCTCAGTGATGGGCGGGGCGTGCACCATGAACTCCTCATAGCGGTTGAGGAACAGCTGGAATCGAGCCAGGTATGAGTCCTCATTATAGGGCAGCTGCTTGTCATGAAGAAACTTTGATACCAAGGGCTTCACCTGAGAAAGAGTCGAGGAAGAGCCCTCTGAGTCACAGGCCTGCAGTGGGCCTGCCCACCTCAGGACCTCTTCTTTGTCCAGCCCCTAGCCATCCTCTCCGTGGGAAAGTGAGCGGCTGAGGTGTTGGGAGACCTTCTATGTCCTTCAACCGCAGTCTAGAGGAGAATCGCCTCTCCCCTTCAATCCCTGCAAGACTCCTGACTGAAAGCCCACCCTCCTCAGCCCAAGGGATGAACACCCCTCCCTCTGTTAAGTGTCTTCTTTGGATCAAACATTTCAAGCCACCAAGGTGAATCCTGTCCCCTCCCATTTTACAGACAGAAACAGAGGCTCGGTGAACTCGCCCAGAGTCACACTGCTACTAGGAAACCCAGGTGACTGATCTAAAACCCGCGTTGCCACTTGTGCTCCAGGCTGCCCTTCCTGGGTGACCTTCGAAGAGGCTAATGAGGGGACTTGGGTTCACATGTACCTGGAGGCTCCCACTGTCCACCACCCCTCTGCCCAACCGTTGGCTACCTTCAGGCACATATGGTCAGAGAGCCAAGGGAAAAGGTGGTGCTCCACGTGGCAGCTGATGAGCGAGTGGCCAAATGCCCAGTCCAGCACTGGCTGCCGTGGCAGGTTCAGCACCCCCAGGCTCATCATGTGAATCCGCCTGGGCTTCTTGTCCGGGGAGAACATGGGCAATCCGATGTGCTGTGATAGACATATGGGTCACACGCTGCGGGTGTGCCTTCACCAAGCATATAGGGGCCTGGGGGACCCTAGGGGTGTAAAAGACTGGGGCTCTAGCCCAGCTCCAGGGCTAACTCGGCCTTCAATGGCCTGGGTCTTTCCCACACTGGGGCCTCTTTCCATCTGGACAATGGAGGGCTTTGCTTATGCATTTTTCCTCAGAGCCCTGGTATTCAAATGTCCGTGACTCTCATTACTTGCTCTTGTGGCCCTATATGCCTCACACTGGCAGCTTGCTTTTACCTGTGTATCAGACTCACGTAGAGCAAAATGGGTATCCAACCAATGACATGAAGCAGGCCAAGGGCAGGGCAGGGGATGGAGGGCCTTTGAGAACAGCCAGGAGTTCAGCATTCAACTCTGGCACCATTTCTATGGGGAGACCTCCCAGCTCCCCTATGGCTAAAGACCCCTGTTAGATCTCCCAGAACAAACCCCGGCATTCAACACAGCCACAGCTAATATCTGCATCCTCTCATGGTGTCTCATAACTTGTCTTGATTCAACTGAAGTACTTATTCACCTCCAAGCGCCCTAGACCCTGGGTGGGGCCTCATAGAGAGGGTGCTTGTATAGACTAATTGAATGAAAGGGATGCACAAACCTGACCTTGAATGAGTAGGGTTTAGACTGGAGGATAAAGCAGGATCTCTCCAGGAACAGGCAAAGGCCTCATTAAAACCAGAACTTCCTGTAGTGACCCACAGTGACAGGGGAGAGACAGGAACTGGGAAAGCCTCCTTTGGTGACCTCCCTCTCCCTAAACCTTGGATCTAGCCTGCTGTCAGAACCCTGTAAGTGCTCCTCTTCGCTGCATGAATCCAGGACAAGGGGCTTACCTGGAAGATGTTGACGTGGAGATAAGGGTGGGCCAGCAGGGATCTGGTGAGCAGCATGCAGGCCAGTGCTGAACCAGGGCTCTTGAAGCCCGACACATTCAGAAACAGCCAATACTGAGAATATAGGCCCAGGGACATGAAGGCCAGTGTCCGCAGTGCTGTCCTCAGCTCTTCCTTCCTCAAATGTTCTGTCAGAGGGGCAAGACATAATGTAAGGGGGAACCACCGTGAGCTGGCCCCCTGGTAACCAGGGGTGTTAAGATAGAGGGGTGCTCTCGTTGAACCCGAGCAACAAGAAGGAAAAATGTCTGTCTTTTGAATAGATGAGGACGTGTAAATACCAAGCAAACTGACCAAAGCCAAGGTCTGCTCCATAGCAATGATTATAGCCCGCAGGTTTGTGTGGGATATCTGCAAAGTGGTCCCTCCTCAAATACTCGCTAAGATTCTGTTATAATTATGTGCAGTGTGTATGTGAGAGAGAGAGTGTGTGTGTCTGAGTGAGCGAGTGTGTGTAAGTGCTGCTGCCTATGGAAGCCTGAGGTATGATTGATTGCCCTGAAGCAGGAAGTTAGATGGGATTGTGGGCAGCATGGATGCTGGGACTGGAAGCCTGGCCTCAGGGATAGCAGGAGGCCCTCTTAACCTCTAAGCCATCGCCCCAGCCCTTACAAAAGCTCTCTTACATCTGTGGTCTCCTTATATTTTCACACTGTCCTTGAACAAGTGAAGAACCTGAGGCAGGCAGGTCCAATTACCTGCCGACAATCACCATCCAGTGGGTGGGGTTCTTTCTGCCCTGTTTGGCTGCCTTTGACAGTCTTGACCCGTGGCTCCCAGGCTGTCTTCACAAGTAGAGTCCACAATGCCAGGAAGGAGGGGTGACACAGGTCTCTTTGGGATACTCAAACCCAGTACTCACCGAGAGCTACCAGCGGAGTTGCGATGGGGATTAAAAGTGGTCCAAGGAGCATGTAGATGTAGCGGTTGAGGAAAGGCAGCTTCCACGTGCTGGAGTCTCCCAGACCCAACACATTGGTGTAACCGTGGTGCAGGTTGACGTGATTGAACTTAGCAAACTCTGCAGGGAAGGCTGTGCACACCTAGAGAGGAAGCCGAAAGGGCACTGAGTCCCCTGGGCACAGGTGAGTGAAGCCGAACCCAAGGAGCCTCAAGGACACTTCCACTCCTGCACCCTCCTCCTCTGCACCCACAGCCAACCAACACACTGCCATCTACCTTGTGTGGCCCTGCAAAGCCTTTAGGGACACGGGGGGTTGGGTCTCTGGATTGCCCCTCTCCCTCTAACCGGCAGCCAGGTAACCTCTCAAACCTCAGAGGCTGTCAGTGCAGGTAAAGCTGGAGTCTGCCACCTTTTGGTGTGCGAGCCTGGGAGACAGCTGTGCCTTCGTGACACTGCTCGGCAGCCCAAGCTCAGAGCAGCAAGGAAAGGTTTCCAGGCTTTGAGGGCGGTTTGAGGATGCTTGGAGGTCATTTCCTGAAAAGCCCACAATGCAGGCCGGAGGGACAGTGAGCACTAGTCTGCACTGAGCCAGGGCCCAGTGGGAGTCTCCAAAGCCAGTCACAAAGCGCAGCACACTCTCTCCTCCAAGGAAAGTGATCATTCAGAATGCAAAAGAGGTGCTAGGCTGTTTCTTATGCAAATACATGCAGATGAACATGCAGATGTAAAGCTTCAAGTATTTCATCCAGGCCAGAAGATTTTGTTGATTTTAGTGAAGATGCTTTCCTGTTTCCGGGAGAAGAGAAAGCTTCCCAATAGCAGCTGCTCTGAGGTGGGTAGGCTGCAGGAGTGTGCCCTGAGCACCAGGTCTCAGACTCAGGCCTGCCTTGCCCACTGGCCACACAGTGTATGTTTCATCCCCAAGGGCGTCCCACATAATGGAAGAAATTAATTCCTTTTATTTGTTTTACTAATTAATTTGTGTCTGTGAGGGGCATGGGGGATGGTGATGGGTGTGGGTGTTATATGTGTGTACCGTGATGCATGCATGGAGGACTCGGTTCTCTCCTTCCACCTTCATTCGGGTTCCAGAGATCAAAGTCAGGACCCTGGGATTATACGGTGAATGCTTTCACTTTCTGAGCTATCTCTGTGACACCACCTCCCTCTCTATCTCTGCAGACCAATAGTAACTGTTCTTGGAGAGTGTGGTATTCAATAGATATGGACCCACACGGACTGATGTGTTTGAATGCTTGGCCCTTAGGGAGCAGCACTATTAGGAGACGTGGCCTTGTTGGAGAAAGTGTGTCCCTGTGTGGGCAGGGGGATCTGTTATACGTTCAAGCCCCGCCCAGTGTAGACACAGTCTCCTTCTGCTGCCTGCGGGTCAAGACGTAGAACTCTCAGCTCCTATAGCACCATGTCTTCCTGCACGCTGTCATGCTTCCAATCACGATGACGATGGATTAAACCTCAGAAACTGTTAAGCCAAGCAAATGTTTTCCTTTATAAGAGTTGCCACAGTCATGGTGTCTCTTCACAGCAGTAAAACCCTAAGAGGAGAGAGTCAGTGCCAGAAGCAGCTTGGAGCCTGACCAGGACTGTGCATCTAGAGATGGGCACCCTCAGGTGCCTGACCAGGACTATGTGTCCAGAGGTTGGCACCCTCAGGTGCCTGGAGGCTTCTCAGCAAAGTCCCAGGCACAAGCCCAGGCCCTCGGGTGTGACTTGTGACTTGGTACCCACTTGCAGAGCCAAGAAGTGATTTTGCCCTTTTTTATGAATAAAAACTGATCTGATGCTATTTCATAACTAGATTTCTACATGCATGTTTGTAAGCGTGTGTCCATGTGTGAGTATGCACTTATGCCCAGGTGCCCACCAAAGCCAGAATCGGGCATCAGATCTCCTGGAGCTGAAGTTACAAGATGGCTGTAAGCTACCCGACATGGGTGCTGGGAACTGAACTCTGCAAGAGCACCAAGAGCTCTTAACCCTGGCCAGGACCCTCAGTCCCATTTAGATGAAGTCTCCTGAGAGAGAGAGAGAAGGGGGTGATTTGGAGGCTAGAAGGGGAAGGTGAATGGTAGTATGTTTTATACACCTGTTACTCATCCACCCAAGAACAACGAAAATGAACGCATGCTGCTGTGTCACTCGTAAAATGGGTTCTTTTCCATCTGCAGCTGCTTTCTTATTTGTTGTCATTGTTTGAGACCGGGTCTGACTATTTAGCCCAGGCTGGCCTGGAACTCTCAGCCTTCCTGCCTTGGCCTCCTGAGTGCTGTGATTGCAGATACATGCCACCACGCCCAGACGTAAAGGACCACTTAGAAGTCTTACCCAAGGGGTTTTCTCATCCCGACCCAGAAGCCTCAAGAGACTTCTAGCGACCACTCACCAACCTCTGTAAGAGTGGTTATGAGCGGGTATGGATTCCTCTTGACAGCTCTTTGTTTAAGCTCCAGAGCCTCAAAACCCTCATTCATTTATTTTTTTTCATGCAGTTGTCTGTTCATTTAAGCATCCTGCAGCACCCAAGGGTGTCGGGGGCTCCATGCTAGGCCTCTGGGAACCCCTGCGATGGGTCTGAACAACATAGAACCCTATTGTACGGTTCGTTCTGGCCCAAGCAGGCCCACTGCTCTTAGGACAAAGCTCAAATGTGACCCTCACATTGTCCCCCTCCTTATTCTAAGAGTAGTTAAGCCTCACCTCCATTCACACCTAGCACCTTGGGGATTCACACCCAGGCACTTGCATTTCTGTGAATAGGCCAGCATGCGAAAACCCAGGCGGCAGTGGCAGCCATGTCATATCTGGGGTGCGTTTATTTAAAAGAAAATACTGGCGGCCTAGCTGAAGCTCAAACTTATCTGAGCGTTTTGACTGACAAACCTACTGGTAAGGCCCCACCACTGAAAGACTGCAAGACTCTAAGAGATCGCCTATTCCCTGGGAGCCAGCCAGACGGCTTTCAGGTGAAAGAGGAGGCTGGGCACATGTAGCCTGCAGGCTCCCTGCTGAGGGGCACTGACCACCCGCCTTCTTTCTTTCTTTATTGTTTTCAGTTTTTTGAGACAGGTATAGTCCTGGCTGTCCTGGAACTTGCTCTGTAGACCAGGCCGGCCTCAAACCCAGGGCTCCACCTGCCTCCCCGAGCGCCGGCATTAAGGGCGTGTGCCGCCACCACTTGGTCCCCACCGCCCTTCCTTCTGGTCCTGCCAGTACTGCTGCGCCCAGCCCTGGCCCATTCCAGGAGCGGCCCCGCTCCGGCCTGCGCTCTGGCCTGGAGACCTGGGATTTGCCTTTGGGTCTTCTCAGTCCCCACTCCTCCCCTCCTGCACTGGTTGGCACCCAGTCAGCACCCTCCCGCTCGCCCCCTTCCCTGCAGCCCAGCCTGGTCCTTCCATCCCTCCTCGCTTCCTCCAGGCCTCTCTATCAACAGCCGCCAGCCGGTTTCCTGCTTCATCTACCACAAATCGAACTAGCAGAGTGACCTACTTTTAACCCAATTTAGGTTGTGATGTAATTTTATACTTGTTTTTTTTGTTTTGTTTTGTTTTTATTTGATTTTTCAAGACTGGGTCTCTCTGTGTGGCCCTGACTGTACTGAAACTCGCTCTGTAGACCAGGCTGGCCTCCTCTGCCTCTTGAGTGCTGGGATTAAAAATGGGTGTTACCACCTCCCACTTTATGCTTGCTTTTTAATCCTGCTATGTACCGTTTTTCTTTTGAGACAAGGTCTTTAGTCCAGAGCTGGTCTCAAACTCCCTGTATAACTGAGGATAACCTTGAACTCCTGATCCTCCTCAGTGTTATGTTACAGGTATAAACCGCCAGGCCTGACTTTGTGCAACACTGAGGCTCTGACTTGGGGTTTTGTACATGCTAGGCAAGTACTCTGCCAAGCATACTACGGCCCCAGCTCCTGTTTAATAGAAAAAAATACATAAAACAAAGAGGGAATGATCCGAGAAGGGTATGAAAGAGACTAACACCTTGGGTGATGTCCCCAGGAAGAAAATTTGCCCCTAGACTGTTTTTGAGGCAAAATCTTACTATGTAGCTCTGACTGTCCCGGAATTCACTCTGTAGACCAGGCTGCCTCGAATTCACAGAGATCCGCCCACCTCTGCCTCCTGAGTGCTGGGATCAAAGGTATGCGCTACCACTGCCTGTTCCTGCCCCTGGATGTTTTAAGCTCTGTCTCATGGCAAACTGACACAAAATAGATTAGCTTTTAAAACTAAGTCTATTTGGCTACAAGGCAAAGTACAGTCTCTTTGCTTGGCAGATGGACCTTCTTGGGCCACCTCACCTGGGCCTGTGAGAGTCTAGTAGCTTCCATACACCTCACCAGCTACTCTGCTAAAAGTCCTCCAGGGTTTCTCAGCCTCAACCCCACTGATATGAAAGACTAGAACACTTCCTCCACCTCACCCATTTGTGTGTGTGTGTGTGTGTGTGTGTGGTGCATGCGTATGTATATGTGTAGACATATGTACACATGGGTAAATTTGCATATGGAAACCCTGAAGCTGACGTCAGGAAACATCCTCATGGCTCTTCCACATTATTCTTTGAGGCAGAGCTTGCCAATACAGCTAGTCTTGATAGCTCACTTGCTCTGGGGATCACCCTGTCTCTACTCTCTGAAACTGGACCTACCGGTGGGCCGTCTTTTATGGGATTCTGGAGAGCATGACAAACATTCCTCCCCACAGTCTGCTCATGTCACTTGTAGGGACATCTTGAGAATCTACACACATGATGAGAAGACGCAGAACTAAACACACACACGCACACACACACACACGCCAATGCAGGGTTCCTTGATTTTGATACTGAGTGACACATAAATATAATTGCTTAGAGGAAACAAGAGTGATGGACCCAGCGCACTGCACTTCTTTGCCCTACCATGAGATGTTCTATGAATCTGTAATTACTATACGAATTGAAAGTTTGTATTTAGAGTGTATTTTGTACTGAATATCTGCACTGGTTCTCTAAATAAAAACTTAGGTGAAGAGAGAGAGAGAAAGAGAGAGAACTATAGTTAAGGGCTGGGGTACAGCTCAAAGATGGAGCTGGCATTTGTCATGCACAAGAGCCTGCATTCAGTCCCTAGCACCAAGAAAGAAAAAATATCTATCATGACTGCTTTTATTCAGACAAGAGTCCTGGATGGGAGCAAACATGGAAATGTGAGAGAAGGGCCAGAGGCATAGCCTCAGGCCGCAGGGAGCATGTGAGGATCATGATAAGGCATTGTGTTCTCTATGGTGTGCGTCACAGGGGATCTGTGGGTGGTAACAGGCATTCTCCTGTGTGACATCCCCCACAAAGGGCACAGCAGCTGTGCAGGGATTCCTAGTGGGCCAGCTGTGACCCCACCCCCTCCCCCAAAGCAGAGTTTGCAAGGAGGGTTTAAGGAGGAGACAGAATAAAGAGCCCTGTGGCTGGCAGGGCTCCCGTCCTGCTCAGGGGAGCGTCCTTGGCTGTGACACTCTAAAGGCCTTTCAGAGGTTAATCTTTCTCAAATTCAGGACTTGAACCATGTGACCTGCTCATTCTACCTTGTCCCCAGCCTTCTGGTAGCCATCCTAGCATGACATCCTTCCCTGGCATATCCAAGGGTGTGCCTATTGGCCTGTGTGATGTCACCAGGATAGAGAATGCTGGCTGGGTAAGGCAGGGTAGGGACTTCCTCAGGTAGGCCAGAAAGGCATCTTCAGAGAAAACTCATCTGGTGTGGGGAGGAGTACATGATTCTGAGTACAGCCTAGAATGGTAGCCCTATTCTATCCTGTCTGCTCCAGCTCTCCAGAGCCACTGGATCAGAGAGAGTCTGGTCCCACACCAGCTCAGGCCCAGTAGGCCACAAGATAATGCTGTCAAATGCTGGATTACCAAAGAAAACCAGAGGTATCAGCTGATGCCTGCAGCTGCCGGCTCTGTAGAACACACCAAGGAATCTGGGGCCTAAGACCAGATGTTCTACACGATGATGTCTCCAGGGGTCAAGGAGACGAGAGAGGGATGAAAGGGAGAAGACAGCAGGATTGGGAGTGAGAGCCAGGGATCCAGGAAGGGTCCTGTGTACCTGCTGAGGTTCCCAGGCCTCCAGAGTCTGTCCCTTGTGCCAGATAACCCAATGCCAACACCTGCAATAGCCCTGCTAGGCTCGCAGCCTCTCTGCTAACAAGCACAAAACAAACATCAAGAGCAGCCCACGCTGCCCCTACACCTGGAGAGTACGCACTGTCTCACCCAATGCCCTTTCAGGGTTAACACGGAGGCAGTGTTCCATGCTTATGGAGTCCACGAAGAAACTAACCCCAGATATATAACCACCTTCCTCAACGTCAGGGCAACTACTGAGCCTGGGACTCCAATCAAGGCACAAGGCCTCAAAGACTACACAGATGTTACCCCGTACATGCCAGCTAGTGGGGCTGACCCGCATTCCCGCATAAGTGGAAACCAGTCCTAGAGAGCAGCTGGAGCTACGCCCTAAGGTTGGAGGATGGAAGTGTCCCCCTGACCTAGGTAACTTGGAGAGTGTTGACTGACAAAAACTACTCTGGCCCACAGCTCTGGTGGCAGAACCCAGAGGCCCCTATGAGCCAACACAACCCTGGAGCAAGACTGGATGGTTGCAGGCATCCAGGAAGAAAGAAGAAACTCTGCCCACCTTTGGCCTAGTGCTACGGAGAGGTAGGAGGGTAACTAAGGGAGACCAGGGCAGGGAATGTGAGGTGAGAAATATTTCTTCCACTCCACCAATGAAGACGAGGATGCAGGACCACTCACTCGTGCCAACTTTTTCTCAAGTTGGCACGAGTGAGTGGGGCTTGGGGGACTGCACGGGCACATACACACAAACTCTACTGCACATGGAACTACCTAACCCCGGCAGCCGCGGCCTGCCCTTGTGAATGGACACACAGTGATGCCCGGTCACTGCCCCACCTCCGCCAGGCTCACCTCCATAAAGAAAATCATCAAGATCTTGCTCCAGCGTTTGGACCCTGTGAGGGCACTGTGAGCGGCCAGGTGGCTGCCCTTGACCGTGAGTGTGTAATGACACACACCCAAGATCGTGATGCCAGTGGCAAAAGCCAGGATATTATGGAGGCGTAGGCACAGGAACCCTGCAAAGAGGAGGGATCAGGGATTAGGGTCTTTCACTGTCTTTTGAAAATATGGGTCCAGATCCACCTGCATACACTTTCCCAAATCCCAAGTCAGAGAGGACCAACCCTGGGCCTGTGATGGGCAGGTTCCTCTAGGGCCTGAGAGGGATGGGTTGGCTCTCTCTGTAGGATTTGGGACCCCAAAAAAATAGATCGCCACATCCCGTTCCCCACGCATCCAAGACTCCTTGAGCAACTTTTCTCTCCACCACTTTCAAGCATCGGACTTTCTCCCACCTCCAGCGGGACATAGGGCGGACACCCCCAACTAGACTTTGGAGATTGAGGCGGAATCCAGGATCCTGGAGTCCTGAGGTTCCCTTCCAGCCTGCACCAGCCGCCGCCAGCGCGCGCCACCCCCACCCGCAGCCGGTGTTTCTGCCTCACCCGCTGGCACCGCGAGCAGGCTGAGAGCGAGGATGGCGCAGTCCACACCGTGGCGCTCCCACCACGAGCTCGCCCGGACCACATCCTGCACCTGCCTCTCCAGCTCCCTCAGCAGCGCCTCAGCAGCGCTGTCCCCCAGGGGCGCGCTGCGGGCCGGCTCCATGGGCTCCCAGGACACACCAGGCTGGTGACAAGCGAGGACTGGCGGATTGGGTGTGCGCGCGAAAGAGAGCGCGGCCGAAGATAGTCCACTCGCGGGGGTCGGAGGTGGAGTCACGCACCTCACTAGGACACCGCCAGCCCGAGGTCGCCGTGAGAGGCACGGAACGCCTCCTGCCACTCGCAGCCTGTAACCCGTGACCTAGGCGGGGCCTGGATGCCGCCTCCCCGCCAGCACGCTG
This sequence comes from Pachyuromys duprasi, assembly GCA_028658305.1. NCBI lineage: Eukaryota > Metazoa > Chordata > Mammalia > Rodentia > Muridae > Pachyuromys > Pachyuromys duprasi. The sequence continues at coordinate 6,688,180 of CM053746.1, read as the reverse complement.
CACCAAAGCAGGGAGGGAGGAGCCAGGGCGGTGTACCCGCTGGAGAGGTGACCCAGAGATAAGGACCAACGGACCAACCTGGGGTGGAGGGAACAGGGCTGGGGAAAGAAGAAGACCCGCAAAGGCCTTAGCTATTCACCCACTTCCTCTCCCTCTCCTCTCGGTACCCACCTAGGGTTTGTTCTGCGTTCTTAGCCCCCAAACCCGAGTGTTTTTCTCTTTAAACTTTATTTCAGTAAGATATTGATTTGCATGAGTATGTGTATGGGGTTTGTGTGGAGGCGTGCTCTTTAAGTGTGGTTTCAGCAGAAGTGACCTTTGCAGCCAGGTAATGGGTGAGGAGATGGGTAGATAGCTATGGAGAAAACGTGTGGAGAAGTCCCCACTCTGGACGCACCTCCGGAGTGTCTCTGCAGACCCACCGGATGGGGACAGCCGGGTCTGAATGCAGGGTCTGGAACAAGCCTGAGACTTGAGAATTTTCTTCCCCTCACAGCAGTGCTGATCCAGCCGCCACCAGCGTGGCTGAGCTGCTGCGACCCTCTGAAGATAAACCCTTGACCCCCCTCTTTGCCCCCCTTTTCATCTTCGGGTACACACTCCAATTTCATTTAAAAAAAAACTAAAAAAAAAAACTAATTGGGTCTGGTGTGCTGGAGACAGCAGCATTTAACCAGGAGACCCTTGAACAGGAGGGCACCTGTGAGGCAAAGGGCGACAGCTTTAATTCCTCTCCTGGACCATGGTCTGGCTATGCAGTTCAGGCTTCTCTCAACTGAATGCTTAGCCCAGGCTGATCTCAAACTGACAGTCCTGCCCCACTTGCCCAAGGGCTGGGATCTGCAGTTCTTTCTGAAGGGGCAGGATCAAGATCTTCTTAGCAGGCCAGTGTCCTCCTTGAACTGTTCCCTGGACTTCTACATACTTAATAGGCTTTGTATATTCCCATGTAACCCTATGGTAATCCAATGTAATCCCATCTAGTTAGGATTTCTCCCCCCCCCCCCGACATTTTGGTTCTGGGAATCAAACTCAGGCCATTAGGCTTGGAAACCAGCGAGTACCTTTACGCACCAAGCCATCTCACCAGCCCTTATTGATTTATTGATTTATTTAATGTGCATGATGTTTCCCCTGTGTGTATGTGTGTGTGTACCCAAGTGGATGCCTGGTACCTGAGTCGGCCAGAAGAAGGCCCTAGATCCCCTGGCACTGGAACTACAGACAGCTGCAAGTCACCAGGTGGGTTCTGGGCGCGAAACCCAGGTCCCCATGGAGAAAATCAAGTGCTCTTAACCACTGAGCCATCTCTCTGGTTCCACCCCGCCACACACACACTCACACACTTTTTAAAACACTAATTCTTCTCATTCAGTCAATGAAGAATCAGAGAGATTAACCAACCTGTGCCAAACCCCACAGGTACTGAATAGCTGAAGGCCAAGTCCAGCTCTCTTTTGTCAACAGATGGTCTTTAGACAGAGAGAGGTGTCTGCCCTTCTCCCTCTTCTCTCCACCTGGAGCCCCACCCCCAGACTAGAATTTTAAGGATGAAGATGTACCCTTTTTAGAGGGGTAAAATAAGTAATACTGAATTAATTGGGAAGAGGGATCCTGCCCCTTTATTATACGTAGGAGTAAGTTCCTGCACTGCCAAGCCTGCTGCCAAGCCCCAGCTACCCTGGCTTGTTGAGACAGGGTCTCACCACATAGCTGAGGCTGGTCTCGAACTCACAATCTTCCTGCCTCAACCTCTCAAGTGCTGGAATTACAGAGATGCACATTAACCCGATGGCAGTTTTGTAGACTGTTAAATACATACCCACTGCATGGTCCATCAACTCTGCTCCCAGGTATCGAGAACGTATGCCCACAGTCTTGTGCCTGGTTGATCACAGCTAACTGGAAATGCTTTGCATGTCAAGAATGCACATGTGACCCATGGTGCATTTCTAGACTATGAGCATCAAAACAGAGCCACAGGTTCAGGCCATAATACAGATGATGGTCTGAATTTCATGGGCCAGTGCTGAAAGGAAGAAGCCAGCTCAAGCCCTCACTGTAGGACTGCATGACCGGGAAGCATAGGAAAGGGCAAAACCAAAACACAGCGACACAAATCAAACCAGCAGGCTATACCTGTGTTAGACTTCAACTCTAGTTTGATTTCATTAACTTTTTTTATGTGATGCTGGGACTCAAACCCAGGGCCCCCAGCATGGTAGAGGAACTATTTAGTATTGGGTCTCCAATTCTCTTTGTTTGTTTTCTTTTTTAAAAATTACCTTTTATTTTTTAATACTCTCTGTGTGTGTGTGTGTGTGTGTGTGTGTGTGTGTGTGTGTGTGTGTGCCTGTCTGTGTCTGTGTATCTATGTGTGGATATGTGCACATGAATGCAGATACCTTTAGACACCAGGAGAGGACACCAGATCCCCTGGAGCTGCAGTTACATGGGTACTAAAAACCCAATTCAGGTCTTCTGTAAAAGCAATACAGGCTCTTAATGGTGGAGCCATTTTTTCCAGCCCATGCAATTTTGTTTTGTTATTGTTGGTTGTTTAGTTGGTTGGTTTGTTGGTTTGGGGAGGAGGTTATTTTGAGACAGGGTTTCTCTGTGTAGCCCTGGCCGTTGTGGACTCACTTTGTAGACCAGCCTGACCTCAAACTCAGTGATCTGCCTACCTCTGCCTCCCAGAGTGCTGGGATTAAAGGCGTTCAACGCTACACCTGATGTAATTATTATTATTATTATTATTATTATTATTATTATTATTATTATCATTATTTCAGAGCTCAGCAGATGAGAGCACTAGCTACTCTTTAGAGGACCTGGGTTCAGTTCCCAGCACACACACGTTGGCTCACGATCATCCATAATTCCAGTTCCAGGGAATCTGATGATCTTTTCTGAACTCCAAAGGCGCCGCCCCCCTCCACATGCTCACACATACATGCAGGCAGATGCTCATACACAAGAAATAAAATAAATAGATCTTTTAAAAGTGAAAAATAGTTTTAAAGTTTTTATGGGGGGCATAACTCAGTGGGAAAGGACTTGCCTAGTATTCATGATGCCCTAAGTTTAATTCCTGCTATTGAGGTGTTGGAAGGGAGAGAGGACACTAAGGCTATTAATCAAATGTAATAAAGGCTAAAAAAATAATAAAGTTCTCTCCTGGCAGTGGTGGTGGCTTTTCATGCCAGATTCAGCAGGCACAGACAGGTATATCTCTGAGTTGGAGGCTAGCCTGATCTACAGAGTTAGATCTAGGACAGCCATAGCCATGGCTATGAGAAACCCTGTCTTGAAAAAAACAAAAATAAGTAAATAAAAATTATTTTTACAGTGCATATCAGAAGTATCAAACAGAAGAAAGGTTAAGAAACAAAGCTCTTTTACAATTCATATCAGAAGCATAATTTGTCAGTTCAGTTCAATGAAGCATGGCAAACAACACCTGGATCCCATTAGCTGTGGGTGTTGGCAGCTGGTCATGTGTGGATGACTAAGAGGTTGACTTGACTCCAGCATCTGCCGCTAGCATGTAGATAGGGCCTTTTCCTGTCCCACTCGGTCATGCCATTCTGTCTTCTCATCCCTCTGCTTCCTTTCCTGCCTTCGGTTCCATCCATAAAGGTATGAAGAGTAGAAACAAGCCTGAACTGAGTAGCTTTGGATTTTGGCCACAGGCCCATGGCAATGTACACTATCTTTCTGGCTCCTCCTGAAAGGCTCAGTGAAGATGCCCAAGCAGGTTTGTGTACCTTGCGTAGAATAAGCTCCTGGCCTGTGGCAATGCTAGAAACAGCCGGAGCCAAGTTTGACCATACCTACCCCTGGCCTGCTCCTAACCCTTCGAAACCCTTCAACCTGTCTGCGTGATTCTCAGCATAGGTGAAAAGCACACCTGGGCTTTGGAATTCCCACCAACTGTGTGGCCTCAGAAGTGTCAAATAAAATAAGGGCTATTATATCCAGGAGATACTTAATCTCTCTAAGCCTCAGTATTATCAAACACACCAAAAATAAAACTAAAATTGAAGAGGTAAGATCAACATTATGCTGGTCTGGTGGAATTGCCTCCATCAGACTGGCCTGTGGGAACACTTTAGGGGCATCTTCTTGACTACTGATTGATGTGGAAAGGCCCAGCCCACTGCGGGAGGTGCCATCCTTTCGGCAGGTGGGCCTGGGATCTGTAAGAAAGCAGGCTGAGCAAGCTAAGGGAAGCGAGCCCATAAGCAGCATTTCTCCACGGTCTCTGCTTAGGTTCCCACCTCCAGGTTCCTTGGGCTTGAGTTCCTGCTCTGACCTCCCTCAAAGATGGACGGTGGTGTAGACGCGTTACCCGGATAAACCCTTTCCTCCCCACGTTGTTTTGTGTGGTCAGGGCTTTAGCACAGCGACAGAAAGAAAACTAGGACAAATATTAACAGGGTTTTTTCTTGTTTTTTCCTCATTTATACTCAACTATATTTACACTATACATATTTGCTGGCCATTCTACCCCAACTTGATTTTTCCTTAAGAATTGGGACACAGGGTCTTCCGCAGGCTAGGCCAAGCAAGTGTTCTACTACTAAAGCTACATCCCCCGCCTTGACTATGGATGCTTTTTCACTAACATAAGGTCTTTTGGACCTCCAGCTGCAGTAGTCAGCCTGGCCTTTAAGTGGTTGGCCTCACCACCAGTCACGTTCTCCTTGCATCAGAGTGACTACTCACTGACCTCTGACTCACAGACAGGGCCTGCCTGACCTCACCTCTGGGTATGTATTCTCAGGATAATTGTCTTACACCCACCCATCTTCTGGGCTTCTGAGACTTCAATCAGTATACACAGCTCTTCCACAAATGTGTTTTGCTCATTTGACCCAAGCTCACAGGAATAAGGGTCCTGAATGAGAGGTGTTGAGTAGGAGGGCCAGGGATTGAGGAATGAAGAAATAAGAAAATGAGAAATAAGGAAGACAAAGGCAATAGCTGGGACCACGCATTCTTGCATAAGCTGACGACCTATGCCAAACAAACACAGTCTCTTATATGCTACTCTCAGGGAAAACTGCCCAACATCAGCAGAGCATTACATCAAACAGTGCTGGCAAAGGGAACACAGGACATCTCAGACATAGCTGATTTAGGATTGGTAACCACAGCCCAGGGCAGTCCTCAGAAACAATACCTGTCCTCAGATACTTCAACCTTCACATCTGCAAGACACTGGCTGGATCCAGTTCCAGACCAGGCTTGCCAAGTCCACTCCTGGGTAAGAACACAGAACTATTTGTCCATTTTTCCTTTCATCAGTGCCTTTGAGAAAGTCTTGGGTTGGTCTGGCTTCCCACACTCATTCAACTTAGGTTTTGGTCCCATCCTCCCCACCCCCTGAGGCAGGATTTCTCTCTGTAACCCTGGCTGACCTGGAACTCACTTTTTAGAATGATGCTAGCCTCAAACTCACAAAGGCCTGTCTGCCTCTGCCTCCTGAGTGCTGGGACTAAAGGCATGTGACACCACCACATGGCTCATTCAGCCCATTTTATTTAATATTTATTTATTTGTCAAGAATTGTAGCTTCCAGTATCTTTGTCTTCAAAGTTCATGCTGCCTACTTGCTATCTTGAGGTCTCAGCGGTTACACACTCTCTGGCAATGAGCCTTTGTGAAGCAGCTATAGGAATCAAGGTGTGTGTGTGTGTGTGTGTTTATATGTGCATATGTGTGTATCGGTGGTCTGTGTGTGTGTATATATGTATGTGTGTGTGGTCTGCCTATAATAGTGAGTGCACAAACTGTTATAACAAACATCCCCAACAACTCGGTGGCTAAATGTAATACAGAGCCAGCTCCTTTTGCATCACAGTAAGCTGTGAATCAAGCAGTCTCCTCTAAGTGATGGCAGTCATCCAGGTCCTGGTGGGAGAATCTTCTCCCTGGTTGAGGGATTCCCTATAGATAATGTCTACCTGCTCCCTTTTAAGCTTCCAATGACAAACTGAAAGAAAATTCCAGCAGAGCTCACCCAGAGGAAACGATGGTTTTATCAGACTTACTTGCAAAGCGTGGGTGAGGGGTTCCAGGGCGGGAACCCCAGAGCAGCTGCATTAGGAACCCTGTGCCCAGCATGGATGAATCTGTAGACAGAGAGCCCTCTTCTCTACTCTATGCCAGCCTCTCTACTCCAGCCTGGCCTCGCAGGCCCACAGCCCCAAACAGTTAGGGCAGTGTTGCATTGTGATGACTGGGACAGGTGGCTGGAAACTCAGGTGGGGGTCCCCTGGCTCTTCCTGCCCCTTCCTTCAGTGTGAAAATATAAAGAGTCAACAAACCCAGGTGTGGTGACCTTTTACAAAGAGGCCCAGCTGAATTCATGACGGCGGCAGTTTGGCCTGGACAATGGGCTGTAGAACAGGTCCCCCCAACAATTCCAACCTTCAGCTGAGCCACTAGAACCAACACATGCCACAAGGGAGAATGGAAAGGCATTCCGAACTTTGGGCCTAGAAATGGCACGAGTTACTTCCACCCATGACCCACACTGATCAGAACTCAAGCAGACATCCCCAACTGACCCACATGCAGACTTGGAGTTGTGCCCTTACCACACATCTAGCGGAAGGGCAGAACAGCTGCATAGCCATATGGAAACCAGCATGGAGATCCCTTCAAAAGCTGGAAACAGAACTACCTTAAGAGCCATTCAAGGTATTTAAGGTGCATCTCTCCTGGGTACTTCCTCAAAGGGCTTGAAGCATTCCACAGAGGTACTCACACATCCAGGTCTATGCTGCACTGTTCACAACAGACAAGATGCTGAAGAGTTTGGATGTCCAGCTAATGAATGGATAGAGAAAGTGGTACAAAGACATAGTGCAATTTTATTCCACAATAAGAAGAATGAAATCACATTTGCAGGACAATAGGTGAAGCTGGAGATCATTAAGTTAAGCTAATTCAGCCCTTCAAGGTGGTTCATGCTTTTAATCCCAATACTTGGGAGGCAGAGGCAGGTAGATCTTTGAGTTCGAGGCCAGCCTGGTCTACAGAGCAAGTTCCAGGATATACAGGACTGTACAGAAAAGCCCTGTCTCAAAACACAACAACAACAAAACTCAGATGGTGGAGAAGATGTCGTCTAAGTCAGAATCAAATAGGCCTTCCCACACTCCCTGAGTAGGTGGAGGTACCAGCCAGGCAGGGGTGGTGTGGCAGGCTGAACCTAGAAATACAAGGAGCTTTCCTGGGGCCTCTGAAGTTCCCCTTCCTGGGGCATCGGCGATTCCTCCCCTCTGTGATTTGGATCTTTATGTGCTGAGTCCATGGGGTTAATTATTGCTGTGGCCAGGGTGGGGTGAGCCAGAGTCCCTTCCCTGGCCCAGAGCCCAAAGGGGACTACTGAGAGTCAAATGGACCTAGAGCCCTGGAGGACTTAGGGTGGCAACTATTGCTAGCAACTTAACCATTTCTATGGTCTAGGCCTACTTGGCTGAGTCGTTGGTCCTTCCTTGTCCCCACCCACTTGTACCTCCCCCAACTCATCAAAGACCCAGCAAGACCCAGCTCCCCAGGCAACTGGCATTATTCACCAGGGTGGGGCCGTGCAAGCCAGGAAAGAAGTGATGGAGCTCGTGGCTCAGATCCTGGCCAGCTGACAGTGGGGCTAACACCCCAAGCTCCTCCAGTTCCAGCAGGACAGGACTATACCCACAGCATCTCAGGACCAGCTTCACCAGGGACCCTGCCCCTGGCTGGAGCAGCACCCTCTACTTCCAGCCAGCCTTTGCGGCTGCCAGCTGTTCCGTGGGGACAAAGACTGGTGAGTGATTGTTCATGGAACCAGGAAGGAGAAAGGAAGAGAAGGCAGCCCTGAAGTCAGCAGGAACTCTACTGATGCTCTAAGGTCTCCCAGACTCTCTCTCCTATCTTGCAGAGAAAGGATCTGTAGCCCAGGACAACCCTCAAAGCTACAGGACAAATTAGACCCTTCATAGCTAGAGCTGGGATTGCTGCCATCATAGGCTCCCTGTTGGTGAGATCTTCCAGGGACCACTAGTTCCCTCCCCTCACATCAGGGCAGCACCACAGTCTCCTGTGAGGTACAGATGAGCCGAACCAGTGTGTGTTAGGCCTGACAGGTGCAGTAGCTGGGCTGGAAGGGAGCAAGAGCTGCAAATTATGTGGAGGAAAACTAAGAACAGTTTCTAGAGCAAGGTTTGGACTTGCTATGTGACCTTAGGTAAATATCTGTCTGAGCCTCAGGTTTCTAAAAAAGTTAAGGTGGAAGGGGTAAAGCTGGGTTCCTGGAGAGGAGCAAGATGACAGTGCTATGGCTATTGGTGAGTACCCCGGGGTTGTGTTGGAGGAAGATCTCATCCAGTGATGCTTGTTGTGCTGTTGTGATTGTAACAGCGCCGTGCTGTTGAGTTGTTGAAATAGCTTAAACCCAGTGTGCGTCGGTGACAATAGATGTCTGTTTCACAGGAAGGAGACACATGTGTACTCCTCCAGCCCCTCTCCTTGCCTTTGCTCCCCTGTGTGTGCATGCATACAGGTGCACATGTATGCATAGAGAAAGCTGGGCCCTCGGGAGAATGATTCCCTCCTCCCAGTTCTGTTCTGTCATACAAATATTCCACAGACCACATGAGCGGGTCTGGGGACCACACAGTGTGCCAGCTCGCACTGCCATCAGCTCAGGGATGCCCAGGTCTAGCTGATGCCTGGGTCTGTCCCCCAGGTCTCTAGGCTGACCCTCTACCTGGAGAGCGCTGAACTGAGCCAAGCACTCTTTATTAACCTCACAACTGGTTGTAACTGGAGAGTACAGTTATCCCCATTCACAGATGGGAACACTGAGGCTTGCAAAAGTGGACCCCACCATGCTAATGAGGGGAAGGCTAGCCTTCTCGCTAGATGCCCTAACATAAGGGAACCTTCTCCAAGCCTTCAGTAGCATGTGTGCTCCCCCAAAATGATGGGTTCCTATGCTACCCCTGTCTTCTAGAACATTGACCTTCTCTGGCAGCTCTACACTGCCCATACCCTCTCAAGCACTGGAGACACCCCCCCCCCCCCATATGCACAAGCCAGTCACCCAGAGTGAGGTTAGGGTATATGTTTTGTGGGGCCTGGCCGCCTAGGTTGGTGGTGTGGGTTTAGTACCTTTTACAAACATCTTTGCCTTTCCATAGCCTTGTAAAAAAAAATTAGAAATGACCAACCACCCTTCCATTTGTTCTATAGCAATAGATCAAGTGAGTGTCACTACTACTGCAGCTGGATCACAACAGGTGTGATTCACTAGCACCGGGAGGCCAGAGGGGGTTCTACAGATGTCCTGTGTGTCAAGAGGCCTCACGCTGGAAATGCAACTTGAGATCCACTTTGTAGAGTTATGGGACTGGGCCAGGCCATGGCTATTTAGTATCAGGTGGGGGCATGAACAGCCCCAGACTGTTTCCAGTTGATCTCAGGCATTTGCACCCTGGATTCCCAGTGGGTTCTCCCAGACAGGCCCCACCGCACGGGCTGTCAAGGTGTGAGGTCAAATTTGGGGAAGGAAACAATGCTTGAAGGAGAGGCTGGGCTACCGGTTCCTGCTCAACCAGAGACAGTCAAAAAAGGACAAGGGGGCCAGGAAGCCTGAGTGAGTGAGAGACAGATGGAGAGGAAGGCAGTGAGGGAGCCGTATGATGGTGCCCAGCTGTAATCCAGCAACCTGAGGCAAGAAGGTGAGCTAAGGCCAGCCCAGGTTATACAACGAGTTTGAGGCCACAGACTAGCCTGAGCAACACACCAAGACCTTGTCAGAGAGAGAGGCAGGCAGGCAGGCAGGCAGACAGAAACGGAGATATTTGGGGATGGAGAGAGAAAGAGAAAGCCCAAGTGGCTTGGTATCCTAGAGTAAAATGGGATAAAGAGAAAGGAAAGAGGTAGGCTCCCATACTGGGACAAAATTCCCCTCCCCCGGTCTCCTCCCTCATCTCAGCAGGCCTGAGATACATTTGTCTTCACACACACACACACACCGAGCATTTTGTCTATGGCCCACACCCCATTTTGCCTCCTCTCCATCCCTCACCCCATCTATGGCTGAGCCTGGCACCTGCCCAGGACCTCAAGCATGCTCAGGTCAAGAAGCCTCTAATCAAAGGCATCCCTCACTGACATGCAAGTCCTGTGCTGAGACTGCATGGTCCAGCATCTAGGAAATCTCACTTTGCATATTCTCACAGCTCAGAGCCTCTGCCTTCCCACCTCCAAACTAGGAGAATAACAATGTAGTTACTTGCTCCACAAACAAGGGTCAAGGTTTTATTTATATTTTATATGTACACATGCTTGCCTGCATGTATTGTGTGTGTGCCACATGTGAACAGTGCCTAGGCAGGCCAAAAGAGGACCTGGGATCCTCTGGGCCTCAAATGATAGAGTTTCGAGCAGACATGTGGGTGCGTGGAACTGAACTTGAGTCCTCAGAAGAGCAGTCCCCTGGAAGCTCTCTTAACCACTGAGCGATCTCTCCAGTCCAAGGGTTGAGGCTTTACTGTTAGGATTAAATAGGTATACAGTACTTAACATATGTTCTGGACACCTTATAAATTTCAACAAATTCTTAAAAGCTTAAAAAGAAGCCAAGCGTGATGGCACACGCCTGTAATCCCAGCACTCAGGGAGGCAGAGACAGGTGAATCTCTGTGAGTTTGAGTCCAGCCTGGTCTACAAAGTGAGTCCAGGACAGCCAAGGCTACACCCTGTTTAGAAATATGATATAACAGGCTCCATGAAATTCCGTATCTTCAACTACGCACTTGAAGCTGGCACTTGCCACATCTACCCACCTCCCAGGGGATTCCTATGACAACGTTTAAAGTTCAGATCCTGGTGAAATGAGGGGAAACTCCTCTAGAAAATATGCTTAGCTCCTTGGACACCCCAACAACACCTCTGGCCTTCCCTGGGGCCTCCCACTGGATGGGTAGGTCCATCTTTGACTCTCTGTTCCCTGGGCTGTCAGCACCCCTTATTGGCGTGAAGATGCTTTCAGTGTTCCCTCTGTTGAGAGCCAGGGTGGTGTTGACAGTAGGGGTAAGCCATGTTCTCAGAAGCGAGCCTGAGGGGAAGGCTGTTCCCTGGGATTGTCTAAGACTCATCTACTGTGTAGCTGTGCAAATCACAAATATGAGTAGTAACCCCTGGGCCATTCTAGACCAGCAATAAAGGCCGTGATCACTATTAACTGGGGTGTACTAAATATCGGGTGCACACAGGGTACTTCATAAGCATTAACGCTCACCCTAATAACCTGTGGGTGACCACTGTGATTATAACACCCATATTCTTACAGAAGGACGCAAACTCAGCAAGCCACACCGCCAGAGGGGACAGCTCACTTTTGCTGTACAGATTTGACTCTCCCCTGAGCCCAGATGTCTCCTCACTCCGATTTATTTAAAAGAACTTGATTCAAGCCTGCACCATGGAGACAGGGAAATTGTGGTATCTGTGGTCAGTAAGATGGAGACGGGTGGCTGAGAGCTGGGTACGAAATCAGGACTTGAGCTGTTGCCCCATGGCTGTTGCATGGCATTTGAGCAGCTAGCCCCTCCCCTCTGGGTCTCTGGGTAATGAGAGAGCTAACCACACACCGAGGAGCTCTTTTGACACTGATTCACCCCATACCCCACCTCCATCACATCGCTGCTCTCATTGTAACACACTAACTTTAGAGCCATCTAACCCAAAGGTTTTTTTTTAATATTTTTATTTGATTTGTGTTAGTATTTTGCCTCTATGTATGTCTGTGCACCACATGTATGCAGTACCTGCCCAGGCCAGAATGGGCTGCTGGATCCCCTAGAATTGGAGTTACAGATGGTTGTGAGCCACCTTATGGATGGTGGGAACCAAACCCAGATCCTCTGCCAGAGCAGTAAGCGCTCTTAACAGCTGAGCTGTCTCTCCAGCTCCCAACCAAAGCTCTTTAATCTAGGGCCCTGAGTCTCTTCAGACTCTGGCCATACATTGTCTTAGAATTAGGAGCAAAGTTGAATATGAATGTGCATGCGTGTGCCTTGTGTGATATTTCCAGGACACATCACCAGGTTCTAATCCTCAAACTACGAATTGTTAGTTTTCCTAAACGTGTAGAATTTCCTTGCTTTTCAATGCAAGGCAATGCGCACAACGGAACAAGGAACTTCTGAGGCCCTATGTCAAACACAGAGAAGAAGAGAACATGGTACGTCCCTCCAGTCCAAGAAAGACAGTTTTATAATCCAACTTTTATCTATCACGAACAGATTCTGTTTGGATTACATTTATTTATTTAGTGTGTGTGTGTGTACTAGCAGTGTGCCTTTCCAGAGGTAGCTGCAACAATTTAAGATGGCCAGCAGTGGTCAGTGACAAGAGCACATGCTGTGTAATCCTGGCTGATAGAATGATATCTTGGCTCCCTTGGTGGCTTGGGTGTGAGGACTGGGTAGCCAAAAAGACCTGTGTTCTTCACCTCTGACCTTTTACCTCTGTGGGCCTCACTTTTCTCATGTGTAAAGTGGAGACAGGTAGCCTAGAACCACTGGGTGGTTGCTAAGCAACCCACAGAGCAACTACATCTTATATACCTTTTTGATTGGTGCTGGGTCAGGTACATCATTAGGAATGCAACAGATGACCTCAGACTTGGCTGAGAAAGCAGGGCCCACTACCCACACATGGGAAGATATCCTTGAGGAAAGTATCCTCAAGGGTACCAAATCTGGCACCCCCAAAAGACTTAACAGAGATAGTTAAGGAACTTGAGACCCCAATTGGAGACTCTCTAGGGACGAGAGAGCTCAGATCCTGGGTGACAGGCAGAAACCTCAGGAAAATGGCCTTTTGCCCACATCTAAAAGAGCCCAGATGGGCCTGGTGGGAATGCCATCTTGCCCTCAGCTGCCACAGGTTTTGGGATCAGAGCATAGGAGGACAAGTTCCCAGAATTTTGGGAATGAGCCCTGCAGACGCATGCAGAGGTGGTGGGCTCACGGGCTCCTCTCATGAATAGACTGCATGTATGCACACTGTCCACCCCACACTCTCCATCACCTCATTCCTGTTCCTCTCCCACCCACTGCCCAGTGCCTACAGAACAGAACACAGGCATGACAACAGTGTAGAACGTACTATACAAAAAAATATAATTAGCCTGAGGGAGGGGTTTTGGGATACAATGGTGGGGATCACAGCATCTGGCCCACCCCAGCGCAGGGAGAACCAGGCGGGGCTGAGGCAGTAAACAGTCAAAAGAGGTGAGAAACAGCAGTACCTGGGGCTCTGAGAAAGAGTCGGCACTTGGAGGTGGCCCCAGGCTTGGGCCCAGAAAACAAGAAGGCTGGGGGTAGACTTCGGGTCCTGGTGGGAAAGAAGCCACCTCCTCCACACTCAGAACTGCATGTGCATGGAAACTGCACCAACAGACAGAACACAGAGGTCTCTGGAGGGTCTTCTGCCCAGTCAAGGGAACTCAAGGAGCTAGAGGCGTTCTCCCTGCTCTCCAAGCTGGAGTCTGGGAATGGGGGAGGGGCATATCTGTGGAAGGATGGATGTGAACCTTGTATGCACGTGGCTTCAAAGAGACCTAACCACACCCATAACCTTGGTGTGGTGGAAGAGCTGTGAGGACACATTCTGGGGACCTCTGGTTTTCACCTCCACACCATCACAGGGCTGGACACACAGTGAGTTCGCATTTTCTCATGATCCATGCACAATCAGGGGCAGCCCTGGCCCCTCCAGACCCTAAGGGAATCCTCTGACCAGAGGGAGGAAGGGAGAGAGCGGAGGAGGAGAAGAGGAGAGGATAGGAGAGGAGACAGAAGAAAGAGAAGAGGAGAGGAGAAAGGAGGGGAGAGTGCCTTGGAGCCTGGGTGCAATAGGGACCTCATGTTCTTTACAGCCTCCAGGATCATCCTCACAGAACTTTTCCGCACTGGGCCTGACTCAGATTGTGTCTAGCTCCTGCCTGTCTAAGGCTGGGAGACTTTGGGGCAGTTAGCAGATGCCATTCTGCAGCCAGCTGTGACTTCCAGGCCTTGGGCCGGGGATGAGGGCATCATACTGATACACCTTGCATCTAAGCCTCCTCATCCTCTGGAGACCCTGGTAAGACCAGGCTGCACAGTGGAGTTGGGTGAAGCTAAAGGAAATAGTCTGGGCCCCTGGAATGAGTTGGAAAGAGGACTAGTCACACCAGCTTGGCTTTCCAGCTGTGGCCATGGCCAGTTGGTAAAAGAGAGGAGATTGGCCTTTCATGTGAGGGGATGCGCTGGGGAGTGAAAGATGGGGCATTTGGCTGAAGAGTCTGGCTGGGGAACCTCCTTGGGTGTATGAGGAGGAGGTATCCAAACTCTTCCAGTACAGTAAGTAGGAAGCAATGTTTCCAGCCTGAAGAAAAAAGGGCTATCACACATACACACACAAACACACAAACACACTCACACACACATCACACACTTACAAGAATGCTGGAGAGGACGGGAGGGGCAGGTGAGATACTGTATGGTCAGGCTTCCCCTGCTCTATTTCTAACTCAGCTGTGATGTCACCTGGTCTCCAGGCTCAGTTCATGATCTCCTTCTGGGGCTGACCTTCCACCAGTCCTCTTGATTCCGGGCTTTTCAGTTAAGGTGGCTCAGGGGCTCCAGCACCCCTCAGAAGTGATGCTCTCGGATGCTGTGCTCCATCTGGGCGCCTCTGCTTCAGGGTGTGGACAGGGTTTTGAGGGGAAAGACCATGTGCCCCTTGCTCCTGGAGAAGGGGCTGCAGGGGTGGCAACTGTGAGGACCACTCGGCCCCACCATGGCTTGTGGCAACTTGCAATTCATTTGGTCTGAGGAGAGGAACCCTTTCATCTGTGGAGAAAGAGACAGACAGAACCTGGGCTTAGAAGACAGCCTTCAAAGACGTCGTTTCCTTCCAAGACCAGCCACTCTGATGGCTTAGCCACCCCTCTCTTCCACAGGAATGGGGGATGCTGAGTCCCCTAGTCCCTGAATCAGGAGTCACACTGCCTTCCCACAGCCACTCCAGCCCTAGGCATTTGGAGTAAAGGCCTTAGATACCAAAAGGAAGGGCAGCAGGCTTGTGGGATGCTAAAGTGGACAGGAGAAGCAGGGAATTGTTCAGGCAACTATGATTGCTTCTATATGAATACAACTGTGCGTCCAAGGCTGCTGTTGGACCTGTTGGGTGCAGGGACGGTGGGTAACGCACATCTGCCTTGAGGATTGTGAGCAAATGAGATGGGTGCTGTTGCCATGCCCTCCTATCCAGGGCAGCTGGCTTCTCCCCAGGCTCTAGAGCCAACCTGATCAACCCAAGATCAGATCAGCTTGGCACAGAGCAGCGGGAAAGCATGGGGCGTGCCACCATCTAATCCCTGACCCTCCACTTGCTCACCTGTGGCACACTGGGAATGGAACTCAGGATTCAACCAAGCGCTTGCTCAAGGACCTGAGGAGTGGCAGGACTCAAAAACACCCCAGCTTTGAGGCTGGTGGTGTGTCTCAGGAGTAGCGCGTGCTCCCCAGCATGCACTAAGCCCTGGGTTCAGACCCTAGCACTTGGAAGGTGGGGGTAAGAGGGTCAGATATACAAGGTCAGTCTCAGCTACACAAGTTCAAGGCCACGTTGGGCTACGTAAGAGCCCGTTTATAAGACTTTTAAAAGCCTAGGCTTGATTATTATAAATGTATCCCATCCATACTAAAAATGTTTGTTTTTCCTCTTTGGGTTACCCCAGAACTGAGAGTCAACTGTGATAAGAAAGCCACCAATTATTTAAAAAAATTGGCAGGTTCCCCCCCCCCAAACTGGTGATAAATACAACAACGGGGGCTCTTGTAGTTGGTTACAGTTTGATTTTTGTGCAATATGGTGTTAAGCCCCCTCCCATTCCTGGAAAGGTTGACCCCACCCTCCTCCAGACTGACACTCACAGCTCCGTGTCCTCCAGGGCCAGGGGTCGCTCGAGCGCCTGCCGGCGCCTCCTCACGGCCCCCAGGATCTTCTTCCGAGGCCCCAGGGGCACGCTGATACTGCGGAGGTCGAGGTCAGAACACAGCATCAGCGCCTCCAGGTCAATCTTCTCCTGCCGCAGGAGGGAGGCAAAGTCCTCCATGTGCAGCGAGGCCAGGAAGGTCTCCAAGGGGCTGGTCTCAGGCTCCAGGTCCTCGTCCAAGCCCAAGTCCAGCTCATCCCAGGGCAACTCCTCCCCGCAACTGCGGTCCTGCAGGCTGTTGGCACTGCCCAGACTGTCGTCGTCCAGGCTAGGGGAACTCTGCAGCCGACCCCGCGGCGTACCTGCCCCATCCAAGCCCCCGTCCTCTCGGCCCAGCCCGTGCAGCCCGCTGCTCAGATAGTTCCTTCGAAACACCATTGTACCCAGGCCGGGGCGGGTAAACAAGGAGTCGTGGCCTGAGTCAGTGCTGACCTCCGAGTGGGCAGGCTCGGCAGCCAGCGTGGCACGGGAGACGCTGTCCTCGTCCGAGAGGAACATGTCCCTGAGTGGGGCACGGCCCCACTCCTTGGGGTTGGCGTAGGTACCCTGGCGCACAAACATCACGTCACTACCCAGCTGCAGGCCGGAGAGCGAGCGCACGCTTTTGCGTCCATCCTCGGAAACCTTGAAGGTGCCCTCGCCACCCTGCTTGCGCCTCTCCAGCTTCTTCTGGATCTTGGCTTTGCCCTTGGCCGTGCCGTGCAGCGTGGCCTGCGAGTAGGGCAGCTGGTTGCCCAGCGCCAGGTGCTGCAGCCGGCGGCTCAGGGTGCTGGACGTGAGGCTGGAGAAGCTGAGCGTGTCGGAGCGCTCGGCCAGCTCGCGCCGGTAGCGCCGCTCCATGCGCTGGTGATGCTTGCGCTGCATCTTGGCGCACTCGCGGATGCGCCGCTCCGCCTCGCGGAAGGCCTTGTCCTTCAGCTTGCCCACCAGCTTGGGGTTGAGGCTGCTCTGCTTGGCCGCGATGGAGTCCAGATAGCGCACACACTCCATGTGGCCCTTCATGGCAGCCATATCCAGAGGCGTGTGGTAGTCATTGTCCAGGCACCAGATGTTGGCCCCGAACGACACAAGGAAGGACAGGCAGTGCAGGTGGCCATTGGAAGCTGCCAGATGCAAGGGTGTGTTTCCCCAGATGTCACACTTATCCGGGTCGCCCCTGTAGAGACAGCATGGAAAGGATGAGTCCTTTAGCAAGCCAGACTCTGATTGGAGTGAGCTCTGATTGGAGGTGTAAGGAATCTGGGGACAGGGGTTGGGGTAGGGGTGGAGATGGAGTGGGAGGGTACCCGGAAAAATGAAGGAAAGGCCACAGATATGTGCACTCCCTGGACCTGCAGCACAACATCTCCTTATAGCGGAGGTCCTCAAACTATGGCTCACAACCCTCACAGGGTCATTAGATCAGATATCCTTTATGCCAGATTTTACATTACGTTCATAACAGTAGCAAAATCACAGTTATGGAGTAGCAACGAAATAGCTGGGCGTCACCACAACATGAGTTACTGTGTTAGGACGCTTGAAAACCACTGTCCTAAATAAAACCCCATGGGGCTGAGACCTAGACTTGCAGAAGACCAGCGGGCCTAAACCAACAGAAGCATCAGGATTAAGCAGAGGGGGTGGGGGCGGATGGCCCAACCCACGAAGGGGCGGGGCTACCTAGGAGGCGGGGTGGGGCGGGCCTTCCCCTAGAGAACGGAAGGCTGGGAATCTCAGGGGATAAATATTTGATGGGCTGAGAGAAAAGAGTGAATTATTTATGGGCCCTGTGGGGAGCTGGCCCAGAGAGGCGGTGGGCCAGGCCTGAGTCTGGGTCTCTAGACAGGTGCGGTGGTTTGTGAAGCCGCATGTTACGAGGTGACTGAGTAAGAGGACTAGAAGGTGGGTGGGTGCTGGGCTTAAAGCCTGGAGGAGTGTGAGAGGGAGCATGCTCGCATGCAGTGGGCACCGCCATGTCTGCAGGGAGCGGGGCCAGGCCTGGCAACGCCAGTGTTAGAGCAGGTGTCGGGTCTTGGCCTGGACCAGGAGGGGACTGTGAGGACAGCCAGAACTGAAAAGGAAGAGAGCCGCGACCTGGCCGTGCTGTTCTCCCTTGTCCAGGTTGCCCCGTGAAGCCCGGTAGCATTGCCCCCTCCCTCAGCCCTCTCTAACGCCCTCCACATCTGACTCCAGCCCATACCCAGGGCCTGCTGGCTTCTCTAGGAATCTTGCTTCTCTCTCTCTCTGGGTCTAGCGCAGGGCCCTGCCCCACACTAATGAGGCCACAAGGCCGGCTCAGGTCTAGGGGAAGAATCACTCCCTTGTCTCAGCACCTCCCCGGACACTCCTGCTCAGCTTCCCCATCTGATTGCCACGTCCTATAGGATACTGTGGGGAAGGGTGGCTCAGCAACAGACCCTCTCTCACGGGGCACAAACCCTTGCCTCTGTAGAACTTGGGGGCTTTGGAAAGCCAAGGACAAGCCTTTCCTCCAGACTCCGGCATGGGACTCCCATGAGTCTCTCTGATGGATGGGGCGTACTACTGCTGTGTGCCCTCCTAGAGAATCTTGTCCAAATGCCTCAGCTGTCTAATCTCACACTGTCCCCACCAGCTGCTAGACCCAAAGAGCAGTCACAGAGGGAGAGTGAAATGTTTTCCCCACATCTTCAGGCACGGTTCCTGCCCCTGCCCTTGACCCCTAGGGCCTGAGAGATTCCCATGAACCCTCTTGGAGCATCCTTGTCCTGTGAGGCCACACCAGTGCCGGGGCCAGCCAGCCATACCAAACTGTTGATGGGTAGGTTACTGGCAGTTATGTGATTTAGCCCACTTCCCCCAGCCCACTTTAGTGACCTTGGGTCCTACACTGACTCCTCCTTCAAACCCCTGGTCTCTGTGCCCACCTTCCCAGGACAATTCCAGAGGGAGGAGGGAAGCCACCCTTTCTGCACACCATGGTTTCCCAGTACTGAGTCCTGCAATGGGGGAGGCGCACAGAGAGCTAATCACAGGCCGAACCAGTGACATTTGGTAGTGTGGACAGTGCCCATAAATCCTAGGAGTGGAGTGGTGGGGAGGCACAGGTCAGCGTGAGACCCAGCCTGTGGGAGCCATTGGTGCTGCAGAGACAGACAGCCTTTCGGCTCCTAGGTTGGGGAGCAAAAGTCTCTCCTTTGCTCTTGCTCCCAGGCACCCCTAACTCAGAAATGTCTTTGATTTTTCAATCACTCCGCAGGCCCCATCCCATAATCATGGACACCCCCCCAAATCGCAGTTCCTCTCCTCTAAGCCCTGCGTTCAGTCGGTAAGTGTCACGAGCTCAGCTGCGGTCCCCTCCACGTGTGTCTCTCAAAGTATGGCAGGCTGCACAGCCCCACCCTTAGGGGCTGTCCATAGGGGAAGGGGGCAGCTCAGGAGAGAGGGTAAGCGATGCCATGAGGTCTGGGACCTCTTCCTGGAGGTCTAGGGTCAGGGGTCTTCCCGGTCCCCTGCTGGCTGGGCAGAGGGCGTACTCACCCACGGCTCACGATGAGGCGCAGTGACTCCAGGTTACCATGGTAGGCAGCCCAGAGGGTGGGAGTCATGCCATCCTCGTCGGGGGCATTCAGCTCCTTCCGGGTGGCCTCCTTGAGGAGCTCCAAGTAGCCATCCCTGGCGGCCCGGTGATACTGGTCATTCACGGCCATGGCGCCAAAGGGCACAGAGAAATGTCCCCCGACGGGGAGGGCAAGCCAGGTTAGGACTGAGACATGGGGCTGAGGGAAGGGGCTGGGCAGGGGCCTGGGCTGCCAGCCCCTGCTGCCGCAGCTGGTGGATGCAGAGCGCCAGGGCCACGACTACAGACGACTACAGACTACTGGGACATCTGAGCCGCACACCGGGAGGGAGGAGGGAATCTATCGCTGTCCAGGGAGCCGCCCAGGAGCTTCCCCTGGGTCCTAAACGCCATGCTTTTCAGCACACAGGCGCGACCCAAGTGAAGTCCAGCTCTCTCGTGCCAAAAGCGTCCACTCTGGCGTTGCAGCCTTCGAGGCCCAGTACGGGAACATTTAGTATGTCCTCGACAGAGCTCCGGGCACTGGACTCCCTGGTTTCTTCACCGGTCAAAAGGAACAGGCCAAGGGTTGGAGAACGGTGTCTGGGGGTGGGATTAAGAGGCAGTTCTGATCCGGAGGACAGTGAGCCCAGGGGCGCAAGGGGACCCACTGCAAGCCTGTCCTGGAGCGCAGCGCAGCAGTCCCTGCAGAGCCGGCCTGCTCGCGTGGGGTCGGACGACAGGTCTCCAGCAGGGGGCGCGAGACGACCGCAGGCCTGCTCGCGGGCGACCGCGTGGGAACCAGACTTCCAGCAAGCATCTCCGGGCAGCAGTAGTAGAGATACAGGAAAACCGAACTCGGATCACTCTGGGGGCAGATGGGGAAAGGGGGAACCGTTGTCCCGACCTCGGGGCAGCAAGCAAGATACAAGATAGGGGTGGCTCCCGAGCTGCGCCGGTGTCGAGGTGCAAGCAGGCACGGGGGGTAAGGAGGGGGCAGCTCTGCAGGCTTTGATCTCTGAGCGCCAGGTTGCGGTGGACGCTGGGGGCGGAGGACCCTCTGGGTACCGCTGTATGGGGCCGCGCCCGAACCCTGGTCCGGGCCATCGAGACGGGGTGAGGGGACTCTTAACAGGTAAATATAAATCTCACCTTATCTGGCTTCCCTAAATTCAGCTCGGAGAAAAGATGGATCATGTGAGTGGGACTGAGAGGTTTATGGAGCAGGGCTCTTGTGGCTGTAAATCACTCTGCCCTCTCCGGTATAAAGCACCGGTCCAGCCCGGCGTGGGAGAGAGGAGACGCTCGCCGCCCGTTGACCCCTAACTTGGTGTCGGCTCCCGGTGCAGCCAGGTGCGTGCCCTGGCCAGGGGACCGTCAGATTTGGGGAGTAGGACCTTGTAAGGGATCCGGCCTAGTGTAAGGGATCCGGGTAGTGCTTCTTTCTGTACTGTATTTCCGGTCCAGGTGGGAGAGGTGCAGCCTTCGGTTTTTCTCCTGTTCCCCAGTGCTTGGTCCAGCACCCTTGGTCCCCACATGCCAGGGTCCCCAAATCCAGGGGTCATGTGGGAGGAAAGAAGAGTCCCCGGGTTGACTTGGAATCCTATCCTTCCCCTTCCCCTTCCCCCGCCCGCCCCGCCGACCTCGCAGTCCCCACCACCACCATGTCGGAAGAACCGGTCCCGCACGCCAAGGAGAGCCTGCCGGGGCCTCGGGCCAGCCCCCGCGAGGTGTGGAAAAAGGGCGGCCGCCTGCTGTCCGTGCTGTTGGCTGTCAACGTGCTGCTGCTAGCCTGCACGCTCATCAGCGGCGGCGCCTTCAACAAGGTGGCTGTGTACGACACCGACGTGTTCGCGCTGCTCACCACCATGATGCTGCTGGCCGTGCTGTGGATAGCCTTCCACCTCCTCCGCACCGCGCGCCGTCTGGACGCAGTACCCTACCGGGATGCGCATGCTGGCCCCATCTGGCTCCGAGGTGCCCTGGGAGGTGGGGACAGGAGTAGGGTGGGCAGGGTGCGGGGCTGCACTCCGGGGAGGGGCTCATGGAGGGCCTGCAGCGTACAGGCTTTGGGTAGGCAGGTGTGAAGTCCCCTGGGAAGAGTGATATGGTTACTAGAGAGCTCTTCGTGGTGGGATGCCGTGAGGGGGTTGAGGCAGGCAACGGGGTCCTAGGGGGTAATGGAGGTGGAGGGAGTCTCGTTGCCCTGTGTAAAGATGGGCGAGATGTTCATAGAAAGCTTTGACTGAGCAAAAAGCAGAAGCCAATGGCAGCTGACAAGTTCTGTCTAGAGGCCCTGCCCTGCCCTGTGCAGTGGAGGGGACACGTCGGATGTCCATCCCTCTTTCCAGTCAATCACGCACTCATTTTCTACCCACCCATTCATCTTTCAGACCTTCAGTTTGCCCATTCACCTATCCATCATCCATTTATCTGTCTCTCACCCTCTTCATTCATTCATCCATCTACCTGTTCTTGCCCTCATCCATCCACTCGGTAATCTCTCAGTCCATCCCTTTGTCCATTAATCTATTCATTCATTCTCCCAACCTCTCCACTCATCCATCCACCTGCTCACTTATGCACCCAACCTGCAATCCACCCATTCATCCATCTTTCAGACACACACTTGTCCTTCCATGTATTCACCCATCCATTCACTCATCCTCCCAAGCTCTTCCCCCGATCCATTCTTCTATCCAATTATCCACCCATTCCCTAGTCTCGCCCTGCCAGCCCCTCGCCTTCAGAACCTATCCTCCCTACAAGGCCTGCCTCCTGCCTATCTGATACACCACTTCCCCTGCTGGCCCCGATTCCCAGGCGGGCTTGTGCTGTTTGGGATTTGCACCCTTGTCATGGATGTCTTCAAGACTGGCTACTACTCCAGCTTCTTTGAGTGCCAGTCGGCCATCAAGATCCTGCACCCCATCATCCAAGCTGTGTTTGTCATTGTCCAGGTGGGTAGAAGGAAGGTCCCCAAGTGGAGGAAAGCCCGATGCTTAGCAAGAGGCTGGGAGAGCTGAGCTCCACACATACCCCTCCCCCAGCAGTTCAGTAAATGGAATTGGACTGTGGCGGAGATCATATGAGCCCATAAACAAGGAAACACTGACTCATGGTGTGGTGTCTAAATGCGAGCTTCTACTTAGGGGTGCTGCAATTTTATTTCAACCTAAGTGGTGCCAGTAATTAACACCAGAGAGGTGCAAGTTGTGACAGCCGGCCCTGTCTGATAGAACCTTGGGTATCCATGGAGGGCATCAGCCTACCATCGTGCTGCGGCCATGACCATGCCTGTGGCTTGTTTGAGCTCAGCCACAGCTCTGTGTTTGATATTTATTTAGGAGGCAGGGCATCCCGTAACTTACAGTTTTCCAGACACGTTCAAATCAATTTCTTTTCTTTTCTTTTGTCCTTTTGTGACTCACTTCATGCAGGCCAGAGTGGCCTTGAGTCCCTACTCTTACTTCCCAGGTGTGGGAGATTTCGGGAGTGAACCACACCTGGCTCTCGGGGTTTTTTGTTTTAATGTGTTGCATAAAGACCGTTTTGAAAGAGCTGTCTAAGCCGAGGCAGGACTGCTCTTGCATGGGACCAGAAGAGACGTTCACTCTGTAGTGTAAGCAAGATGGCCACAGGGACGATGCTGTGCCTTGAAGCACTCCCCTGTCACCAGATGTCCACAGAGCCACACACGTGTGGCTGTCCACAGTGCCACATGTGTGGCTATGGCACTTAATGTAACTTTAGTCTTTCACATTTCATAAGTTTGAAGAATGCTCAGGGAAAATGAAGACACCCCCACATCAGTAAGTCCCACGGCAGGGAGTCAGATGAGGGAGAGGCCTTTCCGATCCACAAAGCAAAAAGATAGCAGAGATGTGGAAAAAGAGTCCAGAGGTGTGGACAGGACAATCTGGAATTCAAAGTTCAAGGCCAGCCTAGTCTACAGATGGAATTCTCAAAGACTTTTTTTTTTTTTTTTAACCTTGAGACCTTGATCAAGACCTGGTCGGAGGTTGAGCTTGCTTCCAAAAATACGTCACTTGGTAGCCAACACTCCACTTGCCCCCTCTGTCACTCCAGGCCCCCCAAAATCTCATCAAGATGAAAATGCCTTACAGTTGACATTTTCCCAGCCTTTAAGGAACAGAGAGAGAGAACCACTATTTTTTTTAACAAGTTGCAATAGAAAGAGAAATTATTCATTCTCCTTTGTAAAGCTAACATAAACCTGATCCATTAGTGCAAAGGTTCTTGGCGTAGAGGAAATGTCATACCAGGTGTGGGTGGGCACTGGGCTCTAGAGAGTAATCCACACTTAGAGCTGAGACTGCTCCTCTCTCCATGCAGACTTACTTCCTCTGGGTCTCCGCTAAAGACTGTATCCACGCCCACCTGGACCTGACCCGGTGAGAACCACAGCTTAGCGTCTCTGGGCCAAGGGCTCACCTGGCAGGAAAGAGAAGGCTTGTCATCCTGGGTGTGGCTCTTCTTTTTAAGTCCCGGGTGGGGTTTCATTCACCCCTTCCTCTTTGTCATCTTATCTTCTACTGACTGGATTGTACCCTTTCCCCTCCTGGGGCCTGATCCTCAGGACACCCACCGGCCTTCTCTTAGCTGACATCCCATCAGGCTGTCTTGCTTCCAAGTTCAACTCCCCTGTTCATATGGGCCCATCTGCCTTCCCACTCCACAACCCCCCTCTCTCAGGAGGGATCCCGCCCCTGCCTTGCTTTGCCAGGGACCCATAATGAGTCTGAGACTCATGAGCCTTTTATTCTCCTCGTCCATCACTCTGAAACAGGTGTGGGCTCATGTTCACCCTCGCCACCAACCTAGCCATCTGGATGGCAGCCGTAGTGGATGAGTCTGTGCACCAGGCCCACTCCTACAGTGGTTCCCATGGCAACACCAGCCACACCCGCCTCGCCCCTGACCGTAAGTTCCCTGTTAGCACTGGCCCTGTGGCTGCCAGGCACTGGACTGTTGCTTTGCATATTCATAGTCAGTCAACCATGCCTTTGCCAGGGCATGGTGGTAAAGGCAGAAGCCGGGGGGGCCTCCTGCCACTCCGGGCACTCTCTCAGAAGTGTGGGTAGAGGTAACAAGGAACAAGAGCGTGTAGTGTTTCCTCATCCTCGAGGGTACAGTCTTGGCCATGCTGTCCAGGTCTCCATGAAGAAGCCTAGGCTTCCAGAGGAAAGGGCAAGAGTGATGAAGTTGAGGAAAGGGAGAGGAGACCGAGTGGTTTAGCCTTTCCAGCTGGGAAGGAGAAGGCAAGAAATCACCCCAGTGTGATGCCATCACTTGGACATCTGACTGCCCTGCACAGCGCAAAGTGCCTCAAATGTTCTATTTAACAACTTCCCTTTGAAGATGAATACTATCTCCATTTCAGAAAAGCAGAGAGGTTAAGTAGTTGCCCAAGGTCAAGGAGCCTGAAATTGAAGTGTTCAAATGCACCTTTGCTTTTAGCCAGTGAAAAACCCTAAGAAAGAACATCCTTCATAGTCCGCTTCTCTGTCCAGGACCAAACTAGATAATTAAGACACCCGCATATACTCGGAACCCCTACTGTCACAAAGGAGGCTTCAGAAATTGGAAGCAGGGCCCTGGCCTGCAAGGAGACCCCAGCACAGAAAGGCTGATAAGGGGCTATGTGATGTGTACAGGCATCCTGATGGGGAGAGCACAGCCCCAGGCGGGTGAAACTGAGTGGGAGAGGCTGAGTGCTGGGAGCTGGGCGCTTCTCCTTGGCTCTCAGACCTCACCGGGCCTCAGCTCTTCATCCATAGACCCAGCTTGGATGGTTCATGAGCCAAAGGAGCCATTTGTGGAGGCCCAGGTGTCCGAGACAGGTGTTCTGAATTCCCCTTGGTGCGGCACAAACTGAAGTGATGGGAATCGGTGGAGGCCTGGACCACAGCAGCCGGAGCGCTGGGCTGTCAAGTGTGGGAGAGCCGGAAAGAGCTGACCTGCGGAGAGTGTGTCCTTCTGTGAGGGCCGGAGCCTGCCTATCTCAGGGAACAAAGGGTCATCGTGGGTAGGGGAATGGAGGTGGGCAGATTTGTGGTTCTCATAGTGAACTTTGTAGTGAGTATGTATGTGTTCCTGGTCTCTGTGTGTGGTGTGTGTACAGAGATCAGAAAACAAAGTTCAGGAGTTGGGTCACTTAGGTCATCAGGCTTGGTGACAAACACCTTTACCTGCTGAGCCGTCAGACTTCACCTTACTTTTTGAGACAAGTTACCTCACTAAACCTGGACCTCACAGCTTCAGCTAGACTGGCTGGCTGGCAAGCCCCAGGAGTCCCCTGCCTCTTCCTCCCCACCACCGGCATTACAGGCAAATAGCGCACGTCATCCCCCAAGCTTCTTACACGGGTGCAGGCTTGGGTTTTCGTGCCTGCATAAGACAGTGCTTTGCAAACCACGGCTCCTCCCAGCCGCAGACGTTTATTCTTTTATTTTATTATTTTTTTTATTTTTAGCGCCGATTTGTCTTGAAGTATGTAACACAATCAGTAGTTATGGAATGACTGGAGATGACAGACACCAGGAAGGCCCCTGGCCTCACTTGTCACAGACTAGAAGGGGAGGCTAGAGCCCAGCCCTGTGTCCCTCTCTCCACAGCAGAGCGTGCGGGTGGCACAGCCGGAGGAGACCCGTGCCCCTGCAGCACGGCCGTCTGCCAGATCTTCCAGCAAGGCTATTTCTACCTGTATCCCTTCAACATCGAATACAGCCTTTTTGCGTCTACCATGCTCTACGTCATGTGGAAGAATGTGGGCAGGCTGCTTGCCTCCACCCATGGCCATGGCCATGCACCATCCAGGGTCAGCCTCTTCCGGGAGACCTTCTTCGCCGGCCCGGTCTTGGGCCTGCTGCTCTTCGTCGTAGGCCTGGCCGTCTTCATCCTCTATGAGGTCCAAGTGAGTGGAGAGAGAGGCCACACCCAGCAGGCCCTAGTCACCTACTACAGCTTCAATATCGTCTGTCTAGGGCTCATGACTTTGGTCAGCCTGAGTGGCTCGGTCATCTATCGTTTTGACCGTCGGGCCATGGACCACCATAAGAACCCAACACGGACCCTGGATGTCGCCCTGCTGATGGGCGCCGCCCTGGGCCAGTATGCCATCTCCTACTACTCTATCGTGGCTGTGGTGGTCGGCTCACCCCGGGACCTGCTGGGGGCACTCAACCTGTCCCATGCTCTGCTCATGATCGCCCAGCACACCTTCCAGAACGTGTTCATTATTGAGAGCCTCCATCGGGGCCCCCCGGGGGCTGAGCCTCATGAAATGCCCCCCAAGGAGCCCTGCCAAGGTATCACCTTCGCCAACCTGGATGCCATCCACACCCTGCCCTCCTGCCCACCCACCCCCAGGCTGGTCAGCCCCAATCCAGAAAGTCCTCAGGAAGCAGTGGCTATCATCTCGGTGCCCAGGTGCCACTGGCGACAGCGATGCCTGAAAGACATCTCTCTGTTCCTCCTCCTCTGCAACGTCATCGTGAGTAGTCGAGGCATGCAGGGGCAAGCCGGGTGGGGTTGCCCCTAGGCCAGGGAAGAACTGATGACCACTTAACCTTCTCTGTCTTGCCCCAGGCTCATTCTAGAATCTTACACAGGAGCAGGTTCAGAGAAGAGCGACTGCAGCCTTTAGGGAAACAGCATTTCAGGGCACACAGGGAGAATGCAGTCCCTCTGGCATGTAGGCAGCTGATGGAGGGGTCCCAGGGAAGGCTGGCATGGGGGCTGGGTGGAAGTGAGAGCTGATGTGGGGGGTGTTGGCCCTCACCCCCGGGGTGGGAGGTGTGACTGCTCCCGGGAGCTTGTGACCTGCTTGCTTCTCAGAATAAGTGGGGCGGCCTCAGGAAGTCGCAAAATAAGTGTGAGCAGCCTGTTGGCAGGATGCAGTGGAGGGTAGGCTTGCAACAGCTGCCCCCCTCCTGGTGGCCTGGCAAAGACAACTCTAGAGAGTGAGAGACTTCATCCTTCTCTGGAAGGAAACACCCCAGCGCAGAAGCCTCATAATAAGAGGACACCCCTAAGGGAAACAGTCCTGGCATAGCTCAACATAGCCATGACCCAGCTCAGACAGGAGTCCCAACGCAGAAATATCTGAGATAGAAATGTGTGCCCATGGGGACTGCAGGCCCCATGCCCCAGGATTTACCCAACCATCAGATGGAAAAATATTAGAAAAAAATCCAATCATATTGAGCGCATGGGTTTCTTACTTGTCATTATGCCCTAAACAAAACAAAGTACTGACTATCCCCATTACGTTTGCATATTGTGAACACGGTAATTTGAAGAATACAGGAAGTTGTGTGCAAGCGCTTTTTATGTTAGGGACTTGTGTGCTGGTTCCCTAAAATATCATTTCCAGGGTGAATTCTTTAACCAATCCCCAACTACACCAACTGATAACTGTGCATCTCAAACAGAAAACAAAACAAAACAAAAATGCTAATGAAATCTGACTCCATACAGAAACAGCCGTTTGACTATATCATACAGTAGAATATCCCTAATATAGAAACACCCTTAATGCAGGCATATTCTGAGGCTGTGAATACGACACTTCCCGCATGCAGACTTCCAACAGTCAATTTGACTTTAAAGGGAAAAAAAAAATCAGTCATCAAGCCCTGACCCCACCAGTGGCAGTAAGACTCAGAACTTCATTGTGTCTGGGGCCCACTCTGGTACATGGGCTCTCCCCCGGCCCCCGCTTTCAGCCTGGCCTTTCTATTGGGAGCCACCAAGAGGCTGTTCTGAATCACTCATGCCAGCATTCTCCCCACCCCTCATTTCCTAGAATAGAAACAGACTCGGGAAAGGATATGTTATCCTCCGAGAATGGAGTTAGTTGACATAGGGGTTAGGCTAGCCTTGAATGTTTGGTCCTTTGTCCCATATCCCACACCCCTAAAGTCTAAGTTCCTCTCTGGAGGTGAAGCAGGAGTCTAGCCTTAGACTTCTCCCATGCATGGAAGGGATGGGGAAACACAGGAGTAGGGCTCAGGGGAGGGTCGGAGAGGGAGGCCCTAGGCTTGACTGCTTCTGTTCTACACCAGCACCACCCTCACATCTCCCCAGCTCCTCCTTCAGCTGTTGGCATCAATTCCTTACCTCACCTATTGAAACTTCCATCTGATAGGAGAACAGGATAGGAGGGTGGAAGGAGTGACTTCAGGTGGGGACCAGCCCAGGAGTGTGTCCAGTTAGACATACCTCTCCAGCTCCTCAGCCAGGCCCTGTCCAGGATGCTGGAGACCAGCCCTGGTGACACTCAGTCCCTGACAGCCATCCCAGCCAATGAGAAGGCTGGGATCCCCTTCTTTCATGCTCAGCAAAGCCCACAGAAGTCACAAGCAGGCTCCTGATGCACGCCTTTCCTCTCCCCCACCCCCCACAGCTATGGATCATGCCTGCCTTCGGCGCCCGCCCGCACTTCAGCAATACTGTGGAGGTGGACTTTTACGGCTACTCCCTCTGGGCAGCCATCGTCAACATCTGCCTGCCTTTCGGCATCTTCTACCGAATGCACGCTGTCTCCAGTCTGCTGGAGGTCTATGTACTGTCCTGAAGCTCCGCACAGAGACAGGGCCCAGGAACCCAGGCACCTGGCAGTAAATTCAGCTGGCACTCACTCCAGCCTGCCCCAGACTAGAATTTCCACCAAAGTTTATTTTTCCAGGATGAGTTTTTAAATCAAAATCAAGACATGCCTATTTACTCCTGCATGATCCTGGAGCTTGGGGAAACTGAGGCAAGGAAGACTAGTCCCTTGCAGCATTCCCTAGGACCACACGGGGTCTGAAAATACAGTCTCTGGCCCTATCTCTAATCCCAGCCATGTGGCCCATACACTCTCTGGACCAAAGAACCAATAAACCTACAAGCATCCCTTTGTCCCCTCTTCTTGTCCTAGCTGCTTCATCTGCGATGATCACAGGAAGTCAGTCAGACATCCACCTTTTCAGTGAGTGAGCTGAGCTGAGTCCACACTGCAGACTTCCTAAACAGTGGGTGACAGGGTGACAGGGAGGGAACCAGCAGAGTGCCCATCAATGGGAGCATCTTTCTCACCATGCAGAAAATTTAAGGAGGACTGATTTCATCTAATGCCCATGTTTTGTAAAGAAGGAACTGAGGTTCATGGATGTAAAGAACCAGAGCCTTTCTGCCAACAACAATAATTTGTCAGCTGTGTGCATGCACACACATGCGCACATATGTGCAGGTGGGTGTAGAGGCCAGAGGTCAACCTCAAGAGCTCCACAATGCCCCCTTTTTGTACACATTCATGAGGACATACGGAGACCTGAGGTTGTCAGGAAACACCCATGGTTCCACTTTCATCTTATTCCTTGAGGAAGGGTCCCTCAGTCAAATCCAGAGCTCACTTCACATGGCTAATCTTGGTAGCCCACTAACTCCGGGGATCCCTCCTCTGCCTTCTCAAGCTGGAATAACACACAAGCAGCCACAGCCACGAGATGTTTACCATTTCTATGAGTTCTGTGGATCCCCACAAATGCTTTAGCCTGTGAGCCAGCACTGGCTTTGCCCGCACATACGCCATCAGATCCTGTGAGACAGGAGCTACAAGCAGTTGTGAGCCATCACATGGGACCTCTGGAAGTGCTCTTGACTGCTGAGCCATCTCTCCAGGCCCGATCATTTAAGACGGTTTCTCACAGGGAGCTCACCAAATCGGCATGACTGCCTAGCCACTGCGCTCCGGAGATCCTCCTGTCCTTCCAGCCCCTGTATTATACGTATGCCGCCACGCTCAAGCTCTTACGTGGTCAGGTCCTCACTTTGTGGTAACACTTTGCTCACTGAGCTATCTCCCCACCCTCAAACTTTTTTTTTAATGAGCAACAGGGGTTTTTGTTCTTGCTGCTGCTCATATGCTTTGTTTTGTTTTGTTAAATTGATACACATTTCTCAGAGTGGCTTTTCAGATTCGAGTGCTGGCATAGTGGGTGTCTCAGACAGAGGTCCTGGTGTGTTGGAAACATTCCCAGTCCCCTCTGCTTGCTGGTGTGAGGTGTGCAATGGGCTGTTGCCAGTCATT
Organism: Pachyuromys duprasi; assembly: GCA_028658305.1. Classification (NCBI taxonomy): domain Eukaryota; kingdom Metazoa; phylum Chordata; class Mammalia; order Rodentia; family Muridae; genus Pachyuromys; species Pachyuromys duprasi. The sequence goes on along the minus strand of CM053746.1, from coordinate 6,657,514 downwards.
GCTACCCTCCTGTGCTTTGGGACTTTAGTAGGTAACCTTCCACCTGTCTGAGCCGAAACCCATTCACCCCCAAGCAAAAGACGCTTTTCCTTCAAATCATCTCAGGAACATGAGCACAGGTAGGAACACAGTATGGATACAAGCAGATGTTCCCAACTGAAGAGGAGTTGGGGAATCCTTACCCCAGGGACCTCCCTCTACTTCCTCACCTTGGGATCCCAAAGGTCCTGTCCAAAGCCACAAGACTTCTGCTCTGCTACAGCTGTGCAAAGAAATAGAGGAAACAGGAGGGACACCAAAAGCCAGAGGGCCAGGGTTGGTTTTGCGTTACGATGCATTGGGTTTTTGTGAGGCAGGGTCTTGTGAAGTCCAGCTGACCTCTAGCTCCCCATGTAGCCAAGGATGACCTTTAATTCCAGATGGCCCTACCCCCCCACACACACACCTGAGTACTGGGATTGCAGGTATGCATCGTTCAGATTGTTTTGATTATTTCTAATTTTTATTATATTTTAATTTGAGTCTCTCTCTCTCTCTGAGTGTGTGTGTGTGTGTGTGTGTGTGTGTGTGTGTTCACCTGCAGTGGTATACCAGTGGAGGTCAGAGGATAATTTGCAGAATCAGTTCTTACCCTCCACCTTATGATGGATACCTTTACCCACTGAGCAATCCAGCCAGACGTTTTTTGTGAGAGTCAGAGACTGGAATGCAGGCCTCACGGCCAGAAGGGAGGGAGAGCCAGGCCTGGATCAGGCTGAGCACAGTGGTGGGAGTAATGGCATTTAGGGGTGAGGAGAGTGACACTTAGCACAGGAGACATAAGAGGAAAGAGTGCCTGGCTTCTGTCATCAGCGTGAGGTCCATAGGTCTTTGAGGCTGCGAAGGCGGGGCCTGGTAGGGATGTGAGACAGAAAGAGAAGGGGACCACAGAAGGTCCAAAGGACTACCTCCTCCTCTGCTTCCTAATTCCATCTCCCACCTTGGCTCTCTTCTATGCCAACTTCAGTTGTTGATCCTGAAAGGTCGCTTTGGTGTTAGGTCAGCTAAGTAGGGTGTGGAAAGTAAGTGGCCTGAACCTGGAGAGGAGAGGGTCCCATTTGCAGCTCGGCATCCACAGGCAAGCATGGCCTGAAGCCGGCAAGTTCTCGGTGAGGGCCTGAGGACAAGCCACTCTATTCCAGCCTGGGGGCTGGCCGGACCCAGACCCGCAGCCCGAGTCCGCCCCGCCTCCCGCCCCGCCCTCCCGCCCAGCCGCCATGCCATTGGCTGCTCGCCCTGTGCCGGAGTCCCCCAGCGGAGTAATTAACGAGGGATTAATGAGATTCCCAAAGTCAACAGAAAAATCGATGGGCCTTGGAGCCCGAGCGGGCGCTGCGCAGTCTCGAGGGAGGGTGGGAAGGGGAGGAAAGGGCGTCGAGGCATCTGTCCCAGGGAGCTTGGGGCCTCACCTGGACGGCGGATCGGCGCTGCAACCCAAGCGCCGGGGAGCCCGTGACCATGGCTTCGCAGACTTCAGGTAGGGCTTCCCAGCTCGAGCTGGGACCCCGGGGCACAGCTCACTGAACCTTCCCCGGGAACCCATCCTCACACTGACTGCTCCAAAGCGGGGTTCATGAGCCGGGGTCTGCAAGGATTGGAGGGGTCAGAATGAGTGGGCTGGCCCGAGACTGTCTCCTGAATCGCACCAAAACTCTGGCTCTGCGTCCCATCCTCCTCCCCACCTCACCTCCTCCCCGGTTAAAGGGTCCTCACAGCCCAAATAGGGCGCCCAGGTCTAAAAGAAGCCAGAAACCTGGGTGTATGATTGGTTAGAAGAGTAGTGTTGGGGCTGCCTAGAGCTCTCTGCCGGGCTCTGGAAATCCCGAAGCTTTCCTGCCTTCCTGCCGGCTCCGCAGCCTCCCTTGGAGGTGGCCCTGCCAGCCCTGTGGCCCCGACGGCTGTCTTCTTTCGTCGCCCGCCTCTGAATGCAAACCATAAACCAGTTTGGTGTCTAGGGCTTCCCTGGGACTGGCGTCATGCAGAGAGGCGTGCCGAGTGTGGTGGAGTTCTAGTTGGTTCCAAGCGCGTTGGTTCTAGCTCTTTTCTTGGACCCCTCGATGCCCACCTTAACACCTTGCCTGGCATTGAACTGTACCTTGAACCTGACACTGAACCCCTTGATAGCCGCTGGTGAGGCACTGAACTTACAGGCTTGGGAACGGCGGGAAACCATCAGAGTGTGAACCCTTTGAAGGGAGAGGACCTGGAACTTCGTTTTCCAGGATCTACACACACACACACAGAGAGAGAGAGAGAGAGACAGAGAGAGACAGAGAGAGAGAGACAGAGAGAGAGAGAGAGAGAGACAGAGAGAGAGAGACAGAGAAACAGAGAGACAGAGACAGAGAGAGACAGAGACAGAGAGTTGGACTCCCCACACACACACACACACACTGTAGTCTGAGTGAAAACTCCAACCTTTCAGTCCCTCTAGGACCTTGATCTGTAGGGAAGTTCACAAACATCTACCAGGCATGACTCTTCAAGTATTTTCATGTATCAAATCACTAAATTCTGACAAGACTCCCGAGGGAGGTAATCATGTATCCATCCCTCCAGTAATTCATTCAACAACTTGTGGGCGGAGATGTAGCTCGGTGGTGCTGTCCGGGTCTAGCATGTGCAAGCTCACACCCAGTGTGAGCTGTAAGACTGAGCACTGGGGGTTACTCTTCCACAGTTGCTCTTTCATGTCAAAGAGGGATGAGGGCGCTGACTGCAGAAACTGAGGTGCTTGGTGAAGATCACAGAGATGCTAAATGCCGTCCGGGCTCTTGATCAGTGGGGGGGGGGGAGGGAAGAGGGCAGATTGTGGGGAGGATGAGGTGGAGCCACCAGGGCTGGCAGAAAAGGGGCAGGGAGGTGTCCTGGGAGTCTGACATTGCTCAACCTGGGTGAGGGATGTGGAAGATAACCATCTGGAGCAACGCTTTCCCTACACCAGGATGGAAAGGGTTAAAGGGTTATGGGCAGGGTCTCAACTCAGGTGCTGAAATCTCCCCCTGCCCAAACAGCCAGAATCTAGGGCACACATTGAGTGGGCTTTAGGACCGTGCTAGCCTTGGAGAGATGAGTGGAACAGGGCCTCATCTCTGCCCCAGATCTTGAAGGGACCAGCCCCTGACGGTGCTCTCTCATGCTCAGCAGAGTTGTGGCCAGCAGAGCAGCCACGTGTCTGCGGGAGCCGAAGGAGGGCTTCCCCATGAAGAGACTGAGTGAGGGGCATTCAAAACAGGCAAGAGAGAAAGAGAAGCAGAAGAAACATGGGAAACGTGGGAAACAGGAAACATGGGAGTTTTCTAACTGGGCTTGAATGGATATGAGCAGCCTGGGGTGTGGCCAGGAGTTGGACAGGGAAGAGGAGGAACTGGCCCAAGGGGGACAACATGGACCAACAGAGGAGAGAGAGTTGTTTATAAAATCTTGAAAATAGTCCAAGTTTAATTCTTCACTGTCCAACAGAGAACAGCAAGGATTATCAGCTCTCAGTATCTCTCAGGGTGCATGTGGGGAAACAGGGCCCCAGAGAGGCTGTAATTTGAGCCGGTGTGGTAAGGGTCCTAAGCAGTGATTCCTAACACCCCTTCGGGGTTCGAAAGATCCTTTCACAGGAGTCGCCTAAGACCATCATCAGAAAACACAGATATTTACATTATGATTCATAACAGCAGCAAAATTACAGTTATGAAGGACCAATGAAAATAATTTTATGGTTTAATGTGAGGATCTGTATTAAGGGGTCACAGCATTAGGCATATTGAGAACCACTGGTCTTAAGGGACAGACAGTACAAAGCTCCATTAATAAAGATAAAGCATGCTGGGCAATGCAATGAGCAAGGAATGCTGGGAATGGCAAGAAAGAACCCTCACCGAGCCTGGGTAAGTCCTAAAGGACCAGCTAGAGTCACCAAAGAGCAAGGGGGTGGGAATCATAGACCAAGGATGGGGGCATGTTGCAAAGACAGGGAGGCAGGTAGAGTAGAACTATAGCAGGATGCTGCAGCCCAGGGGGAGAGCAGTAGGACCTGAGGCTGTGCTGGGGAGGGAGGTGAAGGCAGGAGCAGGAAGCAGCAGCAGCCATTGCCCCTTGAACACTGTGTGCACTGAGCCCTCATTAGCACACACTGTCTCATTTCACTCAGAAAGGCCCCATAAGTCTTGGACTTTAGACTGAGGGCAACTGGCTGTCTTTGTAGGACTCGCAGTAGGGGGCGGGCATCATGAGCAAGAAGGCCAGTTCAGGAGAGAGCAGATAGGCGCCAGACTTAAGTAGTAGTTAATCTAAGAAGCCAGGGAGGCATTCAGGAGCAGGTATAGTCCCTGCACATGGGACACAGAGGCAGGAAAACTAAGAGTTCAAGGCCACTTGGGCTACAGAGCTAGTCTATAAAGAAAGCTAACAAGAGAGAAACCAAGAGGGAGAGAAAGAGAGGAATGAAGGGAGGAAGACAGCCAGGCAGTGTGGGAACTGGGATAAACAGGTCTGGGTTCTGATGGGATGCATAGTCTGGACAGAAGCAAAGATGAAGCTGAGCTCACTGCTAGGAGATGTGAACCCAGAAACCCCCGGGGATCGTGAGCATTAGAAAACAGGAGGAGGGTCAGTCTGAACTGAGAGCCCCCGAGGTCAGAACGCCTGGTGGCAGGGGCTCTCGGGGAGCTGTGGGGGTAGCAGAGCTGGGAAGCATGCAGAAGCGGTAGAACCTTGTTTCTCTGCTGCGAGCCAGTCCACTGGGGAAGAGCAGCGCTCAGGGTGGCCCAAAGGGACCTCGATGTAGTTATTTGGTGGCCCAAGATTGGGCCCCAGCAAGTGGCTGGCCTGAGAGAAAGCTTCAGATGAGCAAAGAAATGGCAAGAGACATTCAGGAAAAGAGGAGGAGCAAGACACTGTCCTGTTGCATTCATAGGACAGCCAGGAGTAGAGTTGGGGCAAGTCAAGCGCATGCCATTCATGCTGATCCTTATCCATCCTGTACACAGGGCAGACACTGCAAATCAGTCACAGAGCTTTTCTCCCAAACCTTTAATGAGTTTTAAGATAAAATTTGGTTACGCTGCTAATTGTTTTTAATTATCATTTAAGAAGAACACTGGCGTAGAGGGGACTCTCCGCTCTTGCAGGCCCTTCATCCCTCCCCCAGAAGAAACTCCATCGTGAACCCAGTGAGTGTCATTCAGACCTTGCCGGCATCTGTAGACACTCCAGTGTACACGTAATAGAGTGTTATTCCAGCGTTCTTTTCCACCAAGCTCAGACTCAACCTCAGGATCCTACTCAACACAGCACTGTGGACTATCAGGGAGACAGCCCCTTGCCCTCCCACCTGATTCCATGAGCGGAGCTCTTCCGTAAGTCAGCAGGTTCACACTGACTTTTGCTGATGAGAAGCCTCAGCTCTGAAAAATGCCCAGTGACAGGGCAGTATTCAAATGACCCCTGCTGCCGGGACAAAACCATTGTCCCACTTCAGGACAAGATACTGAATTGAGAAGTGAGCTGGCCTAGTCATGACTGGGGAGGAAGAAGTGGCCCTCGGTGTATTCAGAACAATCCTTTGTGTTCATGTGCAGCAAGAAGGGCTTCTGTATGTCTCAACCTTGGGTCCCGTAAGGTATATGGGCCTGCGCCAATGTCCCAACTAGAAAGGTTCCATAGTACGCTCTCATCATACAGACTTTAGGAGCTGGGATGGCCCCTTGCCAGCTGACTATTTAATCTCTCTCCCTCTCCAGACCCCGCTGATGCTGCACCTATGCCTTCTTCAGAATCAGAGACCGCTGAAGCAGCATCTACCTACAACCAAGTAGACACAGAGACCAAGCACACAGGGCCCCCGTGCCCCCCAGAGCAGAAGTCCTGGCTGGCACGGCATTTCTCACTGCTGTTGCGGAGAGACCGGCAGGCCCAGAAGGCCGGGCAGCTCTTCTCAGGGCTCCTGGCCCTCAATGTGGTATTCCTGGGTGGGGCCTTCATCTGTAGCATGATCTTCAACAATGTGTCGGTCACCCTGGGGGACGTGTGGATCCTGCTGGCTGCACTGAAGGTCTTTTCACTACTGTGGCTCATCTACTACGTAGTAGGCACCACACGGAAGCCCCAGGCAGTGCTATACCGGGACCCCCACGCAGGACCCATTTGGGTGAGGGGTGAGTGCTCTGTGCTAGGTGGGTGGAGAGGGAAGGAGAACCTCCCCGGGAGCAGGCGTCCATCCCCACTTGCCCATCCTCTCCTGGCCAGGCTCCCTGGTGCTCTTCGGCAGCTGTACCGTCTGCCTGAACATATTTCGCATGGGCTATGACGTGAGCCACATTCACTGCAAGTCAGAAGTGGAGCTCATCTTCCCAGTCATTGAGATCGTCTTTATGACTGTCCAGGTGAGGGGGCTCTCACACCCCCATACCTCCAGGGACCCACATACTGCCCAGCCTATACTATAACCAGCCACATAGGTAATGTCTCCCGGCCCCAGGGCATAGACATGTCAATCACAGCCCAGCTCCGTGTATCCGTGCACACACACACACACACACACACACACACACACGCACGCACGCACGCACGCACGCGCGCGCGCGCGCGCGCGCTCCTCTGCACACAGACACCTCCACACATGCCTGTCTCCCGGATGTAGACACCTATAAACACATTTGCCTACATATACCTGCATACACTTAAACTCAGCTCCCAGATGTCCCTGCTTCTCCAGCTGTTGACTCTCTGCTGCGCTATGTTTATATCACCCTTATCCCTCTCACCAAGCAAGTCTCTCCCACTCCTCAAGAAGTAGCGACCAAGTCCCTTTTCATAGCTGAGGGAGCTACAGCACCGAGATGTCCGCCCCTGGCCTAATACCAGCCAGTAAAAGGACTCCCCCCACACACTTCCTTACAGGGTCTTCCACTGGGAGCACACACACACACACAGCTGAGTTGCTTCTCCAATGCCCTGCCTAGGCTCAATGCCCTGTCTCTTTCAGACTTGGGTGCTCTGGAAACACTGTAAGGACTGTGTTCAGGTGCAGACCAACGTCACCAGGTAAGCCATCTCCCTGGCAGGAGCCTCCCCCAGCTCTCTGCTTCCACCGCCCTTCAGTGTCCCCAGACAGGAGGAGCCTGAAGCTGTGGGTTAGTGTGGCATGCATCCCAAGTGACACCTCGGGGCAGATGGTGAAGAGGGGGCCCTGGGAGCTCTTCAGGCTGTGTGAGCTGAGCGTGTGAGCAGAGTGTGGTCCTTCCTCCAGGTGTGGCCTCATGCTGACCCTGGCCACAAACCTGCTGCTGTGGGTTTTGGCTGTGACCAATGACTCCATGCACCGTGAGATCGAGGCTGAACTTGATGCCCTCATGGAAAAGTTCTCAGGTACAAAAGGGACCAGAACTTTCCCCATCACATTTATGTGCACACACACATACGCACACACACACAGACCACACACACACACGATGCACACACAGTAGGGAGCACACTCAAGGTCAGGTCATTGTTAAACAGAAAAGTATGGGCTATAGAGATGGTTCTCTCTATAAAGTGCTTGTCACATAAGCAGAGACCTGAGTTTGGTCCCTAGAAGCCTACATTTAAATACACACACACACACAACCAGCTAGGCATAGCCAGACACTGTAGCATGCATCTTTAATCCCAGCACTTGGGAGGTGGAGGCAGGAGGATGTCTGTGAGTTCAGAGCCAGCCTAGTCTACATAGTGAGTTCCAAGCCAGCTAGGACTACACAGTGAGATCTTATCTTAAAAAAGAAGGAAGGAAAAGACCAGGAATGGCCTGACAGATCAATTTTTGGGACTCACTGGCCAGCCTAATTGATGAACTCTAGGTTAATGAGAGACTGGTCTCAAAAAAAAAAAAAAAAAAAAGCAGATGATACTTCCTAAGGGATAACAACCTCTTGGGTGTCTTCTGCTGTCTGTTTGCCTGTGCACACATGTATACACACGCGCGCACACACACACACAGTTCATGCATCAATGGTCACCTTGATGCTCCACCAGGGACTACCACCTGTCCAATCGCTGTCAGCAAGCCAGCCACTAATCCTGGTTGAGTTGGTCACTGATAAATATCTCAGGCGTGCATCCAACCCATGATATTTGTATTTTACTTGTAAGAGACTAAAAAGCTTTTGGGGCTGAAAGGAATGCTGTCCTAATGCAATCTTAGTATCTAAACACACCAGAAGGGAGAGGAGATTTGTGGGTAGAAAACTCCCTACATTATCCCATCTGGCCAGTCCTGAACCTGTATGGTCTGCCCTTTGAAGCAACATCCCATAAATCCACATGAGGAGCTGGCAGTCTGTGGGATTCTGCCCCACCCACGTGGCTGCCCCACCCACAGGTGGCATCAATGGCCTGTGTGCACCAGCTCTCACACATTCACACACCCAGCGCATGAATCATCATGCCATCATGCCTGTCTGCTGTAGCCACCTCTCACATTCTGTTTGTACTTTGCACAAAAAGTGCAAAAAGGGAACTTCGGTCAAGTGACATCATGGATGTATGTGCCGATGTCTGTGGCTAGGGGTTGGGACAGGGACTCATTCATGGTAGGCAAGCACTCTACCACCGAGCCACACCCACAAGGTATTGCTATTGTGCAGTTCCAAGGGCCCAGTGGCCAGTCAGTTTAGCTGAAACCATGAACTCCAGGCTCCATGAGAGACCCTGCCTCAAAACATTAGGTGGAAAAGCAATTAAGGAAGACAAATCAACATCAAACCTGTATGCACACATGCACACACCCCAAATATGCAATGTAATTGATTACATTTTTTTTTGAGACAGGGTCTTACATAGCCAAGGCTGACCCCAATTTTCTGATCTTCTGCCTCAGCTTCCCAAGTGTTGGTGATACGGTTGTGAGATACTAGTTCAAGTTTGTTGGTTGTTTTTGCAGTGTAGGGGTTCAAACTCAGGGCTGTATGTTAGGCAAGTGCTTTACCTCAGAGCCACATTCCTAGCCCTTGGCTTTCTGAGGCAGAGTTTAACCATGCAGCCAAGGCTGGCCTTGGACTTGAGATCCTTCTGCCTTGGTCTCCTAAACCCTGGGACTGCATGTGTGTATCACCATGCATGGCACTTTGGTTAAGATTCTAGTTTGTTTGTTTTTAAATAAGTTTTTATTTTATTTTATTTTTATTTATCTTATTAATTTATGTGCATCAGTATGAAGGTGTCAGATCCCTTGGAACTGGAGTTACAGACAGTTATGAGCTGCCATGTGGGTGCTGGGAATTGAACCTGGGTCCTTTGGGAGAACAGACAGTGTTCTTAACCACTGAGCTATCTCTCCAGCCCCAAGATTCTAGTTTTTTTAGTAATTTATTTTATTCTTAATTATAAGTTTTTGTGTGTGGCTGTGTGTGTGAGAATGGTCTGTGCACATGAGTGTGGGTGTCTGCAGAGGCAGGAGGGCAACAGATCCCTTGGAACTGGAGTTGAGCATCTAATGTGGGTGCTGGGAACCGAACCTGGATCCTCTGCAGTGGCAGTCCACTAACCCATTTCTCCAGCCTCCTTTTAAGTTTCTTTTTTCTTAACAACCTTGAAGTTTTTCATTTGTTTCCCAGTGATGGCATTTAGCTCCCACCCTGTCCCCTGGTGTATGGCCCAGGGTTTGACTTGGATTCAGTTCAGTCAATCTGGCACCCAGGTGACACCATGCACTCACTCATCCGGAGGGGCTGACTTCTAATTCCCCCAGTACGTGCTGCTGAGGCCGGTCACTGTGTTCAGGTGCGCCAGCCCAATTTCTTATTGCAAATGACGGGTCTGCTCCACCAACCAAGCAATACGTGGAGGTGATGATCCGCATCAGCCACAGCGAATCTGAAATGCTTTACAGAGGCTCGGCACCTAAGTCTCGAATCCTTTTGTAAAACAGTGATCATCTTGTGATTTCTGAACTCTATGCTCCAGCCTCAGATGTTTCCACATCTGCAAAAGGAACATCTGGCTGGGTCCTGTCCAGATCCGGTATGCTCCAGGAGGTGGGTGAGAGGGATTGACGCCACTGGCTTCTTCAGTGCAGGGGCCTGCCTGAGGAGCCGCCTTCTCCTGCCCTCTCCCCTCTCAGGTAACGAGACCAACACTTGCATGTGCCTCAACGCCACCGTGTGTGAGGTCTTCCAGAAGGGCTACCTGATGCTGTACCCCTTCAGCACCGAGTACTGCCTCATCTGCTGCTCCGTGCTCTTCGTCATGTGGAAGAATGTGGGCCGCCGCCTGGCAGCCCACCCGGCTGCCCACCCCAACAGACCGCCCTTCCGCCTGCACGGGGCCATCTTTGGGCCGCTGCTGGGCCTTTTGGCGCTGGTGGCTGGCGTGTGTGTCTTTGTGCTCTTCCAGATCGAGGCGAGCGGCCCTGATATCGCCCGCCAGTACTTCACCCTCTACTACGCGTTCTACGTGGCCGTGCTGCCCGCCATGAGCCTGGCGTGCCTGGCGGGCACAGCCATCCATGGGCTGGAGGAGCGCGAACTGGACACACTCAAGAACCCCACGCGCAGCCTGGATGTGGTGCTGCTGATGGGTGCCGCACTGGGCCAGATGGGCATCGCCTACTTCTCCATCGTGGCTATCGTGGCCACGCAGCCCCGAGAGCTGCTCAACCAGCTCATCCTGGCTTATTCGCTGCTGCTTATCCTGCAGCACATCACGCAGAACCTCTTCATCATCGAGGGCCTGCACCGCCGACCCCTCTGGGAGCCTGTGCTCTCCCCAGGGATGGAGAAGCAGGATGCTGAGCTGCCCCGCAGAGGCTCCCTGCGCGAGCTGGGTCAGGACCTGCGCAGAGCCTCCAGGGCCTACATCCACTCCTACAGTCACCTCAACTGGAAACGAAGGACGCTCAAGGAGATATCCCTCTTCCTCATCCTCTGCAATGTCACGGTGAGTGTCTGGGCAGAGCCTCGTGGAGCGTAAGTGTGCTGTGGTATGTGGACCGAGAGCCCCTCACTCTGGGAGTCCCTCGTCTCTTTCCAACTAGTGTGATGCTGCCTGAGAGCCGGGAGTATCCCTGGCAGCTCCCTGCAAGCTGCCTGGGCTCAGCACCTAGCAAAGGTTCTGACCCCAAAAGCTTGCAGTCTAGACAGAGGAGATGCCACGGGGCTGGCCAGAAAATGAACACTGAACTCATCATCCATTGAATTTGGCCAAAAGAACAGCCTAGAACTACCTATTTTCTATTAACCCCTAGTGGAAGAGGTTAGTGCTAATCTCTTAGCCTCTGGTGGCTGCTAAATCACAGACCCAAAGATCCATGTACACACTTCCTGTAATCATCACGGTACCTACAAAAGACAGGCAATGTAACTGTCTACCCCCTCTGCCAAATTGAGGCTTATGTTGTCTGACTGGTCCAGCTCTCAGAGCCTGTAAGCGGCAGATATGGGACAGCTCTGGGTTGTTTAGCTCCAAACCTCTAAAAGCACCCAAAACATACTGCAGGTGTGAAACAGCTGATCCACGCAGAGAAGAAATGATAAACTGACTTTAAACTGTGTCAAGAGACGGAAGTACAGGTCCCAAGAGCCAAGACAGGTTTCTGGGAGGTTGACAAGATAAATGTGGGCTTTGGAGAATGGGCAGAATTCTCATGAGAGGGCAGGAGGGGGTTGCAGGTGGCTGTAACTAGCAGAAGTAGTAAAGCCTGAGCTTGGGGCTTAGAGCACAAACAATTCAGCTTGGCTGCATAGATTTCTTGCTGGGTGGTCCTGCCAAATGCCATGTGTAGAAGCAGTCCTCTGGGGCCCCGCCTGGCCCCAGGTAAGCCAAGGCAGCCAGGGCTCTTTGTGTCAGGGGTGAGGGAGATGCCAGGGCTGGATGGACACCTCGCTTGGAAAGCCCCAGGGTGATGTGGGAACAGCGAGTTGCAGACACAGCTGGTTCCAGGTCAGCACCCCCCCCCCTGAGCTGAGCACTTTAAGATTTAGGAAAGGCCCTCCCTCACCCAGCAGCCTCCTCTCTCTCTCCAGCTGTGGATGATGCCGGCGTTTGGCATACACCCTGAGTTTGAGAACGGGCTGGAAAAGGATTTCTATGGCTACAGGACCTGGTTCACCATTGTCAACTTCGGCCTGCCTCTGGGGGTCTTCTACCGCATGCACTCTGTTGGGGGACTGGTGGAGGTCTACCTGGGGGCCTGAGTGCTGAAGGAACCCAGTCACAGCAGAACCCCGAAAGTGCCAAGACAGAAAAAAAAAGTTGGAGTATCTGGGCAGACACATCACACCAGGAGGTACAGAAACCTGCCAGGAGTTCCCAAAGCAACTTTCCTCAACCTGACTGAGAGATGAGGGTGTGCTTGGAGCTCAAAGGGCAGAGCTTGGAAACAGAGCCTGAGCATAACCTGACCAGAGCCTCTTCACAACAGTCCATGTAGTCAAGGATGTCCCCGGGGGACAGGCAAAGGCTGCTGTCTGTGATGGTCAGTATGAAATCATGGAGTCTGGGAGCTGGAAGAGGCCGATTCCTTCTGTGGGAGAGACTCATAGACATCCTGGAGGCTCAGAACTCCTACTGGGAGCTCGGAACTCCTACTCCTACAGCACTCCAAAGTTGGCAGGCAGCCCTGGCCCCCTCCCCACACACACCCCATCACCTAATGAGCTCATTAATTAGCTGCCAGGCAGAGCCCAACAGCTCTTTCCTGCTTCCATAAACCCTGTTTGTTTGATCGATTCCACTCGGCCTTTGTGGCATTTGTTCCTGGGGACAGAACTGCTGCTCTAGGTGCAGTGAGAAGGATGGTCCTCTCAAGCAAGGCAGTCCTGTTCCTCAGCCAGGAGTGGTCTACACCTGACCCTCTCTGTCTGGTCCATAGACAAGCAGGAAGAGATGGGCCTGGGCTTGCACAGCCCTGACCTCCACCCTTTGCCACTACTGCCTCTTGGAATGGAGCCTCGGGGACGTTTTTTGCAACTGGCTCACTATGGGTGGTCACTGTAGCCTCTGCCTTCCCAGTGCCCAGGCCTGCCTGGTCCTCTGAGCCACTGGGTGGAGCAGGAAGGTGAGCACTCAGACGACAGCGCTCCATCCATCTCTCTGAGCCCAGAACAAATATGTCCAGGGCGAGGCCCCAAGAGTGCTGCGCTGGCCCCGCAGCCAAGTCTCTGCCCTTCCTGAACTCCCCTGCTCCCACGAAGGCTTCACACTGCCAAGCCCAGGGATGATGACCCAGGCCTGCTCAACACTGGTTCTGGCTACCTGAGGTCATACAGAGAACTTACAGTCAGGCCTTTGGCTCCTCCTGTGTGGGCTTTTCTCTGGGTAGCCACAATCAAATCCTGGGTGACAAGAGCCCAGGTACAGTTTCACACACACACACACACACACACACACACACCAAATGACATTTGATGGTTCAGTCATGAGGCAAGAGTCCTCAGAGGATGGACTCTGGGGTACAGAGTCCCCAGCTGCCCTGAAGATAGGTGCCCTAGCCAGATACCTCCCCCAACTCCAGGCACAGAGGCACAGCACAGAGAGGGACGTTTTATTGTGTGAAGTGGCCAGTTGTACAGAGCGAACATTGTACAGACACAGGTGGGCCAAGGGTGACCCGGAGGCCAAAGCCGGGACAGGTAGAATGTGGCACCCCCACCACCCAGGCAGCAGGTAAGGCAGGGACACCGGCATCCTTCAGGCCCCACCAGCCAGGCAACCTCCACTGGCCCAAGGTCAGCAACAGGGGACCCTCAAGACCCCACTCCAAGCCCCTAGGAGCACATTCTCCAGTCTTGCCTTATAAGCTGCCAGCCCCCAGCCTCCTCCGCTGGCAGCTCAGCCACTCTTCCTGTAAGGCCCCGGCAGGGAGAGGGCTTGGAACAGAAGTCTCAGTCTGGGTGGCCAGGACTCCCAGGCACCATGACCAGGTGCCCCATGGGACAGCACATGGCTCCTTTTTGGGAAAACCTATTGGGGCACAGTGACCTGGAATCTTCTGGGGGCAGGCAGCACAAGAGTAGGTCTTGAAGGAGGAGCCAGAGTGGGCAGGGACTGTGGTGGGGCTTGAATCTCTGGAGACAAGAGGCTCCTAGGAGAACAGCCTGGAGGACAGAGGGGACTTTTCTTTTCAACTCCCTGTGGTCTCCAGCCACAATGGGCACCTGCCATCCAGGACCAAGCACTCCACCTGCCGCACACCCCGATAGGGCCTTTAACTTGGGGAAGCACTGGGGACTAGGACCGGCCCTCCTGGCCCTGTCCCCTCCGGCCTCCATCCTCACACCCGCTGGATCTCAAACAGCTTCACGTCAGTGTCGTACCAGATGGGCGGGTCCACGTTCCTACAGAGGGAGTGGGCTGTCACCTTCTACAAGGCTGTACTTTGTGGAACACCCCCCTCCGCAGGATGTGACTTCCCTACCCCTTGGAGGGCCCACCTCAGGTAGATGACGCCCCACATGTAGGTGCGGAACCACATGGCGGTGCCTGAGTTCGCCTGGTACTTGCGGATGAGGATGGGGTGGGGTACAGGCAGAAGCCCCACTAGGGTGCCATGCTGCAGAAACCTCAGGATCTCAGACTCATCCGTCAGGCCCCTAGAAGAAGAGGTGGGGCCTCCAGCATGTTCACGCATGCTCCCCATCACACCCGCCCAAGCCTGGGCTGACCCCTCTTCTAAGCCCCGCCCCTCCTGCCTCACCCAGCTTCTGGACTCACTTGTCGATGCAGATCTTCTCGACCTGGGGAACTAGCACCTGCAGCAGGCGCATGATGGTCTGTAGAGGCAGCTTTGACTTCCAGGACAAGATCTGTGAGAGCCACACCCAGAGCTATGGGACAGGCTTGACCTTGACCCAGAGCCACAGGCTCCCCAGGACAGGAGCATGACACTGCCTGAGTACAGCATGGCCTGCACTGTGAAGGGCCCCATGATGGGGAACTGCTGCTAATGGAAAGAGCCCAGGCTATGCTGAGCAGTGCCACGGGCCAGCTGCTGTGCCTTCCGGGAGACTGTCCCCTCTAATCCTCACAATGGCCAGGTGGCACGATTATAAGGACATTTATTATGGTCATCCAGGGCAATCAGTGGGGCTCCCAGGAAACACACAGGGAGTGGAAGCGATTCGGGGAGGGGCTCAGCAAGGGTGATTGACAGAGGCCTCAGTCATATGGGCAACTGCTGAAAGGTCAGACACGAGGCAAGGTCAGCGGCTGGAAGGACCGTCCCTCAGCCTGACCTCTAGGCCCAAGGTCTTTGTTCCTTCTTAGCCTCATCCTTCCCTGGGATGGAGCTCTGACAGCCCCTGCTCGGTGCTGCTGCCCAAACCCCGGTTCCCAGCTCCTCCTCCAGCTGTGTCCCTCACCCAATCTGATGTCGGGCTCCACTGGCCACTGGACGATGCATTGGACAATCGCCGCTGCTCTCTCCATGTTTGGCTGGGCTCCTGGTTCCCAGAAAGGAATGAAAGTGACCAGGGAAGGAATGGGTACAGGGTGCAGCCATAGAGGAACAATAAGTCTCCTCTGGCCTCACTCCAGGGCTGTGAGGGAGGTTTGCTGCACCAGAGGGTGAGTTCAGACCTGTACCCTTTGCCCTGGACCCAAGGCGCAGCCCAGCCCAGCCTAGCCCAGTGACAGGTTTAGGGCCGGGGGCTGACAGAGAAGACGGGGTAAAGGCCAGACTCAGATAAGGCTGGTGGATGAGGAACCCAGAGGTCACGCAGCTTTACTGTGACCAGTAAACAAGGGAGAGAGGTCTGTAAATGGCCTGTCCCCCTGGCTCAGCGATGCCAGACCTGATCCCCTTGTTCTAAGACAGCAACCTCAGAGTGCACCGGCCTTGCCCACTCCTACACTCAAGGGTTCAGAGCGAAAGGCAATGAAGTTACATAACACCACCCCCCAAGTACCTCCAGTGCCTACCCCTTCAGATGGGCTGCCTTCTGCTGAGCTCTGCTGGGATTCGGGCTCTAGAGACCGCAAGGTACCATCCTCTGACACCTGGGATTTCTCTGTCAGCTTGTCGATGCCTGAGGGAGACAAGGGACAGAGAGAGGGTCATAGTGTGCTCCCCAATCAAAGCAGAGTCAGTGTGTCTGTCCTTCCCTCCTAGAGCCACTTTCAGCTCTGAGCCCGGTCCTTGTCCCTCCTCCTCAACCCCCAAACCAAAATACTTCCACCCCCACATGCTGTTAAATTCCTTCTCCTCAGCTTCCTAGACAGGAACGACACCCCAGAGATCACACACACCCTAACAATGCTGCCCCCCAACCAAGCCCCACACGCTCCCAGCCTGTTGCCATCCAGACCTGGAGTGGCCACCAGGCTGGTCTTTAGGGTGCCTGGCTCCGCAGGGGCAGCAGGGCGGGAACCCTCCATGGAGGCGCCCTCCTGGGAACCAGCACGGGACAGGGGCTCCGGCGTCTTCCGCCGCCGCTGAAGTGCCTTGTGGATGGAGGGTGGGTCAGTGGGCAGGTTGGCCAGCTGGTGGAAGACTCCACGCTTCCGGATGATGGCGTAGACCAGGTTGGAATTGCCTGCGGGAGGAACGAGTCTGTCCTCAGCCGGTTTGCTTCCCACTCCACCTCTGGGCTGGCTTCCGGGACTAGAGAGCAGTTTGTTAAACCAGACGGCTTCTTCCCCAGGGACAAGAACTGGACAGGGTGCCCAGAGAGGGAGCAGGGTGGGCCCAGCCATTTTGGCTGGTTAGGCTACAGGAGATACCAAAAAGTTAGGTTGTAGGGATGCCTGATGTTAGGCTGTGGGTCATGCCAAGAAGTTAGGCTATGGGGATGCCCAAATGTCAGGCCATGGGAATGCCAAGAAATTAGGTGGTGAGGATGCCCAGATTTGGGGTTACGGGGAAACAGCTCTGAGCTGAGCTCCTCAGTACCCTTATGGTATCTTGAGATCCCCTTGCAGCTGAGCACTACTGGGGTGTCACCTGGCATGATGGGGCTGTCTGAGCCCCACATTCTCTACGCCAGCCCAGCACTAAATATGTGCCCCTCTCAGCGAGCCACAGAGAAGTCCAGGAGAACACTGTTGTGTGCCCCTGTCCTCCATCATCTACCTCCGAGCTCCCGAAGCTGTCAGGGGGGAGGCCCAGCTTTTGAGAGCCCTTGTGTCCCCATCTGCCTCTCATCCTGTGTCACAGCACACTGCCTTTAGCTTGACATCCACCCCAGGGCCTTTGCACACGCCCCCTGCAATGCTTTTCTGCCCACCTTACTCTCGTTCATCACTCATATATACATCCAAATTTTACTTATTTTGGAAATAGTAACAATAATTGCTAATGTTTGAGTTGCTGTGCATTTTATGTGAGTTATTAAGCTTCTTATCCTCTAAGAGAGAGTTTGTTTGTTTGTTTGTTTGTTTGTTTGTTTTCATTTGTTTGTTGTTTGAGACACAATTTCTCTTTGTATTTTTGGCTGTCCTGGAATTTACACTCTAGACCAGACTGGCCTTCAAATCAGAAATCCATCATTATGAGCACCTTACAGATGAGGGACCAAGGTTCAGAGGCTGACTTGCTCATGCCACAGAGCACATGGATGGCCAGGTCTGGATTTGCACCTGTGACATTGGTACGGTGCCCCTTGTGACAGCCAGGAGGCTCTTTCTACGCTGAGCTTTCCAGCTGCCCAACTCTAAATGACCTCTTTTGTCTAGTGGGTCAGGCTGCCAGCCTAAAGCCTCCCTCTGTGATTCCATGCCTAGCTGTGGGCTGCAGGAGGGATGGAGCAGACCTTCTTTAATTCCCCCACTTCTTCTCCCTATACCCAGGTATGCCGCAGGTGCTCAATAAGTGCATGGGCAAGATTCCTGGGCTGGGGCTTCCTTATGTAGGGGCTCAAGCCAGTGCCTCACCATCAAACTGGTACTGGATAATGTTGTTGAAGACCTCCAGGAGGAAGAAGACCAGGTGGTGGTTCTGGGAAGCTGAGAAGAGGAACCAGGTGGTAGAGAAGGCCTCCAGCAGGTGCAGGAGCTTGTTGGCAGTCACCATAGACAGGCTCTTGAGGTAGGGTGACACTACAAGGGAGGAATCAGCTTGTTCTGGGCCATCCCTGCAAATTCCAGGCCAGTGCAGAACAGCTCACCTCAACCAATTCCCTCTGTCCCCTGCAGAGCACCCCCCCAGATCTATGAGGCTGGTGCCCCTCATCACCCCCACAACCTCAAAGACACATTCAGCTCATCTCTTCCAGGCATCTCCCCAACCCAGAGGGAGGAAGGACAGGGACAAGGATATAAAGAAATCAGGGTTTAGAGAGTGTTATAAATTGAGCCCAAGTTCCCCAGCAATAAAATGACAGGGCAGGGCTGCTGACTCGGGATGTGACATCTTCCAAGAGTGACAGGCTGTGTCATTAGATATGTACTCCTTGCCACAGCTTTGTAAGTGGGAATCAGAGAGAGAGCCACAGCTTGACCTATGTGTGATCCCAACCCCCGTCAGCCACCTGCCCTTTTTCCCTGGCTCAGCTGAAGGCCCCAGAGGGTGAGCACAGGGCCTGTCTTGTTCTCAGAGCTGGCCTTGCTTGTTCAGAAAATCAGTTAGAACCATAAAACAGAATCAAGGGATCAACTAAGGGAAGGTACAGAGCTTACAACCTGGCAAGAGCCTTTAGGACCCCTGTGCTACCCCAAGACACTCAGAAGTTCAAATCACACCGTGATCAGTATGTTAGCTAGTTTCTACTGTCACCCTGACACAGCTTAGAATCACCCGGGAGGAGAGCTCAATGAAGAATTACCCACATCACTTTCGTGTGTGGGCAGGTCTATGGGGGGTTATCTTGATTGTTAATGGAGGTGGGAAGAGCCACTACGACTGTGGGTGGTACTGTTTCCTAAGAGTAAAGAAAGCTAGCTGAGCGTAAGCAGCCAGCAGGGCAGCAAGCCACAATCTGTTAGTTCCTCTGTTCCTGGCCATGAATGCCATGTAGCTAGCTGCTTCCGTTCCTGCCTTGACTTCCTCTTTCTGCTCAGGGATAGGCTACAGCCTGCAATTATAAGCCAGATAAACTTAAGGGTATTTGTTACGGCGGCAGGAATATAAACTAGACCTGTCAATGACACAAATGACCAAAAGACATCCACAAAGGTCATTTTGCTCCAACCCCAGACAACCAGAGCCCTCCTGCCTCCATTCCCAGAGAGCAGCCTGAAGGCCTTGATGATTCTGTTGATATCCCCACACCATGACTCCAACAGCCCAAACCTTTACTACTCAATACATAGCCAGCAGCCACATGTGGCCTTTAAATGCCTGCAATACAGTCAGTCTCAACTGAGATGTCCTGCATGGACCAAACATACACAAGACTTTGCAGACTGGGTATGAAACACAAAGGAAGCTACCACGGTGATTTTTATAGTTTGGAGGCAGTATTTTAAACTTGGTGGGTTGGATAAAGTGTGTTCCGAAGCGATTTAGAAGTTGTAGTTATTGTTGTGTGCACGGTGTGTATGTGTGTGTTTGTCTGTGAGGGTCATAGGACGATTTGGTGGAGTCGGTGCCTCCTTCCACTTCTACACCAGCCTTGCACGGCAAGAGCTTTTACCTGCCGAGACATTTCAACAGCACTCTGAAGCTTTCATCACCTGTTCTTGCTGGCCCTTACACAGTACTAGAAAACTTAGGTAACATGGCCAGCCATGAAGCCAGAGGCCTGGCAGCCTGTGGCCTGGTGCCACCTGCTGGTGATCACGGTAGTCTCTGGGCGCCTACCGTTGACCACAATGGTGAGCAGGCAGTCAAAGAGGGGTTGCAGCCGCTGGTGACCACTGGTGATGATTTTGTGGAATACCTGCACCGGGGAGGGAGAGGAATGGTGTAAGTTAGCCACCACTTCCAGACTCAGCCGAGAAGGGAACGTCACCCCAAGACCCCAGGGCTGACCATGCACACCCCCTTACCACAATGAGCAAATCTGCATGTGTGCCTGTGAAGACGGGAATGTCCATGGGCACGCGCACTGAGTAGGGCTTGTTCAGCCGTACCCCGAAGTTCCTCTCCCCACTCAGAAGCAGCAGGATAAAGACCCCGATGTGCATCAGGCCCACTCGAGCTGGAGGGAAAACACAGGAGGCACCACACAGGGTAGGGAGGGTAGAGGAAAACTCAAGCGAGGACGCATCTTCAGGGGCTCACGGGAAACCCCGTGTGGGAGGTTAGCAGCTCAAGGGAATCATGGGTGGGAGGTTAGGGCACTAGGCTTAAGCTTCTGGGAGGTACGACAGTCTGGCTGGACCCCACCCGAAATCAAGACCCCATTTCTACCCCAGCGTCACAGGCCCACCAGTTTCTTACATTGATCTGCCCGGGCGTCGTTGAGAAAATAGAGGATCGGAACCAGGATATCCAGGACGTCACTGCTCTTCAGCACAAAGAAGAGGAATTTCTGGGAATGAGAGAGGGGAGAGGTGGGCTGGGTCAAGGGGAGGGCTAGCCCTGCCCCACCTTCTCCCACCTGGGCTGGGGAGGCCCAGATGCTATGCCAGTCCTTGGACTCTGTGGACCCCACCAGCTATGCCCACCCACTCACCTCCTGTGTCTGCTGCCCTGGGACAGGGCCCTGGAGCCCACTCACCTTGTTGAAGTCACAGAGTTTCCAGAAGAGAACGAGCAACTCCTGGTGGAACTGGATTTTCTTTGTGGAGTTGGGAAGGTAGGTCTGGAGCAGGGGGTTGGACAGCAGCCGAGCTATCCCCTTGAGGATGAACTGGAAATCCTGGGAACGCAGAGCAGGAACTCTTCCAATCCAGCTCCCCCCAGCTCCGGATACCCCCTTTAAACGCCTCCTCATTCCCCCATAGCCTTGTCTACCTCCAGAACCCGGGTGTAGAGGCGCAGGTTTGGACATCACTGCTAGTACCCCGAGAAGTTCAGGCCCTGCCCCACCTCTAGCAGACCCCCTAGGGCGAGGATGCAGCTCCCTGAAACCCCCGATGGACCCCTGAACCCTGGAGCCTCCCTGACCACCTAGATTCCATGTAGACTGGTGCTGTCCTGCCCCACCTGCCCCTTCTCCCCATCCTCAGGGGAAGTGCTCCCCAGTTCTCATAGAACAGTCGCTCACTGAGCACACACCACGAGCCGGGCTGTGCTCGACTTCCTTCATGGGGTGGGGGCACGCTCAGTTACAGTCCCTCGCTGTGCCTCTGCAGAGCTTAGATCTCAGGAGCTGGACGCTTCCCCTCCACTTGAGTCTGCCTGGATATTAAAGCCACAGTTCCCTGCCATCCTCCCACCTCTGAACCCCAACATCACGGCAACACCCCCGCTTTTGGGAATCCTTGGTTACCCTGGCCCAGCTGAGGCTATGAACCCTTTGTTTTCTTTCCTTCTTTCTTGTGTTTATTTGCTTTTAAAGACAGGGTCTCCCGTAGTCCAGGCTAGCCCAGAACGACTAAATTTCTGAACCTCCTGCCTCCACTTCCCAGATGCTGGCTGTGCAGTCCAGCACTGCCATGTCCTTGGTGTGTAATGCTGGAGATTGGGGCTCTGTGCACGTTAGGCAGGTGTTCTACGAATTGAGCCACACCCTCCAACTCCACCAATCCTTTCAATGTAGTTAAGTCTCCCAAACACTGCTGTCGTTATTTTACTTAGAAAAGCCATGCTCCTTCATGCAGGGGGGCAGGGCTCCTCTAGCCCCACAAAGCCACAGCCATTGTGGAAGGTGGGCAGTTAGAACGCCCGACTCACCTCCTCACGGTGAATGCGGGACAGGTAGTTCACAAACAGGTTCTCGGGCCCTGGAGGCTGCCAAGGGGAGGAGCTAGGGTGAGCAGATCTCTCATGGTCTGCCTGGGTAGCAGCAGTGAGCACTGAGTAGTTGCGTAACGCCCAGGCACACCACGGGAGGCACCAGGGCCCAGAACCTCTGCTAAAGGAAGTACCATCTGCCCAGAGCCTCCCCTCCTCCAGTCCTTACATCAGCATCATCCATGGCAGTGCCAGTGGTGGTGCCATCCACGGTGGGGCTGGTGCTGGTGGCACTGTCATGGTCCAAGGTGACAATGAGCACCTGAGCAGCCTCCTCCACCAGGGGCTCCCGGTAGTCTGAGAAGAGCAGGTGGTTGTAGGGGATCCCGTAGCCCACAGGGTCATAGGCACACACGGTGTTGAGGAGCGAGGTGAAGAGGGGCAGTGCGTGTCTGCAAGGGAGAGCAGAGCAAGGCTGCAGGGACGCTCCCGTGGGCTGGCCTCCCCAGCCACAGGGGGGAGCTGCTGAGCCAAGCTGTATGCTAGGACCCAAGAGGCAGAAAAAAGAACGTGGTCTCTTCCTGAATAGAAAAGGTCCTCCCTATCCCTGCATGCAGCTGCCTCTGACCAGGGCCAAGCCGAGCCAAGAAGAGAGGAATCTGTTACAGGAGTGAGGGACTCCTGGCGGAGAACATGCTCACACCCTTTTCCATTCTTGGGGGCATGCACCCTCCACTGGGGCTTCAGACAAGAGGTCAGAAGAGCAGGGAAGGGACAGCTTTCCCCTGGAGAGCAGGACCCAGCTCCATCCCCCCTCCACTCCCAGGCTACAGGATGACTGGAATCAGGTCCAGATGTCAGGGGCCAAGCTCCAAATGCCTCCTCTTGCACATGAGGAGACTGAGATCCGAGAGGTTAGGTGAGCATGAGTGGCAGAGGGTGGCCGTTTGCCTGATGCAGCTATGAAAGGAAACTCTGGCCGGGCTCTGATTGTGGCCAGTGTTGAGGGGTCACTTGGGAGGCCTTCTCTTCTGGGGATAAAAAGAAGTCCAGCAGGGTACTAGGAAAACCCAAAGGAGGGAGCCATGCCATGCAGGGGTTTAGATTCCAGAACCAGGAAGGTTAAAAGTTTAGGATGCTAACGCCTGTGTCAGCTGGCTGTGCAGAGCCAGGGTGCATGCTTCAAATACTCTGTCCCACTGACACCCACATGTATGCATAAGTGTCCCCATTTTCCTCAAGTGCCCTCCCCATGGTCTAGACTCCTCCATCTATCAGGGTGGTCCTCAGACCCTCTTCTCCACACACTGTCCCAAAGGGCAACCACAGCCACATGTGGCCCGCTACTGAGTACTGTTAAGTGGTTGGTCCAGTTGAAGCAAGCTTGAAGCGCAGACCCTGGGGAAAGTAGCATGAGAGAGGGAAAGGCAAACGATCTTGATAGTTCTATATACTCAATAAGTTTAATACTCGCCTTTAAGAAAAACATACCAAGTTAAATAAAATACATAAATCTTCTTTCTTCTTGCTTTTGAGACAGGGTCTTATGTACCCCAGGCTTGCCTAGAACTCACCAGTAGCCAAGGATGACCCTAAACATCTTGACTCTTCTGCCTCCATCTCCAGAATGCTGCTGGGATTACATCAGTGTGCCACCTCACCCAGTTCACCCCTGGTTCAATGCACACTAGGCAAGAACTCTATACACAAAGCTACATGCCCCTCACATTACATTCCTACTGAAGAATGTGGCTCTAGATGGAAGACCTGGACTTGGCCACTCAGGGCCCCCAAGAAGTTTTGAGACCCTGTTTTAAAGGTGTGGCGAAATTATAGTTTCATGCCACCAGGGGGCAGCACGTCTCCTCAAATAAAACCAACAGGGCCGGCACTGAGTGCCTGCAACCAGACCAGATAGGCAGGCAGCCTCTCTCTTACCTGTTCTCTGTGGAGCAGAAGAACTGAACCCAGGGGTTGGTGCTGCCACTTTCTGGCGATGGCGGCAGATACATGGCCTCTGAGAAGCACGTCAACAGAAGCTTCAAGAGCTCCATCCTGCAGGGAGGACGGGAAAGGCTACATTAGGACCCAGTCTCCCCCTAAGAGGTGCTGCCAATTGGACCCACCACCCTGGCCAAGGTCCATGGGGGAAAAATGATCCCTGTTCCTCCCTGTAAGGCCAAGGTTGCATGGTAAGTGGGTTGGGTCTTCTTAAAGACCCTGTGGGTCTCTGAGCTATGCAAAGGCCAGCCCGGTCCAGCTTACCGGTTCATGTCATGGATATAGTTGGGCTGTGGGGAGTGAGCAAAGCCCACACCAGCCTCCCAGATGTATTCACAGCTGTCCAGGGAATGGACATCTTCCGCTGACTCCTAGGAACAGGCAACGGTGATTGTGGAAGATGGGGGTGGGGATTTCACAGCAGCGAGAAGAGGGCCCTGACTACCCAAGCTTCCCACTGTCCCCAACATACCCCAACATTCTCCTAAAGTCACCCCCAACTCATGTGCTAGGTCCTAATATACAAGGACAGAAGCAAGCGCTGTTGGATTTCTTTTTAAGCTCGTTTTTCTTCAGTCTTAACATTGATTATTTTACTCGCTGAGTCCAGTCTGAGGCAGGGAGAGAAGGGAAGGAAGATTGGGGGAATGGGGTGCGGCCGGCTGAGGAGAAAGTAGTCCTTGTGGAGTCCCTGAGTAAAAAGGCAGGCTTCCCAGTTCCAGCCCGGCCTGTGCCCCTCCCACCTCAGGCAGAGAAGACAATAGATGCTTGTGCATGGCTGCCTGGGAGACAGGGACAGGCTGGACACCAGCTGGCTCCTCTCCATAGTACAGCCCCCACCCCACCCAGAATATGTGTACCTAACTGACCTGCTCTCCCTATTCCTGTACCCTGCATCCAGGGGTACCATAACTGTCCTGGCCCCAATAGGCCCAGAGCCCAGCCTGGGGGGAGGGGGTGGTGTTTGTCTCACCACATTGCTCCTCCGGTGGTTCTGCACAGTGAAGTCTGGGCAGAAGAGCAAGTCGGCGATGGCCAGGAGCAAGGACTCAGCCAAGGGCCGAGCGATCTCATCCTCTTCCTCACCCTGCAAAAGAGGCAGGCTGCTCAGTGGAGGCTGGCCAAGGATGGGTGGCCCCAGGGCTTGTGGGTGTAGGACAGGGACTGGCCCTCAGCTGGCACCGGTAGACAGAGGGAGGGAGGTGTAAGAGAAGACAAGATGAATTCCTGCTAACCCCAAACCACCCTTCGCCAGAACAGGGCAGGGCAGAGATGAAAACTGAGAAGAGTGGGAAATGCCCCCTCAGGAGAGGTGCTGGGTACCAAGCTCAAGGGTCTCAGCTCTCTTGGAAATCATGAAGTTTCCACCCTTGGCGCTTGCCTGGAGATAAGCCCAGAGCAGATGGGGTCTGGGAGAAGGCAGCATGGTCTCTTTGGACCTTCTAAGGACAGAGTTACTGGGCCCTGTCCTTGTGCCCCTGCTCCAGGCTGTAGGAGACAGGGGCGAGGGCCCCTTGGGAGGCACACTGAGGGCCTGAAGAGTCCTTACTGGTTCCTTTCCCCTCCCCCTAGCCCCCTCCCCTACACTTCCTAAATAGCAGGTGGCCTTGCCAGGGTCCTCCCGCCCCCCTGGCCAGGCCCACAGACCCCTCCACGCCCTGCCCCGGGCACAGTGGACCAGAAGAAGCCCCTCCAGTCCGGGTCCTCGAAGATGTAAGGCAGCACTCGGGTGAGTAGCCGGCTGCAGTTCAGGACGACCTGTTTCTCCTTCTCCGAGTGGCAGCCACTCTCCGCCCCTTGCACCAGCTTCTCCACAGCCTGTGGGGACAGGCAGCAAGGGAGGAGCCTGTAAAGTGACCCTTTGGGTTCAGGCCACCCAGGCTTCAGAGGTCAGCTGGCTCAGGGGGATTGCAATGTGTGTGTGGGTGGGGGGTGGGGAACACAACGAGAGCATCAGGGCAGAGTCCACCCCACTGGACGGCCATCACCTCATCTGTGTCGCTCTGCCCTTAAGGAGCGCGTACCCACATTTGGGCACATCTTACTTTCTTCTGAGAGCCTCTTTTTCTCCTAAGCCCTTGTCTAACCCTATCTAAAAATACCCTTTTAAAAAGTTAAGACAAAACAAGACAAAAAGGTTGGGTCCGGAGACACATCTCTGCAGTTAGCAATATGTGCTGTTTCACTGGACAAGGTGGTGCACGCCTTTAATTCCAGCACTCAGGAGGCAGAGGCAGATGGAGCCCTGTGATTCAAGGTCAGCCTGCTCTATATAGTGAGTTCTAGGGCCGCCAGGGCTATGTAGAGAGACACTCAACAAAACAAAACAAACAACAATAACAACAAAACCAACATATTGTCCTTGCAGAGGGCCCAGGATTCAGGTCCCAGCACCTGCATGTTGGCTCACAACCATTCATTAGTCCAGTTCCGGGGGATCCAATGCCTTCTTTTCAATTCCACAGGCATCAGGCATGCACATGAAACATATATATATATATATGTATGTATATATATATATATATATACATATATATATATATATACACATGCAGGCAAAACACTCATACAGATAAAAGAAAATAAACAAATCTACTTAAAAAAAAAAAAAGAACTCAGAAGTAATAGGAAAATTAACAACAGCACCTCACAGGGAAAGCAAAGTGAGCTAGTGTGTGGAAAACAGTGAACAAGACAGCATAAAGCTCTCATAACTGGTGGTTGCCATGATTACATTCCCCTTATCCTCACCAGGGAGAACTCTAGGCAAAGGGATAGGTCCTCCAGGGCTATTGCAAATGAGTGTCCTGTCCTGCAGACGGGGCCATTTGGCTACCCTGGAGAGGGTGGGGACAGCAGGGAGGGGCCAGACATCCCTTACCTTGTAGCACAGGGTGGCCAGGTTAGAGGGTGACTCCTCGCGCACAGCTCGGATCTCTGCTGCCGGCACCAAAGCAAAGACATCTTGCACCGCGGTGGCTGTGTCTGCCCAGAACTGGTCCCAAAAGGCATCGTCAGTGGCTTCCACAGGCTACGGTAGAAGCCAGTGTCCAGAGTTACACAACCCTTACCAATAGAGTCACAGATGAACCCCGGCAGGGAGGCCATAGCCACTGTCCTCCATCCCAGGCAGCCTCCCCGTCTGGATGAGGGGCCTCTTCAGCTGCCGCAGGATGAAGTGTACATGGTCAACGTCAGGCAGGTACTATAGCCTAGGGTGAATCCAGAACCCTCTGCAAGGACCAATAAGTTGGGTTGTGTTGTTCTTGTGGTTTGTTTTGTTTTGTTGAGGGTCTGTCTACACATCCCTTGTTGTCCTAGAACTCACTATCTAGGCTGACCTTGAACTCATAGAGATCAGCCTGTTTCTGCCTCTTGACTGCTGGAATTAAAAATGTGAGTCCCCAAGACTTTGTGCAACCCTGGCTAAGTCCTCATCCTCCTCTGAAAGAGAAGCTGACATCCTCACTAGGCCACATTCCAAGGCCACACCAGTAGGTCAAGTGTCTAGGACCTAGCTAGACCAAGGCTCTTCCCCCAGGACATATGCATTCCAGTTACAGTCACCAATACTGTCTTCCCCCTTGAAGCTCTTCCTCAGCACATCTACTAAGTGCCAAGCCCATTGACCCTTCCCCACATGCTCCCCTCAAAACTCACTGCCGGTCCAGTCACTTTCTGGGAGCTCCAGCCTCATACACGCCCCAATGCACCAAAGCAAATGGCCAAAGTCACCACACCTTCACATAAGGGCCTCTGGGCTCCCCACTGCCTGCTGGGTCAAGTCTAAACATCGGCTCAACATTCAGCCAAGATCTTAAACACAACGCCATTGCCGGTGCACAGAAGCCGTGGAAAGGACCTCCATCACTCACACTTCAGGACTGATGGAGAGGGCCTGTAAACCCAACACTTGGGAAGGTCAGAAGTGCAAGCTCATTCCCAACTACATAGTGAGTGAGTTCAAGGCCAGCCTAGGAGTCAACGGACCACATCTCAAAACAACAAATACATACTCCTGTATTTACTATCCCTAGACCTGACCCCAGCAAATTTCTTCTGTTTTGATCGGGCTGTCCCCTTTTCCCACTATACTCTTTTCATTTCAAAAATAATTACAAAATCCTACAGGTCTGGGACCAGGGCTACACAGACAAACCCTTTTTCAAAAGAAAGAAAGGGGAAAGAAAGGAAAATGCCTCCCTAGGATCAGGTTGTAGGCAAGCCTGCAGGGCGTGTTTTTAAGCAGTGGCTGATGGGACAGGCCCAGCCATCGTGGGTGGAGCCATCCCTGAGCTGATGGTCCTGTAAGAACAGTTCTATCAGAAAGCAGGCTGAGCAAGCCAAGAAGCAGCGCCCCTCCATGGCCTCTGTATTAGCTCCCGCCTCCAGGTCCCTGCCCTGCATGAGTTCCTGCCTTGGCTTCCCTATGTGATGCACTGTTACCTGGAAGTGTAAGCAGAATAAACCCTTTCTTCCCCAAGTTGCTTTGGTCATAGTGTTTCACTGCTACGGACAGGCCCGCTCCCACCTGGAAACCTCCAGCCTCTGTGCATCACATTCTTCGCTCAGGTCTAGATGTCTCACAGCCCAGCAGCCTGGCATGGCTCCGCTCTTGCAGGTGAGGCAGATGACAGGTGCTGAGGCGCTCGTGAGTCCTGACAAGGCTGAGTGCCAGGGCGCTGTAGCTGACTGCCAAAGCTGGGGCTGTAGCTTCACCAAACTGGCCTCCTCACTCCACTCTGGGGAGCCCCATCGTAACTTGTGGCTGCACCCTCAGTCCCAGAACTGGTAGAGCAAGTTAGCTGGAGGTAAACAAAGGCCAAAGGAGGGGCCCTGGAGCTGGGGTTTGCTGAACCTCAGCCTCACCAGCCATCTGAACACACTGAAGTGGAGAGGAAGGGGGTTGTTGCAATGGCAGGAGACCCCACTCCTAGTGGCCTGGAGCCAGAGCAGGGTGAGAAAGGACATCTCACAGGAAAGGCCTGTGGAGCAGTCCCCATTGATAACGCCTCTGGAAATCTGCCACCTCCAATACGCAGCCAACCTTTCAGGTAATCACCACCCCTTAAAGGGGCAGAAGGCCTCCCCCCCCCTCTGCACACACGCACACACACACACAGCGCACAAATGGACCTGATTCTGACCCATTTCATTAGGCAAGCATCACCTAGGGACTGAAACCCAAGTCAAAAACAAGCACCTATCTTTCTGCCCACCCCCCCCCCCACCTTTTTCATGTAGCCAGAGCTAGCCTGGAATTCTCTATATACACCAGGCTGGTCTAACAACCATAACCCTACAGCCTCCATCTCCCAAGACCTGGGATTGCACCATACCTGGCTGTGGAAATCAAACGTTCACATCTTCACGACCCCCCCCCCAGCTTCTCTCATGATGGAGACTGAACCTACGACCAACCTCATGACTGCTAGTCTCAGCAGGCACCTCCTCCCGCGACCCCACTGTGCCTTAGACATTTGCACTGGTTGAGGGACCAACTGTAGCTTGAAAACATTTCTTATTTTTTTATTTACGTGTATGTATGTTTTTCTCTGTGTATACACATGCATGAGGTGTGCCTGTGGAGGGCAGAAGAAGGTGCTGGGTCTCCCAGAGCTGGAGTCATAGGTGGTTGTGAACCACTCAATGTGGGTGCTGCAAACCAAATTCTTGAGAGTTTAGGGAACCCTCTTAACCACTCTCCATCTCTCCAGCCCCCAGCTCTGGCTTTAACAGTCTTCTTCTGAGGTGGGAGTGACAAGAGGCAAAATCAGCAGTGATCTAGTCCAATACGATGATATGCCTGGACAGGTGATCAAAGCATTCTAGGCACACACGTGTGCATGCATATGAACACACATCTATCAGCTCTTACCCTGGCCCTCAGCAGAACATCCTCAAATAGGCAAGATCTGGGGGAGAGTCTCTGATCCTGTAACTCCCCACTCTGGGGCCCCAGCCAAGTAATGAAAGAGTCAAGAAACACTGGCCAGTGTCACTGGCCTCAGAGTTAGGGTTAAGCCCTGCCCAGGGCTGGCCAACAGGGCAGGAAGAAAACAGGATGCAGGGCAGGAAGGCAGGGAAGGCTGACCCACAAGAGCTCAGGCCCAGGCTACAGGAAAGGGTCCAGCTTGTCTACTGCCCAAAGCATGGCCTCGGAGGGCCTAGATGTGAGGTCATCCTGTGGTCAACACACCTGCAGTGCCTTGGGGACACTGAGTGCTAAGATCCAGGAGGACCATCTCAGACCAGGTTCTTGAACCCCAGCTGCCCAAAGCTGATCACCACAGAGAGTCCAAGGCTTTGGCCCCCTCCCACCCATGAGAGTCCCAGGCTTACAGGAAGGCCCATGGACTGGTGAAATGGCTCAGCAGTAAAGCACTTGGTAAAAATGCCTGGGAAACGCACTTTATGCTTGCTGTCAAGCCTGATAACATAAGTTCCACCCCTAGGATCCACATGGTAGAGGAAAAGAACTGACTCCCACAAGTTGTCCTCTGACCTCCACAAATATACCATGGTGCATGTGTACACATACACATACATATATATGTACACATATAATATAACTTGAAAAGAAGGAGACAGATGGGAGAGGAGGAGGAAAAGGAGAAGAGGAGGGAAAGAAGAGGGAAGAGGGGGAGGGGGAGAAGGAGAGGGAGAATAGCCCAGGCTGGGTTTCCAGCTCTAGGCCCTGATCCAAGCAACTGACTATCTTCAGCTAAGGATAACAGACCATATCAGCCAGGGACAGACAGACTGATACAGTCTTCTTGGGTGTGTGCCTAAGCAGGTCCCCTTTCACCTTTTTAGATCTTGTTGGGTTCATCCTGCTACCAAGGGACCTGCTGAGTCTACCACACCATCTTCCAGCAAGGCAGCTCCTCCCCAGGCAGGTAAACACAGGGGCTCCCTCCTCCCTCCCTGTCTCTCTGTACTATGCCAGATGCCACATGCCACCCTTTTCTGCTACCCACAGACCTAGTGTCTCATCTGTGAGGTTCTGGAACAAGCCATGGAGAGCAAACAGAAGCAGTTTCTGGTTTTCATCACGTGCCTCTCAGCTGGAAATCTAGGGGCCATGGCATTTCTGTTTTCTGCCTCTGACCTTTCCAAGGTGGGCAGCAAAGTGTAGCAGTAGAGGTCTGCCCTCTAGGGCTGGGACTGGCTGGTTGTGGAACTCCTGATCCCACTCAAACTGGCCAAGAACAATATAGAGCTCTGAGAACAGCAGGATGGGGGTGGGGTTCCAGATGGCAGTAGGTCCAGAGCTCTCTGACAGTTGGGGCCCTGGAGAGGCATGGCTGAGCATCTCCATGACCATAGTTTCAGCAATAAGAATTGAGGAGAGAAGGAAGGAACCTTGCCTAGGTCGAGGGGTGTGTGCTGGATACAAGAGTCTCCTGTAACACTTGTGGACTCTTGTGGAAGATGTGGGAGCATTGATTGGGCTGGACTTACTCATGTCTCCCTCACCAAAAGACCAAAGATAATGTCCTCGTCCCCGAATGGGGATACCGGGTACCAGAAAGCACAGCCAATCAGCTCCACCGGGCCTGGAGAATCCCCTGAAGCATCCCTAGCTGGAAAGCCAGGTTCTTTAGGCCTGAGGACAGCTCCTCTTACCCGGCTGCCGCTGCCTGCCACTCTGCAAGCTCCCGGGAAGACCTGAGCCTTCTTTGCCCTCAGGCATCAACCAGGGCCCAGAGAGGCCGCCGCTGCCACCGCGCACCAGCTGTTTTCCCCGACCCGGGCAGGCGCCGACCCGGCTTTGTTTGCGTTGAGTCAGCCGGGGCTGTGCATCCGGGACCGTGGGCACCGAGGGGCAAGGGAGGAAAGCGGGGCGATGGATGGGTAGGTGGGAGCTGGAAGAGCCTGGCTATGCGAAGCTGTGGGCACTGGGGGGCGGGACAGGGGGCGGATAGCGTTGTCGCCGCCGGCTCCGGGAGTAGGCACACGTCAGCCTAAGGCGGCAGCAGCAGTACCCGGGAGAGTGTTCCCAGGGGAGAGTAGGCTTAGGGTGCGCTCCCAGAGGCAGGGATGGAGCCCTGAGGCACACAGGAAAGGTCCCGTCCCAGCATTCCCCTCTGGACTAGCCGGTCACCCCATCCTCAGTAGAACCAAGTTCACCCAGCCCCCGGCCCTGCCCTGCCCCCCAGCCGGGCAGGTGGATGGAGAGGCTGGGTCCCTGGGCGCACCTGCGTCTTGGTGGTCAGCTGGATCACCGCCTTCCGGAAGTTCAGCTTGGAGTCTGCAGACCCCATGTCGATGGAGCCCGCTCCGGCCCGGCTCCGGGTTCCGACTCTGCAGCGGGCTCCGGCTCTAGCTCCAGCTCCAGCCCCGCCGCCCGGGGTTGCTCTTGGAGAAGCAGAGCTGTGAACCCCGCCCGCCGCTGGCGTCAGCCCCGCCCCTGGTGGTCCCGCCCTTAGGCCCGCCCCTACCAGGCCCCGCCTCTGCACCTGCTGTTCAGGCCTCCAAAGCAGAGGTCCAGAGTTCCCCATGGAACCCAACTCCTAGCCCTTCCTTTTGCAACCGAGGGCTGCCCTCGCTCAATCTTCCCCTCCTGTCACTCAGGCCCCAAGACTAACACTATCCTGGCTCCAATCCCTGCCTCCACCTTCATTCTTCATTCCTGCTCCATCCCCACAGTTTCTCCTCCAGCCGTCTCTGCCTTTCATGCTTCCCTATTGTTGTTGTTGTTATCTGGCTTTTGTTTGTTTGTTTGTTTGTTTGTTTCTCTTTCTGACCTGTCAAACCCATGTGTCCAGCCCTGCAGTTATTCTAACCGCAGCGGCAGGCTTAGCCCTTGCTTGTGTGGAAGGAGGGGCTGACTCAGTGTCCCTATTCCAGGAAGGCAGCTCAGCACCTGGCTGACCATGAAAGAGCGCTCTGCTCTTGACCCCTCTCTGGTCCCTGGCTTCCTTGAGAACTAAGGGCAGAGGATCTGGCAAACACATCACAGAGCCTGCTTTTAGAAGAAGAAAGGAGCTAACCAGGGTATAACCCAGTACACTTTGTTTTCCGAAGAGTTTGTCTTAGGCTGGCTTCGAAGTCGCTGTTACTGATTATGAACTTTTAATCTCCCAGGTGCCAGGGTCACAGGTGTGCACAGCCATCTTTGGTATTATGAGTGCTGCAGATCAAACCCAGGGCTTCTTGCATGCTAGGCAAGCACTCTAATCATTAAATTAAGAATACTAAGCCAGGTGCAGTGGCAAACTCCTGTAATCCAAGCACTAGGGGAGGAAGAGGCAGGAGAGTTCAAGGCCAGCCTGATGGACAAAGCAAGTCCAGGACAGCCAGGGCCACCCAGAGAAACCCTGTCTCAAAAGAAGAGGAGGCAGAGGAGGAATAGTTGGCTACATAAGAAAAATAGCTGACACATATCTGGACTCTCAAAACTCAGGACATGGAGGCAGGAGGAACAGAAGCCTTTGCCGCCTTGGGAAATAGTGAGGTAGAGGGGCCACAATGTCACCGCTTCCCAGAACAGACCAGAGCCTTGGGTAGCTCTAGCTTTCTCCAAAGGTGTGTTGTCCCTTCCCTAGACAAAATCCTGGGCGTGCCTCAGGCTTTTCTTATCACTCTGAGATAATGAACAGTTTCTTTATTAGGTTAAAAGAAAACCCAAACAACCTAGCCAGGTACAGTAGCACAGGCCTTTAATCCCAGCACACAAGAGGGAGAAGCAGGTGGATCTCTTTGAGTTTAAATCCAGCCTATTCTACATAGCTCTTCCAGGCCAGTCAGAACTGCATGGGGAGATTCTGCCGCAGACAAAACAAAAATACCTGGGAATCTTGGACAAGAAATTCTGTGGACCAGAGCACTCGGCACCAATGCCACTGGCCTGTGGGCTTCCCAAGGGACTTCTAATCAGGCTGTCAAATTCAAATTTTCCAGCTTGCCCTAAGATAATAGGAAATTAGTCTGCCTCTGTGGCTTCATTAATTAGTGGGATCAGCTATTAACTGATTAACTGAAAGTAACTTATTTTGTTTCTCTGCTTATTTGATGGGAGGGTCTCATGTAGCCTAGGCTGGCCTGGAATTCCTTATGTACCTGAGACTGGCCTTGAACTTCTGACCTTCCTGCTTCCACCTCCTGAGTGTTGGGACTACAATGTGTGCTGCCCTTCCCGGCTATAAGAAACTCTGTCATCATTTGTAGACATTCTAAAACAGTAGAGCCATGGGAGCAGAAAACAAACCAGCAGTGGCCGTGAACTAGACGGGTGAACTAAGAAAGATAGCAAGGGAACTTTGTGAGGCAATGAAAACCCTTTGTTTGACTGCTCTCATAACTACATGCCTCAAGGGAGTGGATTTTACTGTGTGTAAATCGCACCTCAATAAACTGGACTTTAAAAAGCAAGGACATGGGACGTGGGGTGTAGCTTAGTTGGTAGACATCCTGCTTAGCAAGCAGGAGATCCCGGGTTCCATCCCCAGCCCCCAGCTGTTGCAGCAAGGAAACTAACTCAACACACTAGTCTCTCCACTGCTGTATGCACGCAAAAAGAAAAAGAATCGTACAGTAAACATTTTAAGAGAACAGTCTGTGTGCATAAATATACCATCAATACATAAAATAGCACTTTTGAACACTTACAGAAATTACTCTTTTCTTACCAATGTGACAATCTTCTAGAAGGTTCTTGGCTATGAGAAGGCAATGTTGTTTCCTTGTATTGTGGCTAGAACAAAAGACTCACTGGTCTATGGTTCCTGTGGCCCTTCCTGGAGTCCTTTATCAACCATCATTCATCCAACAGACGTTGACTTAGAGCCTACTAGAGCCAGGTACCGCTGGAGGGGCTAAGGCCCAAGCTATACATGTTCCTACGGCCAAGAAAACAAGACATTGAGGGCCACGACCCTAAAAGTAAATGTCTGCTCATGGCCCTCATAGAAACAGGTAAGGGGAAAGCGACAGAGTAGGGGAGTCTGTGCTGAAGCTTGGAGGGTAACTGAGAATGTTAGTGAGGGCCCCAGCTGGAAACAGAGAACAGAGGACTCAAAGAGTCCCCAAGAGGCTATTAACAGGGAAGCATTATGGGGTCAGAATGGGTTACTGAGACCCTTAAGGAGCAAGGGAAGGTAGTTGTCAGCACCCAGGGAAAGGGAGCCCATCCATAGAAGAATGCCCACAGAAGCTGTGGAGAGATATTAATGGACACTCCACGCTTCTTTTGCTCCCAACTTCCTGCCAATCAGGTGAACCCACAAAAAAAGCAGAAGGATGAGAAAACCCACTGATGGGGCCCAGGAAAGCTCAGCCATCCAGATACGGGACAAAGTGAAACAGACAGGAGGAAATCTACACAGACGAGTGGAAAATTTTCAGCTTCCAGCTGTTAGGGAGAGCGAACAGAAGGAAGGCCTGGAGCATAGAGCGCCTCACACCCAGAGACATGGTTGGAGGGAAAACAGAGACTGCGAAGAGAGATAACATTTGAGAAATCCCAGGAGCTGAGTAGAGAGAGCTACATATAACCTGAAAAGCTTTAATTTTACTGCACGACCAATAAAAGGCCTTTGAAGTGGAGAAATTATGTCATCAGATGACATTAGGTCTTAGTGAATTGTCCTGGCTGAAGCAGTGCAGAGACAAAGTGACCTGAATGCAGAGAGTTAAGTGCGGAGGTGAGCTGATATGGGCTGAATCAAGTCAGTGGCCAGAGGGACATCGGGAAAGAAAACATTTGGAATCCCGGAATTTGGTCCTCAGATGGGTGTTTTAGGGATTATTTCCTCAAAACAACTTCCCCACCAAATAGCATAAAACAATAGCTATTTTCCTGTCTCCTAGATTCCCTGGGTGGGTGATTCTTTTGGGATTCGGCTGAGATGGCTGGTCTCCACTCTGAGCAATGGCTGGGTCTCTGCTGGAAAGGCTGGAATGGCTGGGACAGGGTTTTCTCTGAACAGCCTAGGATGCAACCACCTGGGAACTTCTTCATTCACACATCCGGTCCCTGGGCAGGGAGAAGCCCAGAGACTCAGCTGGGCTAGATAAATTACTGATACATGGGGCTGAGGAGCTAGCTCAGTGGCTGAAACTGCTTGCTGTTCTTCCAGAAGAGCTGAGTTCAGTTCTGAGCACCAATGTTTGGCAGCGTGCACACATACACACACACAACCCGTAACTCCAGCTCCAGGAGATCCAACAGCTTCTTCCCACCTACAGCATACTCTCACACACAGACACACATAAAATATGGCCTTGCTGTGTGGGTTGGGCCCCTGCAGCAAGGACACTAAGCTTAGAAAGAACACCCCAAAGATGGCCAGAGGTTATTCCCAAAGAACTAGGGGAATCTACAAGGCCCATTAGGACTAAGCCTGGAAAATAACATACAAAATTACTGTACCATACTGTATAGACTAATAGTCACAGCCAATGTACTCAAAAGTTAGGCCAGTCATCTGTCCTCCAAGGGGGGGGGGGGAAGCCAAGTTGGAGGTGACCTTGAACTCATAATCCTGCCTCTGTCTCCCAAGTGCTACGATTACAGGCATGTGCCACGATGCCCCAACTCTTGGCTCCATATTTAAGAGTACCACATTGAATGCTGGGCACATACAAAAATCTTTCTAATGCAGGTTGATAGTCCCAGCTTTAGGGAGGTGCAGACAGGAAGATAAAGAATTTAAGATCAGCTGGGAGTGCTGGCACATGCTGTCATCCCAGCATTTGGGGAGGCAGAGGCAGTCGGAGAGTTTGAGGCCAGGCTGGTCTACAGAGCCAGGCCAGGCCAGTGAAGGCTACACAGAGAAACCCTGTGTGGTTAAGTGTGATCCCGGCACTCAGTGGGCAGAGGTAGGTGGATCTCTGTGACTTCAGAGCCAGCCTGTCTACATGGCGCATTTCAGGCCAACGAGGGCTACATATGAGACCTTGTCTTACACACACACACACACACACACACACAGAGGAAGCTTTTTCTTCAGGACAGCCTTGTCAGGGCCTACCACAAACTCCACAGCCTGAGTCCTCCCCGTGCCCTCTCAGCTACTGGTTCCCCAAGCCCACACCCCTGTTCTTGCTCAGGCCTCTGTACAGGCTACTCCTACCGCGCCATACATCCCTCCTTCCTCTGTTCCTGTAGATGTCCTCCTCCTCATCCTCTCATCTTAAAAACCTTCCCCACCCCAACAGATGGCCCATCCCCCACATGTTACTTCAGCCCCTAGCATTTTTCCCTAAAACTTCAGTCACTATTTTTATTTTGTTCTATTTTTTTAAAAAATTACGTATACGAGTGTTTTGTCTATATGTATATCTGCACACTAGTGCCTTCAGGAGCCAGAAGAGGGCATCAGACACTGTGGTCATGTGGGTAATGAGAATCAAAGCTGGGTCTTCTGGAAGAATAGTCAGCACTCTTAATCACGGACGTGGCTCTCAGTCCTTGTTCCTTATTTTTATTTGTTGTTTTTGAAATGGAGTCCCCTGTAATCCAGGCTGACCTCAGACTCACTAGGTAACCAAAGCTAGACTTGAACTTCTGGTTTTTTCTGCCTCAGCTTCCCAGTTACTTGGAGGAATGAACTCTGACACCTGGATACCCATTAGAAATATATGTTTTGGGTGATTCTTTGTTTTGGCTAAGATTTATTTATGTATTTATTTTGGTTTTTGTTTCTGTTTTGTTTTATTTTTCAACACGGGGTTTCTCCATGTAGCCCTGGCTGTCCTATCTACACTCTCTGTAGATCAGGCTGGCCTCGAACTCACAGAGATCCACCTGCCTGTGTCCCTCGAGGGCTGAAACTAAAAGCATGCCCTACACATACATTCATTTTCATTTTAGTTGTGTGCTTGTGTGGCAGTGTGCATATATATATGAGTGCAATACCTACAGAGTACAGAAGGGGGCGCAGGATTGCTAGGCGCTGGAGATAGAGGCCGCTCTGAGCTGGCCAGCAAGAGCTCTAGAAACCAAATCTCAGTTCTGGAAACTGAACTCAGGTCCTCTAGAAGAGCAGGATACATTCACTCTGAGCCACACAGGCACGCATCAGCACAATATATATTTTGCATTTTTGTCTGTGTCTGCTTTTTTACTTATATCTTTAATTTAAATTTCACACTAGCAGAAACTGTACCCACCTTGTTCCCTGCATCCTCTGCTCTCCAGCACTCAGAGAGTGTTTGAAGTAATTTGCATTCCACTTGAGGGAATGGGAAAGATGCATTTTGACCAGCTGTTTCAAAGTCATCTTTCATTCTCTTTGGAGTTTTTCGGGTACCCTAGGGTGAAGCACTAAGGGGCACTGTAAAATGTAGTTAGAGGTTCACAGGGAGAAGGGGAAGGGGGCCAAGGAATTCGGTTCTGCCACAATCTTTAGAATGCTTGTTCAGACCGGATACCGGCCAAGTGCCACCAGAGGCCCTGACCTCGGGGATTTCTCTGCATCTCAGGCAACGGTACAACATGCTGTGGTGTGAGTGGGTATGGGACAGTGGGTGTCAGGGCAGCCAGAGTGAGCCACTGTGCTCTGGGGCTTCTCCACAGTTCTCTCCTTTAGGAGCCCATGGCCTGACACTTCATTCCACACACCCTCACACAGGAGACAAGGTTTCTGGGCAGGCATCCCCAGCCAGCTGCCTCAGGAGTCCTACCAGAGAGCAGGGAGTGAGGGACCACCAACAGCTTTAAAAGTACATCAATTAACTGAGCATGGTAGCTCAAACCTGTCATTCTAGCTCTTAGGATGAAAGAGGATTAGGGAAACTCAAGGTCATCCTCAACTACACGGTGAATTGGCAAATAACCTGGGCTGCAGAAACACACACACACACATGGCTGTGGTATAGCTTAGTTGGTACAGTGTTGCATTCACAAAGGCTCAGGGGTCAATCCCCAGCGTATGGCAGGAATAATGGCAGATGCCTGTAATCTCAGCACTTGGGAAATAGAGACTCAAGGATGTAGAAGTTTAAGGTCAACCTTGACTACAGTCTGAGGCAAGCCTGGGCTGCACAAGAACCTGTCTCCAAAGAAGATAAGTAGAACTAGGCAAGGTGGCCCACATCTTTGCTCCTGGCCAAGTGTTAAGCCAGCCAGAGCTACAGATGAGACCCTCATTCAAAACGAAACAAAACATAGATGGATGGTTGGTGCAGGTGATGTATTTAATTCTAAGACGCTAATATGCAAACACATAGCTGCAGTTGTCCCAGGACCCTGTCCTGGTTCTGAGCACTTGGCTTCACAGTAAGTCTTTGAATTCTCCCATTAGTTGCCTCTCAGTAAGGATGGATACTGTCTGCATTAGCACCCTGCAAGTCAAGCCTGGAGGGTTTGCACTGTAAGGATCTGAGGCGGACACACGGACGCACTTCCGGCCCAGAAGGACTGTGAAAATCTAAACTCCTTTCAGAACAGATAGTTGTCTAGGACAAACTCAGATGGGGGGTGCGGGGGAGGGACAACCAGATGACCTCACCCATTCAGATGTACTGAGTGCTTTACTCTGCCAGGCGCTGACCTCACACGGGTAGAAAGGACACATAGAGATCATTGGGTGACATTTGTCCCTTGTGTTAGAATGATCGGGAATGGGAACACTAAGAGAGCACCGCCTGCAGGAGAGGTGCGGACCCAACAGAAAGATCCCTAGCGCCATCTCTTTCACTTCAATCCAAGATACAGCGTGGCTGCTGGCACAGGAGGGCACCGACAGGCGACTGACACGCCCTCATCCTTTTCCAGGGAGGCTGCTGTGACTACAAGCGGCGGGACCGCCAACGTCAGCGCTGCCAGCGTGCGCGTCGTCATTTCCGGCCAGCTGCGCGGTGCTGGATGCGGAGGTGGAGGACAGGCTAAGGGCTGAGCAGTGCCGTGTGAGACTCCAAGCTGTCAGATGGGCTTCCAAAGCCTCAACCCCAGACGTAGCTGGGCTGACAGCCAGGGAGTTCCATTCTAGCGAGGCTCTGAGGTCAGTGGCGGTTGGTGTTGGTTGCCCATTCCGCAGTTAGGCTCTGGACTCGCATCCCCAGGACCTGGGTTTGCATCTTCAGGATTTGAGTTTGCGTCCTCAGGTTTCTGAGCGTCCAGGGTAGGCACAGAGAAGTACATCTTGCTATGAGGAGTCAGCACAGACCTCTAAGAAATTCTATTGCACAAGATTTGGGAAGGCATGGAGAGCCTACGCAAAGGCTCTGGCAGTAGGTGCTGCACTTTGACGGTCCCAGGCATGGGTTTTCTGATGCAAATATAAGATACAAGGCTCAGAAGGTTATCCAGGTCAGGAAATGTGTTTGTGTGCCCATCCCCCACCCCACGTCCTATCGTGCCCCTCCCCCTTCTCCCAGCACTGGTATCCACCTGGTTTTTGACTCCATGGCAGGGGCAGGTCTGAAGTTGATCCCTGAGCCTAATGGGTGGTAGCTAATCAGGACAGAGGAACTTTCTTCCTGGGTCATAGATCTATCTCCTCGCAGACTAGTTCAGAGTTGGAGTCACCGCTCCCACCTCTGAGCCTGACTAGGTAATGGACATATCACAGGCTTGGCACACATCCTGTATTTCCATTTCCGGAGCCAGCTCGAATCTCAAAGTTTCCTGTTCTCATGCCCTCTGTGGCAGAGGGGCCCAAGAGGCACAGCTCAGTGGTCCAGCTTTCAGCCCTATCTTCATGCCAGCCCCCTGGAGTGTATACTGAGAATCCAACTTTCTTCTACCATCCCCAGACCTGGTCCTCAGTCCTTGCTTGCCTCTGGGACTTCCAGAGCTCCCTGGGGCAACTCTGGCTCCTGGGTACCTTCCCACAGAGCTACAGGTTGAAGACATGATGGGTCAGGGCAGACTGAATCTGTGAACACTCAGTGGGTTTGGGCACCTGACCAGATAGATCCCTTTAGAACTCAATCTCAGTCCCTCAGACTCACCTCTAAATGGCATCACCCATGGCCCAGTTACTAGAGCTAAGTCTGTGGGCATCGCTCTGACGCACCAGTCAACTCATGTGCCGGTCCAGTCAGTTAGGCATCACCTCCACCATCACAGTCTCTCTCCACTTCCCTTCCCACAGTTTCGTCCATCACACAGTCACCACCATCCTCGGCTGTTGCAGAAGTCCCTATGCTTGCCATGCTTCTCTGCAATCCCATGTTTCCAAATTACCAAACTGATATTTCACAGATGAAAATAAAAGGCCTTTTATTGGCTCCTGCAGGGGTTGGCTTCTACAATTCTGACTCTAACCTTACCCCTCTGCTCACTCCACTCCAGCCGAGCACCACTTCCCACAGATCCCACTACAAGCCAAACTCTTTTGTCCTAGGAGCTTTGGATTTTGCTGTCTCCTGCACCTGGAATATTCTCCTGAAGATCATGGCACGGCAGCCACTTTATCCTTTAAATATCAGCTTAGACATCCCCTTTGCAGGGAGGCACTCTGCAGGCTGAATTTCCCAAACTCCCAACACCCCATACTTCCTTCTTTACACACCGTAGTTTGTAGCTACACAAGAGCAGAAAATGCCTATCTTTCAGTCGTTTTTCCCCTCCTCTTTGTCCTCTATTGTTCAAAATGACCCCGAAGTTTGCTTGCAGGGTCTTTCCATGTCACCCAGGCTGGCCTTCAACTCCCTGCTACTCATGAGGACTATGCTGGCCTCAAACTTCCGGCAATCCACCTGTCTCAACCTCATGAGCACCGAGGTTTCTGATGTGGATCACCATATCCTATTCTTTCTTATCCTTTACTTTTATTTTATGTGCATGGGTGTTTTGCCTGCACATGTACCTGTGTGCAGTGTGCATGTAATGGCTGCAGGACCAGAAGAATGTGTAGGGTTCCCTGGGACTGCAGTTATGGAAAGTTGTGAGCCATCGTGTGGATGCTGAGGGCCAAACCTGGGTCCCCTGGAGGACCTCCTCTCCAGCCTAAGTTTTAAATTTTGGATAACTAGACTGATAGAGTATTGTGACCGACCGGCAAAACCATGACCCATAAAACCATGACAGTGCAAGCCCCAGATTCTTAGGGTGTTTTGCCTTGCACAGCAGAAGGGATTTCGCTGACGTAATTAAGTGAAAGACCTCAAGACAGGAAGGTTATTGGATTGTTTAGGTGAGCCAAATGTCATTACAAAGGTTCAAATGAGGACCATGGAGGTGGCTCAATATGTCAAGGAGGCTGTGTCACAAGTCTGGAGGCCTGAGTTTAATTTCTGACAGGCACATAAAGACGGAAGGTGAGAACCAATTCCACAAAGTTGTCTTCTGAACTCCACACGTGCCATCACCATTGCATGCATGCACACACATACACAACATGCACACACAAAAATAGCATTAATATAATTTTAAAAGTAGAGGTCAAAATAAGATGGTGATGGCAGAAGAGGTTGAAGCAATGCAGTGTGTCAAAGACACAGAGCTCTTGTTCCTGTGTTTGAGGAGGGAGAGGCCAGCTAAGGGGCGTGGGTTGCCTTTAGGAACTAGAAAAAGTAAGGAAGCAAATTAAGGGACACAGCTCTGCCAACACCTTGAGGCATCACAACCCACATCACACTTAGAAACCACAACTGTATGTGTTCAGCTGAGTGTGGTGGCACACACCTTAATCCCAGCATTCAGGAGACCGAAGTAGTTCCTAAGATCGAGGCCAACCTGGTCTACAGAGTGAGTTCCAGGACAGCCAGGGTTACCCAGAGAAACCTTGTTATGGAAAACAAAACAAAACAAAAATACATGTGTTCAACACACTTTATTTGAGACACTCTATTACAGAGGAGTGAATACAAATATTTGTTCTTTTTGTCTGGCATTTTTTACTCATTTGTACTATGATATACAGATATGTATATTGTGATGGGAGTCCAGCTGAGTGGAGATGCCCACATAGGCCAGAAGAGGGCATCAGCTCCTCTGGAGCTAGCGTTATGGGCTGTTATGAGCTGCACCATGGTGCTGGAAACTGAACTCATGTCCTCTGCAAGAGCATTGTGCGCTTAACTGCTTAATTGCTGAGCCAGATCTCCAGGCCCTAATTATTTATTTTTGTATGTGCATATGTGTGCACATATTTTTGTATGTGCATATGGGTGTCATAGCGCTTGTGTGAAGGTCAGAGTTCAACTTGCGATAGCTTGTTCTCCCAGAAAACAAATTCCCAGGGAACAAATTCAGATCATTGGGCTGGATGTGGCAACACTTGCCTTTAACCCCGGGCACTTGGGAGTCAGAAACAAGTGGATCTCTGTAAGTTTGAAGCCAGCCTGGTCTACTAAGCAAGTTCCAGCACAGAACAGGACTACACAGAGAGATCATGTCTCAAATAACAAACCAAACCAACAAAGGAAAAACACCAGCTGTTAGGTCAGGTCATCAGGCTTGACAGCAAGCACCTTCCTCTACTGAGCCATCTTGCTGACCTCATCGAGTGGTCTTCTAAGGTGGATTGCCCCAATGTCATTTCCTCCAGGAGTAGGGAACATTCCAGACAGTCAATATTCTTAGCAATGCTACTTACTCTCCATCTTTTAAATCCAAAACAAAATGTGGCAGCCATTCTGCTAAGCAATGCATGTTAGCCAGCTTTCCGTCACTAAGCACATACCCCAGTGTACCAAAACCCTTTTGACACCATGCCATGGTGCCAGTGGGGTCTGGTAGAATATTTAGAGCTTAATGACCAAGATTGAGTCTTGGCAGACATGCCTCTGAAGGGAGATACTAGAACCCATTCCTGTCTCTCTCTTTGCATCCTGATTGCCATGAGGTGAGCTGTGTTCTCTGCTATGTATTCTCACTACAACACTACAACAGGCTGCCTTGCCAACAAACCCAGGAGCTAAGCAACGACGAACTGAAACCTTGAGCCAAACATACCTTTCTTCTTTATAAGTTGTTTTATCTTTGGCATTTTGTCATAGCGATGGAAAACTAACATACAGTTTATTAAAAGTGTATTTTGGCCCACCGTGTTGAAGGATTTCAGTCCAGGATCAGTTTCGAGGGCTATAGCAAGCCAGTCCATCATAACTGGATGCCATGAAACCATTCATTTCATCACCAGACAGCTTAGAAAAGGAGAAGGGGCCAGGTCTCCACAATAAGGTTATACATTCAGCGACATAATGACCCAACACACACACAGCAGGCTCTGTCTCTCAAATATTTCTATACCTCCCAACAACACCACTCTGGGAGTGAAGCCCTTAACACATGGGCCTTGGGAGACAGTTACGGTCCTAAGTATGGTAATAGGGGTAACTCATTGTGGGTTTAATTTGCATTTCAGACTAAAGAAACTGAGGCCCATGGTCACACATGGACTGGGCCATTTGGATATTTTTTTCTTCTGAAGAATGTCCAGTCAGGTCTTTAATGGATTTTCCCCTGGCTGTATGCCTTTTTCCTTTGGCCTTTCGAGTTTTGCTGTATTCTGGATAAGGGTCTTTCCCTGGGTGTGTCGCAACATATATGTAGAGTGCCC
Organism: Pachyuromys duprasi; assembly: GCA_028658305.1. Lineage (NCBI taxonomy): Eukaryota > Metazoa > Chordata > Mammalia > Rodentia > Muridae > Pachyuromys > Pachyuromys duprasi. The sequence goes on along the minus strand of CM053746.1, from coordinate 6,613,327 downwards.
CAACAATGCCCACACACGATGGGTCTCAACAAAAACAAGTTGCATGAATGCTTCAATATGAAAACTCCTATAAGGGAAGAATACTTGGATGGATTAAACCGTTGCTTTCATGTGTGTAACTAGATATAAGACTTGAATCTCAAGCAATAAGAAACGTAAGGAGAAAGGCCAGAATACAAGGAACACCCTCAAATTCCATTCCTTCCAGCCTGTTTCTAGACATGCAGGTTTTTAAACATTTAGGCTCTTTTTAAAAATGTGTTATGTCTATGTTCATTTATTCTATATTTATGTGTGTGAGTGTCTGCCTGTATGTGTGTATGGATCTACACCATGTGCGTGCCTGGAGCCCAAGTTGGGCAGAAGAGGAGACTGGATGTCCTGAAACAGGAGTTACAGATTTAACATATGGACCCTAGGAATGGATCTCCAGGTCCTCTAAACTGTTGAGCCATCTCCAGCCCAAGACTCAGGTCTTTAAAAGTGTGTGTGCGTGTGTGTGTGTGTTTATGTGTGTGTGTGTTTATGTGTGTGCAGAGGGCAAAGGAAAGCCTCCCACTGTTGTTTCTCAGGGGCTGTCCACCTTTTTTGCAACAGGACCTTTCACTGGCCTGAAGCTCACCAAACAGGCTAGGTTGACTGGCCAGTGGGCCATAATAGATCCATCTGTCTTGGCTCCTGAGCCACCACAGCGGGGATTACAAGAACAAGCTTTAAAACAAAACAAAACTGGTAAGCGCTTTTAATGTACTGAGACACCTCTTCAGACCCCTTAAGGTAATGTTTAATTTTGCTTAGTTTAGTTTACAGAAAGGCTCCCACACCGCAGCTTAGTCTGGCCTGGAACAAGCTGTGTAAAACAGTCTGGCCTGAAACCCAAGACAATCCTCCCGCTTCAGTCCCTCAAGTCGTGTTACTAGAGGAGGGAGCCACTGCGTCTGCCTCTTTCTAATCAAATCCTGTGTATCTGTGTTGTGTGTGGGAGAGAGTTTATGTGATTACAGATACAGAGACCAGAGGTGTCAGATTGTCCCTGTTGCTGGGGTTACAGGCTGTTGGGAACTGCTTGACGTGGGTGCGGAGAACAGAACTCAAATCCTCAGCAAGAACCCGTAACCCCTAGTCTTCCCTGCAGCAGCCAAACCTGCATTCCAGGCTCTTAGAGGTATTCGTAAATTAACACCATTTAAAAGAACATTCATGGACTACATCAGTGGATTAACACGTTCTCCGAAGTGAGAACCACTGTGAACAGGGGACAGACTCTTGCTCTCAGGAAAGCCAGGACAGATAACAAACAAACAAAATAATCCCAGGACGAAAACAAAAGTCGGACGTGGAGGAAAAGCAGGACAGAGGGTTGGTCCAAGGAATTCCCGGACCAGGACACCAGGAAGGTCCGCGCCCTCGGCCCCGCCCCTTATTTGCATACGCCTTATGATTGGCCTCCGGCGGCAGGCCCCACCCCGCAGAGCTGGCGGCCTGGGAAGCTGCAAGCTGGCCCGGGCGGAGATGCAGCGGCGGCTCCGGGTGTCGCGGTGTGGGCCGGGCGGTGTGCGGGCCGGAGGCGGGCAGGGGGTGCCCGCCGCAGCACCCGCACTCTCCTGACGCCCCAGCCCTGCAGGCGGTCCCGGCTCGCCCCAGCCATCGTCCCGCTCTGCAGTCCCCACCCCTCCGCCCTTTGTGCCGCCGCCACCCGGCGTCCCCAGCTCGTCGGGACCCGGGGCGCGCGGGAGCGAGAGGCCCCGCTGGGCGCACGGTCGGTAGCGGATGGCGATCGCGGGCGGCGGGCGCAGGGGCGCTGCAGCCCGAGCCCGCGACGTCGGAAGCCCCGGCTGCCTCCGCCGCATTGTCCCGGGCTGCGAGCCCAGGCCCTGAGCTGCCGCAGCGCCCGCCCACCGCCACCCGCGGGGCCATGCGGAGAGCAGCCGGGATGGAGGACTACTCCGCAGAGGAGGAGGAGTCCTGGTACGACCATCAGGACCTGGAGCAGGGTGAGCGCGGCGGGGAGGGAAGCGGCGTACGCTCCCAGACCCCTGGCCACTATCCCATTGTTGGGCGGCATCACCTAGAAAAGGGCTGGGCTGGACCTGGTGCGCCCAGCAGAGCACGAGAATGGGGACGTGGACCGAGAGGGGCGCTGCCCTGGAAGATTTGGACGCAGTAGAGGGAGACCTGCAAAAGTGTGCAGGTGGCAGGCCACCCGTCGCCCTTCTCATCTTAGTAGCAGCAACTACTTGGGTGTCCCTGGTAGGGTATTCTTAGGGGGCCTGGGTACTAGATGGAATGGGAGACCTGGGGCCCCGCAGGGGATTCCTGGGTACTTTTGCTAAGAGTGCACTGTATGTGGAGATAAGTCATCTCTCCAGATCAACAGCACCTGTCCTGGCCGGAATTTCTGAGCTCTAAGACTTTGAGAAAGTTTCCCCAACTCCCTTCCCTCTGCCCACAGAGTGGGTGGTACGGGGAAGCGTGCCTGCGAAGAAGCCAGAAGTCTCCAGTCTGCCTTCCCGAGGGAGGTGTCCCCTGGTCCTTCCCTGCACTAGGTTTCCACCCGAGTGGCTCAGGATTTGGATGGGGTCCTTTAGAAATTTTAGACTTCCTGCCAAATGGGAGCCTTCTGTGGCTGTCATCGGAGGGCCCAGAGAATGACCGAAAGGGGTTTAGAAGCTGGTGATGAGGTGGCTAAAGTGACATCACTGAGAGGAGAGGTGGAGCATCTTGACAAGAAGGAGAAGGCCTGAGGGGCAAGGAGTGGGGCCTTCCGGAGCAGAGTCGGTCCCGCCCCCTTCCCTGCCAGGGTGCCTGTTTTGCTGCTACCCTGAGGGTGAGGAAACGTAAGGAGAAGGGACCTTCCCACAATCACCCAAAAGCCCTGAGGTATTAAAACACAAGCCTGGCACAGTGTGTGCCGTGGGGGCCCAGAGTCCTGGTTTTGCCAGGCCGGGAAGCATTCGCTTGGATCCTGGAGCCTTTGTCTCCTGACCCACTTCCCCACACAGCCGAGCTTCACCTGCAGATGAAGGGGCCGTCCCTGTGCTTGTCAGTGAGGCAGAACCTTGGGAAACCTCTGTAGGATGGAGTGGTGGGCTTGACATTGCTGTGCAGCGAGCTGCCCCATGCCCTTGTGGCACCTCTTCTCTGTCCTGGCCACGACCCCTTGACCCCTAAAACTTTTCTGCTCCGAAAACACCTCCATCGGCCTGGGACCAGAGCATAGTCACAGCCCCGACCCTCTTGGGAGGGGGCTCTTGTATGTTGTAAGTGATTATGGGATGGTTTCCTGGGAGAGGCTAGCTCAGAAGGAAAGATAAAAAGCTGAGTTCTGAGGAAGGTAGTCTCTAAGGGAGGCAGATGCTAATACCATGGCAGTCTCATTTAGTTCCCACACCCCTAATGAAGGCTTGGCACTATGCCCAGCCCAGATGTGGGAGGAAGAAGCCCAGGAGTAGGGGTGGGAGATGTGTGGCTTCTGGTGAGGGACATGAATTCCAGGGGCACTAAAGAACACCATACTCCCCCCACTTCTTGGGTCCTGCTGGTCTAGCCTGCAGCTCCAGCCATAGACAGAGCCCAGGAACCAGGGGACACCCGGTAATGAAACACTTTATGAAGGAAAGTGGACCTTCTTGCCAGCGGCTGTGTCTAGGGATGGAATCTCTGCCCTCCTGACCCTGAATTCCAGCAGAGGAGGAGGTGGCAAGTGAGAGTGACAGCCCCTTCAGCAAAGAGCTTTGAGCTGGAGGGCAGAGGAAGGAAGAGGAAGGCATGCGTGCGGGCAGAAGGGATGTTTGTACCAAGGAATGGGAGCAAGTGAAGGACAGGGGAAGTAGGGGACAAAGGAAGTCCTAGCCACCCAGCTCTGCATGCCAGGCCAGGAGGGCTGGGTGACAGAGTGGAGCGTGTCAGAGGTCCCATGTTTGTGTTCCTGTACTTGGTCTCCAGATTCTTCCCATCTGCTCTGTGGCTGCCTCTGGGTGACCCACACGTGGGGTATCCTTCTGCCTATTTTCCCTTACTAAGCCCCAACTTTATTTCTCAAAGAGATTGTCCCTAAAGATCCTGTGGCTCTGTCCCAGAGACAGGAAGTGGGCAGGACGGGTGGGGACTTAGATTTGCTAATGTTCCCTCTACCCACTGCCATGAGCACCCGTAAAAATAGAAAAAGTCATGAATTAATTATTAAGCACTAGCTCTTCCTTTGCGTTTCCCCTCCTCCACCTGTGACCACCTCTGTCCACGCTGAGGGATGGCTGCTGAGTCACAGATTTTGAGACCTGACCTCCCTTCCTGCCTAGCCTGACCTTGAGTCCTGCTCCCATCCCCCAGGAAATGCTCTGACTACTAAGGAAAGGGATGTCCCTCCTCCACCCTGGTTACCCCCAAAGGCCTTTCTGAGTTCCTGACTCTTGTGTCCCGTGGGGCAGGACCCCCAGATCTACCAGGTAGTGTCTTCCACCTCAAGACACTTTTTACTTTTGTCCATCTTGGCCCATCCCTGTCCCTTTCTTGCCTCTCTGTCACACAGAGTCTGTCCTTCGACAGGATTTCATGGTTTCTTTTATTTTCTCAGAAGCATTGTCTTATATACAACCAGTTAGTGTCCCCCTAAAGGAAGCCTGTTAACCCAACCATAACAGGCTGTTTGTTTCTCTAGCCTGCATTGTGTTCAACTAGCCTCTGCATTCCCCAGCACCCAGGTCACCCTTTCCTGAGCCCAGAACTGCCACTATCTCTCCTCGGCAAGCTGCCTTCCCTAGGACGTGGTTCCTCTCCGTCCCCTGCTCTCCAGCTCTGGACTCCTCCCATCACCCTCCAGGCAGCTCTGACCAGCCTAGTTTGCCATGTGATCCAGTTTCCCTGAGATCCTCCCGGGCTCCACCCAGGCAGCTTCCTCTCTCTCTCTCTCTCTCTCTCTCTCCCTCTTCCTTCATCATCCCTAGATCACTAGGTGGCCAAGTCACATTTGCAATCTCTTCCTGGTGTGGCATACTCCCCCACCCCACCCCCACTCGGATTCCAGCCTATGAATTCATGAAGCCCAGCTTCTCCTGGAAGGAGGAGCATGGTATTGACATTGCTCTGGGCCTTTCTTCATTCCTCTGGTTTTGAATTCTGCTTAAACTGCAAGGTCTTGTCACTGGCCACCCAGGTATACGTTATGGCAATGGTCACTTCCTAGACCCCTTAACAGGCCGAAGGCCTGAACACTTAGGAAGGTGAACAAAAGCCTTCCTGTTACAGACTGGGAAGACCGTGAGGGTCCCTCAAAGCCAACCACCCCACACCACCCCTGCTATTCCCCAGCACATGATAGATCACAAGGCTGTCATTCAGTAATTGGAGCATTGGGCTTCAAACTTTGTAGCCATCTCCAGATTTTGGCCTAACATACTTAAACCCATACAGCAAGTGCCCTCAACTGCCCTACTAGGTGTATATTAGGTCTTTTGGCCTTTTGGCATCTTCATCGGGTAGGTTACTTGCTACAGAGTTTGCATCTGATTTAGTTTTGTTTCGTTCAAGAGAACTGTCTGTGTCCCAGGCTCTGTCATTACAGTCCAGCTGGGGGGGGAGCTGGTGTGGTCTGCTTCCTGGTGACATCAGGACACAGAGCTCTCCTCTCCGATTAATTTAGCTCTAGAGGCCCCATTCTGGCTATTTGGAAACCTCACCCCTGCTCTGAGCTTGTCTGTATCCTACAACTTGGGAGACACAGGTGATGCGATCTGGAGTTTAAAGTCATCCTTGGCTACATACCAAGGAAAACCTGGACTATATGAGACCCTACCTCAGACAACAACAAAAGTTGTGGGGATGTAGCTCAGTTGGCAGAATGCCTGCCTAGCGTGCAGGAAGCCCTGGGTTCGGTTCCCCAACGCCACATAAAACCAGGTGCTGCGGTACATCCCTGCAGTGCCAACACTTAGGTACAGGCAGAAGGATGAGAGTTCAAGGTCACCCTCAGCTACGTTTCAAGTTTGAGGCCAGCTTGAGCTACAAGATACTCTGTCTTTAAGAAAAAAAAAGAGAACTTTACCCTCATTGTGAGAGCACCTTTAGGCTTGTTCCTGGTAAGGCTTGGCCTTTTGTCTAGGTCCAGTAGCTGATGGGGCTTCTCTGGCTTTCACAAGGGAACACCAGTCCTGTCCTCGGCTTAGCTGAAAGAACACAGGACGCCCTGCCCTCTCACCCATTCAGTGTCCCCACTCCATAAGGCTCCAAGAGGAAGAAGGCCTTACCTCGGCCTGTCTGCTGCACAGTAGAGGGTGTAGCCGAGACAACTACATATCTAAACCTTGCTTGGGGGTGGGGCCAGAAGGTCATCTGCCTTGGAGCGGAGGCAGAGCTATCATTATATGTAAAAATAGCACCACGTCTTATTGGCCCCGGAAGAGTTGCTTTTACAAATCTTGGTCCAGATTTACACCATAAGCCTAGGAAGAAGGCCGCTATAACAAACAGCCTCATAACATTAAATAATAACAATAAATCAGAGCTTTCCTGCTTTGGGTAGAATGGATCGCACAGGCCTACTGTTTGCCCCATTAATTCTGTTTCTAGGAAAGTGTTCTCACGAAAATGTGATTTAGCCAGGTGTGATGGCCGTTGATCCCAACACTTGAGAGACAGAGGCAGGCAGATGGGCTATTCAAGGCCAGCCTGGTCAACAAAGCAAGTCCAGGACAGCCATGGCTACAGAGAAACCCTGTCTCAAACAAACAAAGAGTGATTTGCACTAAGGGTTTTGGTTTTTCTGTGTAGTTTTGGCTGTCCTAGAACTCAGTCTGGCTAGCCTCCAACTCACCGATCCACCTGCCTCTGCCTCCCAAGTGCTGGGATTAAAGGCGTGCACCACCACTGCCTGATTGCAATATGGTTTTAATACAATGAAGTTAATCCTAGTTTGACTTTTATTTTTCAAAACTAGGCATGAATCCCGGATCCTCACACATTCTAGGCAATCATGCTACTGCTTCCACCATTGAACTACCCCCCCGCCTTTTTTTTTCTTTTACTGTTTGCTGTTAGTGATTTTTTTTAAAGAAGCATTATAAAATTTTATGTATGAGTACTTTGCCCACATGTATGTACATGTACCATTTGAGTGCCTAGTGCCCAGAGAAGCAAGAAGAGGGCATTGGATCCCCTGGGACTAGGATTACCAACAGGTGTGAGCTGCCATGAGGGTTCTGGGCAGAGAACTCAGGCCCTCTGCAATGACAGTGCTCTTGACCACTGAGTCATCTCCAGCACTTTGGTGTTAAGTGTTTAAGACGGGGTCTCCCCTGTAGTCCTGACTGGCATGGAAGCTGAGGCCAATCTTCCTGTCTCAGCCTCAGAAGTGCTAGGATTACAGGCATGAGCTACCATGCCCAAACCTTACCCACTTCTAACTTTTTATTTTGAGACAGTGCCTCTGAGTTGCCTGAGCTGGCCTTGAACTTGTGGTCCTCTTGCCTCAGCCTCCTGAGTAGCTGGGGTCTCGGCTGGTGGCGTAGTTACACAATTTAGTTGTTTTGTTTATTTTTGTTTTCAGCCTCATGTAACTCAGGCTTGCCTTGAACAAACCATGTATCAAAGGATGACCTTGAACCTCAGTGCTGGATTGCAGGTGTGCACTTCCTCACTCAGTTCAGGCAGCGCCAGACACTGAATCCAGGGCATCGCGCCTGCTACGCCAGCACTCTGCCACCTGAGCTTCCTCCCCACACCCGGTTTTGGTTTTTGGGTTTGGTTTGGTTTGCGACAGAATCTCCTGTTGGCCTAGGCTGGCCTCAAACTCCTGAGCCTCCTGCCTCAGTTTCCTGAGTTCTGGGGTTATAGTCATGAACACCACACTTGGCCCGTAGTTTCACTTTTAATAGGGGACATACTCAAAGACACTCTAAACAGCCAACAATAAGGATTATCAAGACAAAGGTGTTTAGAGCCTGTACACAATAAATAAATAGCATTTTCTGCATTCACTAATAGTGTGCATATAGGTCTACCCACGAAGCTACCATGATATACTTTTATAGGAGAAAAGCCGGTACAGACTAGACACAGCTCTGTTAACACAAAGTGTATTACATTGTGTGTGTGTTGTGTACATGTATGTGTATGCACAGGCAAGCATGTGGAGGTCAGAGGACAGCCTGTAGGAGTTGTTTCTGTTCTTCTGCCATGAGGATCCTGGGGATTGAACTCAGGTAGATTCAGCAGTCTTTATCCCCCTGAGCCATTTCACTGATCCAGATTCGTTTTTATGTTTTTTTAGATTGTGTGTGTGTGTGTGTGTGTGTTTGTGCAGGTGCCCTATGAATGCTAGAGGAGGATGTTTGAGTGCCTGAAGCTGGAGTTACAGACAGTTGTGATTGCCTCCTGGAAACACAACTCTGGTTCTGTGCAAGAGCAGCAAAGAGCTCTTGACTGCTGACCCACCTCTCCAGATGATGGTGGTGGTGGTGGTGGTGGTGGTGGTGGTGATTAGAGACAGGGTTTCACTGTGTAGCCCTGGCTGACCTCAGTCTCACAGATACCCACCTGCCTTTGCCACCGAGTGCTAGGATTAAAGGTGTGTGCCAAAACTCCCAGCTCAATTTTCTATTGTTGGCTTTTCACCTTTTATACCTTATGTGGTTTTTTGTTTTGTTTTATATCAAGCATGAAGAGATACCAAGCTGGCTGTTACCACATGTCTACAGTCCTAGCTTATAGGAAGCTGAAACGGAGTTCCAGGATAGCCTGGGCTCTGCAGTAAGATCCTGTCCAAACAAAACCAAACCAGAGACTTAAAGGAGGAGAAGGGAGTGAAAACCTGAAGCTTGTAGGAAAAGACATTTCAGATGGAAGTGACGACAGCACACAGGCTCAGCCCTGGCTTCCATCTCTAGCAAGGCTAGGGCTTCTGAGAGAAGTCTGAGTCAGAGTGACTAAAGTCACTAAGAGCCCAGCCATGGCTAAATGCCAGGGCCTTATTGAGGGCTCTCTGACTTCCTCGCTCTGTTCTTTGCCCTGGCCCCCTCCCTCCAGACCTGCACCTGGCCGCTGAGCTTGGGAAGACCCTCCTGGAGAGGAACAAGGAGCTGGAGGAGTCCCTGCAGCAGATGTATGCCACCAATGAGGAGCAGGTGCAGGAGATTGAGGTGAGTGAGGGGCCTCCGGCCCTGGACTGCTTCAAGGCATCTGGCCTTGGCCTGTGTATGTCTTTGTACAGCTTGCAAAATGCATCCCAGCCTTGCCCCCTTGGTTCAGCCCCTGCCCAACAATTACAAAGCAGCCCACCACACCGTGGTCTTCACCACCATCACCCCTACCCCCCACCGGCCCCCACCCCTGGCTCAGCTGAACACAAACATCTCAAAGCCCATCGGCCTAGGAGTGGTAGGAGGGCCAGCCAGTGACTTCTGTCCCTGCCTCGTTGTAAAGGTTTGTTCCACCCTCACCTCCTCCCCTAGTACTTGACCAAGCAGCTAGACACGCTGCGCCTCGTGAATGAGCAGCATGCCAAAGTGTACGAGCAGCTGGACCTGACAGCCAGAGACCTGGAGCTGACCAACCAAAGGCTGGTGTTGGAGAGCAAGGCCGCCCAGCAGAAGATCCACGGGTGAGGGCCGGGACGGTGAGGGGAGGCCCAGGGTGGTGCACAGGGGAATTCGGACTGGTCGGGAGACTTTTTTAGGAGACGGTGATAAAGGGCCTGGGACTGTAGTGAGGCCATCCATCCATGTCAGCTGTGTGTGCCTAAACATCCATCCCACAACAAACAGCGTTCCACACACACACCCACGCACCCTTTCTTTTATTTGCTTTTCTTCTTTTGGTTTTTCCAGACAGGGTTTCTCTGCGTAGCCCTGGCTGTCCTGAAACTCACTCTGTAGACCAGGCTGGCCTCGAACTCACACATCTCTGCCTCCCCAAGTGCTGGGATTAAAGGCGTGCACCACCACCGCCGCCACCACCACCATCACCACCTTACCCTTTCTTTCTAAGATTTATTTTTATTCTACCTATGTGGGTCTTTTGCCAGCATGTGTGTCTGTGCACCACATGTGTGCCCTGTCCTCCGAGGCCAGGAGAGGGCGTGGGATCTTCTGGAGCTGGAGTTACAGACGGTTGTGAGCCACTGTATGGGTGCTGGGAGACACACCCCAGTCCTCTGCAAGAGCAGCCAGTGCTCTTAACCACCGAGCTATTCCTCTGGCCCCCAACAACTGATGGGTCTAAATTCACCCATATTCCAGTAAATAACCTATGCACTAGGCTCAGTTTGAGGTACTAGGGATCCTGTGACCATGCCCTGCCCTCTGGGACCCTACAGATGAGAAGGAAGGCAGACATGTAAATGTGTCACTGCAGTGCACAGCAGCAGTACAGAGGGTGTGCAAGAACCTGGGGTGGGATTGGGGAAATGGCCTGGTTACTAAAGGGCTTACTGCACCGGCTTGAGAACATGAGTTTAGGGGCTGAAGAGATGGCTCAACGGTTAAGAGCACTGTCTGCTCTTCCAGAGGTCCTAATTTCAATTCCCACCAACCACATGGTGGCTCACAGCCATCTACACTGGGATCTGCTGCCCTCTTCTGGCGTGCAGGTGTGCATGCAGTCAGAGTACTCATGCATAAAATAAATAATCTTGAGAGAAAGAGAGAGAACCTGAGTTCAAGCCCCCATGTAAAATGTAGGGTACAATAACATGCATTTGTAATTCCAAACCAAGGAGGGGGTGACGGGTGGATCCCACCTTAGCTGAATCAACAATCCCTGGGTTCTAGTGGAAGCCTGTCTCCAACACAGAAAGTGGATAGCTGGTTGAGGTATGATACCCAAGGTCATCCTCTGGCCCCCACATGTACCCCCCGCCATGAAGATACACACAGATACAAAAGGATCAGAGGTGGCTGAGCCCACCGTTTTGGTTCCAGGGGATCCAACTCCATCTTTTGGCCTCCTCAGGCAACTGTATATGTGTGTGTGTATATATATATATATATATATATATATATATATACACACACACACACACTCCTAAAAATCAATCTTGACATTTTGGTTGTGAGCCCAGCTTTTAATGGCTGAGCCATCTCTTCAGCCCTAACAATCTTTATCAAAAATACAAACATAAAATAAATAAAAATAAAACTATGTCCCCTATGCATGTCCTCATCCTATTCCAGGCTGACAGAGACCATTGAGCGCCTACAGTCCCAGGTTGAGGAGCTGCAGGCCCAAGTTGAGCAACTGCGAGGCCTGGAGCAGCTTCGGGCTCGCCGGGAAAAGCGGGAACGCAGGAGAACCATCCACACCTTCCCCTGCCTGAAGGAGCTGTGCACAAGTCCCCGGTAGGCAAGGGTCCTGGTGTGTCTTAGAATCCCAAGAGCACTGGCTGAGGGATGAAGGAGAAGGAGCACAGTGGCTGGGAAGGAGGCCTGTGTCTGGTCCAAGCCCCAGAATGCTTGCTAAGGACAGCCGTAGGTGTTACCTTGCTAACACAGGTCATCACATCCATGTCAGATGAGGAAAACCTAAGCCTGGCAGCTACACAGCTCTTCCAAGGTCATGTGTTCAGCACAGCCAGGCTTCTGACCTAGGAGGATTAGTTAAGCACTCCACCTTTTGCTTCCCATCAAATCTTAATTCAGCAACCGCTTACTATAAGAATACAGGACTGGGATGGAGCTCAGTTTTACAGGCACTTGCCTACAGAGTGTGTTACCCTGGATTCGACCCCCAGCCCGAGTCAGGAGAGAGACAGATTGATGAGAAGCTCAAGCCGAGGCTGGAGCTGGAGTTCGGTTGGAAGGCTCCTTGTCTAACCTGCAGGGGCCTTGAGTTTGATCCCCAAAACCTCATAAACGGTCTGCTGAAGCACACTTGTAATCCCAGCACTCACAAGGTGGAGGCAGGAGAATCAAGAGGTCAAGGCCATCCTCAAGGCCAATTTGGCTGTATAAGACCTTAAGAAACAAAGAAGGAAGAAAGGAAGAAAAGGAGAAAGAAAAAGAGAAGTTAAAAAAAAAAAGGAGTGTGAATGGAAACAGGTCCAGGGCTGTGCTAGAACAGGGCCACTGTCATCTCTAGGCCTCGGGGTCTAGAGGAAGGGAGATTGCTAGAACCTAGACAGTACAGAGAGGTCTGTCTGGCCAGTACCACGCAGGGAGATGTCCCTTTGTTCCCGCCTTGGCCCTTTCCTATGCCTCCCAGTGCTGAAGAATCCTGGGTAAGCCTTATGGGTCATTGGTTGTCGTCCCCAGACACACAGAGCCAGGAGAGAACGTTAGGGGGAGGGGAGAAGGGTGGAGGGTAACACAGAGGGTCAGAAGGAAGAGTTAGAGCAGTGTCTGATACTTTGGTCCAGGGCCTTGGCCAACTTCCGCTGCCTGGCCCCCAGCAGGTGTGAGGATGCCTTCCGCCTACACAGTTCCTCGATGGAGCTGGGCCCTCGGCCTCTGGAGCAGGAAAACGAACGACTTCAGACGTTGGTGGGGGTGCTGCGTTCCCAGGTGAGCCAGGAGCGACAGCGCAAGGAGCGGGCAGAGCGCGAGTACACCGTGGTGCTCCAGGAGTACACGGAGCTGGAGCGACAGCTGTGTGAGATGGAGGGCTGCCGCCTGCGCGTGCAGGAGCTGGAGGCTGAGCTGCTGGAGCTGCAGCAAATGAAGCAGGCCAAGACCTACCTGCTGGCCCGGGATGAGCACCTGGCCGAGGCGCTGCTGGCGCCCCTCACTCAGGCTCCTGAGGCTGATGACCCCCAGCCGGGCAGTGGAGATGACTCCAATGCCCAGGATGGTGTCTCCTCGCCTGCAGCCTCCCCCAGCCACGCAGTGCGCAAGAGCTGCAGTGACACAGCACTCAATGCCATAGTGGCCAAAGACCCAGCCAGCCGTCATGCTGGCAACCTCACGTTGCATGCCAACAGTGTGCGCAGGCGCGGTATGTCTATCCTGAGGGAGGTGGATGAGCAGTACCATGCGCTGCTGGAGAAATACGAGGAGCTGCTGAGCAAGTGCCGGCAGCATGGTGCCGGGGTGCGGCACGCGGGCGTGCAGACCTCGCGGCCCATCTCTCGGGACAGCTCGTGGAGGGACCTACTAGGGGGCGAGGAGGGCCAGGGAGAGGGCAAGGCGGGTGAGAAGAGTCTAAGCCAGCACGTGGAGGCTGTAGATAAGCGGCTAGAGCAGAGCCAGCCCGAGTACAAGGCGCTCTTCAAAGAGATCTTCGCCAGGATCCAGAAGACCAAGGCCGACATCAACGCCACCAAAGTCAAGACACACAGCAGCAAGTGACCCCTCTGCAGGCCTGCAGCCTCCCTCTGCCTCCTCGCCAGAGGGCGCCCTCCTGCCTGGATGGCAGCCTCTTTGGCAAGTGAGAGGACCCCTTATGCAGCAATATATCATAGCAGGTGGCTGGAATGGAAGAAGGAGGCCTTTCTGATTTGGGGACACAGCCTGTTTCCTGATGGTGGCTCTGCTCACCTGTCCTGTCTCCCTTGGCCACTTTGCTTCAGCTTGAAGGCACAGCTTAGTTTGAAAGCCAAACCCTCCGCCCCATCCCTCCACCCAGCCACTGTCCCTGAGGGCTTTTCAGCTTCCTCAATCCTCTGTTTCTGAACCCCAGTCTTCTGCAAGCCTTTCTGGCTTAACTAGTGATTTCTTTTTTGCCCTTCCAAAGTTGCTTTTCTGAGAGATTTGCAATGCAAGGTCTCCTTAAGCCTTGCCACAACTGGAAACACTTGAAAGGGAGTCTCAGAGCCAGCCATTGCTGGTGTCTGGGGTCTCCTAGACCATCCACTGCTTCTTGCCAGCCACGACTGTCATTCCCTTAGCACCAGCTGTACCTCTCCCAGAGTTCTGAGCAGGGCACAGATGCCTCCCACCTTGCCGAGCAGGAAGCTTTAGCCAGGCCCGAGTGTACCCACTCCGGCCCTGGCAAGGACCCTCAGCTCACCACACATCTGTAGCCAATCTGAACAGAAGAAGAGGGAGCCCCTCAACAGCCATACATGGGTAGTGTCCCTTTCCTCTCAGAGCCAACCTTCTCAAGGTCCATTGCTGTGGGCATGCAGCTTTCCAGGGGCTCGGAGGGTAGGAAGTGCCCCAAGCCTGCACACCGCCTCTGCTTTCCTGCCTTTCTCTGCGCCTGCCCCGTCTCAGGGACCATGATGTCTCATCCACTCCTCACTTCCTCAGGCCAGCCCTGGTACAGTTCACATCTGCAACCTTCAGAATGTCCTATGTGAGTGTCACCTACCCAGGTCCTAGTGTCCAACCCTACCCTTCACCAGGGACTGTAGGATCCTTATTCCATGTTGAGTTTTTTTTTAGTTAGTTGAGTTGTTTTGTTTTTTTAGTTTTTTTTTTTTCCAAGACAGGGTTTTTCTGTGTAGCCCTGGCTGTCTGGGAACTCACTCTAGACCAGGCTGGCCTCAAATTCAGAGATCTGCCTGCCTCTGCCTCTCAAGTACTAGGATCAAAGGCAGGCGCCGCCACTACTGCCCAAAAAGAGTATTCTTTTCTTTTTGATTTTTTGAGACAGGATTTCTCTGCAGCCTTGGCTGTCCTGGACTTGCTTTGTAGACCAGGCTAGCCTCAGAGATCCACCTGCCTTTCCCACCCTGAGTGCTGGGACTACAAGCATATGCCATCGCACCCAGCTATGTTGATAATTCTTAAGTTGAAGAAACTTCTTCTTTCCCACCTTCCTACAGAATGCCTGCTCTTTACCTCCCACCTTTACGGGAGTGGTTTTTGAGGTCCCACCTGGGTCAGGGGTTCAATATTTTAGTCTAAGACTTCAGAAAGTCAAGCTCCAGCTAAGAGACGCCTGGATCCCCAGCTTGCCCTCTGGCTCCTGTCACCTTTCCCGAGACCCTGTCAATCAAAGGAGCCATATGATCCAGTGGGAGGCATTGACTTTGGCCTCAGTGCTGGGAGCCCAGTGGGAACCGTCACGCCTTACCTTTTTCTAATGGGTAAAGGGGCTTTCTTATCAAGCATGTCTGACATCCCCAGAGAGCCTACATTGCCCCGGGGGGCACTGCGATGCCAGCTGGCAACTGCATCCTTCTGTTCATGCAACTTGGAACCTTTTGTCCTTTGGGGCTGAGCCCTCCAGGCCCACTGTGTGTCTCTGTCATCTGGGGATAGAGGAGAAACTCAGGCCCACTCACCTCCCCGGTTCTGTAGCCGCTGACCAGCGTCACCTTTGAAGAATACATGAGAGAAATATATTTACAAATGCTTTATTCTCTTCTTTAATAATAAAAAAAAAGTGCACCAATATTCTAAAAGCAGGGGTGACCCTGGGGCCATCGTCTCGTCTCTGCGTCTCACCGGCTCGCCCCTGTCCTCCGCCACTGCAGGTTAGGGTGCATCTGACCTCTGCACCCCTGAGCTCCTCGCTTCTCTGAGGTCACTCTGGCCCCTGAACTCTCAGCTTTTTCTTGATTGCTTGCCCATGATTACACAGCTCTTGGAGAGGTCCGTGTCTGTGCAGAACGAGGTATGCCAAGCACGTTGGTGAACCAAACACAAAGGGTCTTTGTTGCCCTACAGTGTACATTCTGGCTTGGGGGGATTCCCCCAAAGCAACTACAAATAAAGTCAAGGTGATCTAACTGGAGCAGGGAAGGTGACGCTGGCTCAGACAGGTCATTCAAGATCAGCAAGTTGTGTGGGGACAGCTGACCCTTCAGCCTTCTCTTCCCAAGTGCAGGGATTACAGGCATTTGCTGCCATGTCAGACAAAACGCTGTCACTGGGCCCTATCCCCAGCCTCTCTGATTCTTTTCTTTTTTTCTTTTCCCTTGGGGCTGAAGTTAAGAGTACTTTTTGTTCTTACAGAATACCTGGACTTGGTTCCCAGTACCCACATAAAGGATTGCAATGATCTGTAACTCCAGTTTCAGGGGATCCAGCGCCCTCTTCTGGATCCTGCAGGCACCAGGCAGGTACATGGCACACGTGTACATAAAGGCGAAACACCCATACACATTAAAAAACAACAGCACCAGAAAATGGACAGGCTAGCACTATGTAGAGCAGGCTGGCTGGAACTCAGAGATTCACCTGCATTTCTCTCCCAAGTGCTGGGATAAAAGAGGTTCACCACTATGCTCTGCCCCACCTTTTTGTTTTTCTTTAATCTTAGTATGTATAGACCATAGATACAATATATGAGAAGGTAAGTCTTAAAAAGGGGGCTGGAGAGATGGCTCACTGGTTAAGAGCGCTGGCTGATCTCCTAGGACCCACGTCAATTCCCAGCACCTACAATGGCAGCTCACAACTGTCTGGAACTCCAGTTCCTCACACAGGCAAAACACCAGTGCACATGAAAATAAATAAATCTTTATTTTAGAAAGTCACGGAGGGGCCCACAAGGTGGCTTAGCATGTAGAAATGACTCCCTTGGATTGTCCTCTGACGCTCACACTGGTACCTTGTAAAAGAAATGTAAAAAAATAACTGAAAACATTTTTTTAAGTCATGGAGGTCTGTAGGCTCCTATAGATGGCTCAGTGGGTGGGGGTACTTGCCATAGTCCTGACAACATCAGTTAGACCCCCAGAGTCTATGTAAGTTGGAAGGAGAGAAGCCTCTCCGTGAAGTTGTCCTCTGACCTCCACATGTGCGTGGAATACAGGCAGGTGCCACCACACCAGGCCTTCACTTCTTATTGCCTTAGGGTAGCTAAGCCTTTCTGAGGTTTTCAGGGGCCTAGAACTCTTGATGTCCACCCTCATGCCTGGTTCTAACACTCCTAAGGTCTCCTTACTCTTTCCAGTCTTGGATCTCAAGAGGTGTCTATGGCCACTCTAGGTTGGTGTTCCTTTGTGGTTATTGAGAAATGACTTTATTATGTGACTATGCACTGTTAGCCCAGGCTAGCCTTGAAGCCAGGACTCCTGAGCCTCCAGAGTGTTGAGATCATACGTGTGCAGTACCACACGTGGCTCACCTTTCCTTTTGCATTATCATTTTTTTCTGCCTCAAACAAAGCTATGTAGATAGTTTCACCTATATTTTTTTGTTTTTTATTTATTGTGGGTTGTCTTTTTGTTGTTGTTTTGTGGGTTTTTTTGTTTTTGAGACAGGGTTTCTCTGTGTAGCCTTGGCTGGCCTAGACTCTATGTGTAGATCAGGCTGGCCTCAAACTCACAGAGATCTGCCTGCCTCTGCTTCCCAAGTGCTGGCATTAAAAGCATGCACCACTATGCCCTTCTACCTATGATATGATTTTTTTTTTAAGGGTGAAAATATATATATTTAGAACTAGCCAGCAGAACTCAGTTTGGATCAACCCAGTTTTTCTGGTAACATCGAAAGCACGGAGATCTGGAGCCAGTTGAACACGTGACCTGTTTCCACCCAGCCAGAGGGTATTGACCTTGGCCACATCAACCACACACAGCTCCTTTGCGGTTCTGTTCAACCTGGCGCTTAGCCCTGACTTCCATAATAGCCATAACATGCCACTTCTGCCTTCTTCATGGCTGACTCCATAGCCAGGGAAGCTGGTGATGGTCAGTGATCAAGCTGGGGTTCACCAGGGAACACTCTTGCCAGGGTGACTGGGCTGCTGGAAGATGGATGATGGACAGGTCAACATGTGGCTGTGGTGGCCATTCAGCATGAACTTCTAGGAGTTCAAAGCCTTTGCTCTGGCTCTAGCTTGGGATGCTGAGGCAGGGGGCAGGGGGCTTTCTTCCCTGCTTTGGTGTTATTGTGGAGAAGAGGCCCCAGTGCCTTTAAAAAGGAAAAACATTTATGGGTTCTTTTCCTTTTGCATATGGCTGTGTACCATGTGGATGCTTGATGGCTGAGAAGGCAAAAGAAGACATCAGATCCATTGGGGTCTGGAGTTATGGACAGTTTTAAGTTCCCTAGTAGATGCTGGAAATTGAGCCCAGCTCTTCTGGAAGAGCAGCCAGTGCTCTTGACTGCTAAGCCATCTCTCCAGCCCTAGCTGCCATTTTTTTACTCTTATTTGTTATTGGTGTGTGAGAGATTCCCCATACCATGGCTTGAATGTGGAGGCTGTAGAATAAGCTTCAGGAGATGGTTTTATCTTTCCACCGTGTGGGTTTCAAGGATCAAGCTAAGGTCCTCAGGCTTGGCAGTAAGTGCCTTTACTTGCTGAGCCATCTTTCTGACCATGGGTTTGTGTTGTTGTTGTTGTTTTAAGGCTTTCTGGGTTGTGACGTTAAGGGTTGAGAGAGTGATAGGCAGAGAAAAAGAGACTGATGTGGTGACTTTGCCTGGTGTGGTGGTACACGCCTTTAATCCCAGCACTCAGGGAGGCAGAGGCAGGCAGATCACTGTGAGTTCCAGGACAGCCTGGTTTACAAAGTGAGTCCAGGACAGCCAGGAGAAACCTGCCTTGAAAAGAAAAAAAAAAAAAAAAGGAAGGAAGGAAGGAAGGAAGGAAAGAAAGAAAGATTAAAAAAATATAAGCGACTGATACCTAGAGAGCCACAAAGGAAGAAGAATCAGACCAGCCCCTGGGAAGTTGCCCATTAAAACCATAAGACAGTTATAGGGAAAGCAAGGGCCATTTATCTCGTGGCGTTTTCTTAACTTACAGTTCCAAGTGCATAATGCTCACAACTCCCATCCATTCCCAACAGTGTGGGGACGGCAGTATACACCACTGTGAACTTGTCATCTGGGAGGCCTGCCATCACCAAGACTCACTCCACTTAGCCTCCATGGAACTCTGGAAGGGAAGAAGGTGCAGTATGGAGAGCACAGAGCTGAACCCCCAAATTGCTAATTACATCAACTAACAGCCCGGGTGGTTTCATGTCAAGCATGCATGAGGAGGTCAGAGGGCAACATAGACAGGCAAACACACAAACACACACATTCAGTCACTCACATGGAGGGAGGCTGTTCCCAGGGGACCAAGCAGGAAACAAGCCACAGAGCATATGCTGTGCAGTTCATCTTTCCAGAGAGGAAAAAGTCTAGCAAGCTTGTCAGAATGGATTTCCTACCCTAGCACTGCAGAGAAAAGCTATCAGATTTTCAAGAGGCTTGTTGCTGGCTTTTGTGAGTGTTCCCTTGCTGGCTCTGTGTCGAGCAGTTCCAGTCTGTTCAATATCCCCAGGAACTCCAGGGGACAAATACAAAAGCTCTCATTTACTGAAGAGCATTGCGAAGCTCAGAGGTTAAGTGAGTCATTCAAGATCACCCAGAAATATTCTGTCTGAGGCTGGAGGTTGTAGCTGATGGCAGAGTATTTCTCTAGCACGTGCAAGCCCCCATGGTTCATCCACAGCAACACACACACAGTGTATTAGTATTTCAACTGAGGCCCAATGTCATCATGCCTCACCGAACATCCCTATGTCCACAACATGGAGAGTTTTTGAGGGATCGTCTGACTTGGGGCACTCAGGAGAAGGGAAACCCCATAGATCCCTTCCTATCCCGTCATATTGCCAACTCACAAACTGTAGAGCAAGGCTCTGTCTACAAACTCAACTTCCAGGACTGGTTTGTGGATTCTTTTGTTTGTTTGTTTTTGTTTTTTGAGACAGGGTTTCTCTGTGTAGCCTTAGCTGTCCTGGACTCGATCTGTAGACCAAGCTAGTCTCAAACTCACAGAGCCTGCCTCTGCTCGCAAGTGCAGAGCTTACCGGTGGGCGCCACCAAGCCCAGCTCAGGATTGTTGATTCTTAATCCTTTCTTCCCTTTTCCTGATTTTGAGTGAATGGTCCCTTCTTGAAACACCATCTCAGCCCATCCAACCTTTGGAGGACCAATGAGGGGAAGGAGGACAGTGCCCTCAGCCTCCAAATTGCCAGCCATTTTATTGTTATTGTTTAACACAAGGTCTTCTCATGTAACCTAGGCTAGCAGGAAACTCACTATGTAATGCAGGCTGGCCTTGAACTCACAGTAGTCCTCCTGCCTCAGCCCCCCCTTACAGGCATACTCTTCGAGACCCCACTTAGTGCCTACCCATCCAGGGGAACAGGTATCACCTCTCCAGCCTGTTCCTCCTCCCAGCACCCTCCATCCCCTTACCAAACGGTTCCTGGCATCAGCCAGTGAGAAGAGCCTGCCAGCTGCTCTTCTACCCACCGCAGGGCAACTTGTCTCATTTTCTCATCTCTACTCCCATCTCTTCCAGAATCCAGGCCACCAGATGGCCTGGCAGGCTGTGTTTATTTGGAGCCATGGAAATGTGCAGCTTCCTGTTCCTGCGACTGTGGGTCAGGCACAGGTTGGAGCTGCACCTCAGAGCAAAGATGCCATGGAACTGCTCTGATTTTATTATTCATAATCCGTAACCCGAGTGGCTGAGGTTGCTCCCCTGAGCAGCTTATTTTAGTCACTATGGAAACGTCTCTGCTCCCGCTGAAATTCTGGGACTAAATCAGACAGGGAAGGACCCAGGAGACTCCTTCCAACCCTAAGCCCCAAAGGAGTATGTCAGTTGCCAGTCCTTCGGTTTACAGAGTGCCGAGGGGCTGGCTTATCTCCCCAGTAACACTGAGACCATAAAGGCTTGCTTCAGTGACAGTCTCCTGTCTCAATCAGCCAGTGTCCCCCGGGAATACGTAAATTATCCCAGGGGCATATTTTTCTAGATAATGACCCTTTCTCCTAAAAAAAAAAAAAAATCAAACTCTTCATTACAAGTTAACCACAAGAACTACTATCAATTACTAACATTTACTGACCTCTATTTTCATACGCATAAATCTGGGCTAAGTAACTAAGCCAAGGATTAGTCACCTTCAGACATCGCCCTTGGAGCCTTAGCATTAGAACTTCAGGATTCTGGATTCCTCGCCTTAACACCAATATGATCTGGCCCTGCTCAGCCCACTGTCTTCTGAATTCTGTACCTGCTATCCCAGCTGGTCTATAGTAGCTAGAAGAACCCGCTATGCTGCTCCTTAAAGCCTGAGGGTGGGAAGAGGCTGGTGTTTAGAACCATTTTCCTCCAATGATCTGCCCCCTACCTCTGGCATATAAGCAAAGCCATCCATCACCACTCACACATGGGTGGGGGTGGCTTATAAACTGTTTTGTGGAGAGGAGGGGAAAACAAAAACAAAAGCTGAAACTTAATTTCCTTCATTTTTCCTTTTTGTTTTTTTTGTTGTTGTTGTTTATTTTGAGACAGGGTTTCTCTGTGTAGCCTTAGCTTTCCCCAACTTACTTTGTAGACCAGGCTAGCCTTGAACTCACAGCAATCTGCCTGCCTTTGCCTCCCAGAGTGATGGGATTACAGGCATGTGCCACCACACCCAGCTTGAAATTTAACTTTCAAAAATGAATTGCTGCTGGACAGCCAAAGCTATACAGAGAAACCCTGTCTTGAGAAAACAATAAATTAAAAATAAAATGAATCGTCATGGAATGTACTTGATCCACATTGTGGTGTGTCTGTGATGTGCCATGTTCTGATGTTTGAGATACAGCAGAGAGATTACATTCTAGCTAGGAGACAAGCCAATGCGTTAGAACATAAGGCCTTGCATGGTCATAATCTAAGTAGTAATTAGATTACTAATCTGAGCATTTAGGAAGCAGAGGCAGGAGGATCAGGCATTCAAAGCTAGCCTATTTACATAGGAAACCTGTCTCAAAACATAAACAAAAGCCAAACCTGGTTGGGTAAATCAATGATTCTGCCTAAATAAACACCACAAAACCAATCATTAAACTCAAACCACACACACAAGTATTGGTTGATTGTCTATTTGTTTGTCTGTCTATCTACATATATCTAAAGCAGCCTAGGAATGTGGGATAGGAGAGAGCAAGGATCTTACAAGCCAAGCAGGTAAGATCTTGCTGTGTTTGGTTAGGTTGTTGAGGAGTCCACGTGAGGAGAACGGACTCAAAAAGAGAAAATAGTGTTTCTGGGGACGTGGAACCCAGTGTTTGTTTGTTCGTTTACGTATTTATTATTTTTATGACGGGCTCACTATGTCACTAGGTTAGGCTTAGCTTTAGCCTTGAGTATAGTGCTGGGTCTGCAGGAGAGCACCACCCAGCCAGAGTCTTTTTAAGAAGAATGTCCCGTAGGTGGTCTCCGTCTGCCAGTCAACCTCTGCCGGACGCCAGCTGGGTGCCCACCACCATGACCGAGGTGGTCAGCCCGGAGCACGAGAAACCAGGCGGAACTCAAGTCGCGAACGCAGCGCCGCTTGCGGACCGCGGAGAGAATGCACACCGGAAGCGGACCTGAGAGGTGAACATGGCGGCTGCCTGTGGCCTCCGCTGGGGCCTGAGCCGAGCTGGAACCGTGTTGCTCCCGCCGTCCGCGCGCAGTGCTCGCCGGGCTCTGCACAGACAGGTGGATGGCACCGAGTTCCAGAGCATCTACAGCCTGGACAAGCTCTACCCCGAGTCCAAAGGCGTGGATACCGCCTGGAAGGTCCCGGTGAGCCGAGGAAGGAGGGAACGGAAGGGGCGGTTCCTCTCGCTGCTAGGTGACGCGAGGAAGCTGGGCTGCGTGGAATGTTTGGTTGCCCTGGGAGGAACTTGTCTTAGCAACTGGGGGGCTGGGAATGCAGGGTGTGATAGCCCTCGTGGTTCGCATAGTGCGGGTCCTGGGAGAGAGACCGCCACGTACGCGTCTTTCAAGATCATCAGTTTTTCTACATTTGCTTTTCGGTCCTCAGGCCTACATTCTATAGAAAATGTGCATTATGTACCTTCAAAGTGAACAATATAAGCAGGGGCCCGCAATTTGGAACGTACCGGGTCTTTTGCCCCTATTAACGTTAGGAACTTGAGACAAGGCTTGTTTGTTCCTTCAGGATCCGTATTTACCCTGCTGCACATAGAGCAGCAGAGCCAGAGCAGGAGAAAGGGAACCTATTGAGCTGCACCTAAAGAATTGAAAGAGCACCAAGTATTTCATTCATTCATTCACTCACGCCACATTCAGCAGATTTCTCCTGAGAGCACGCTGTGTCACAGTGCTAATTTGGGGCAAAAAAATAGTAAAATAAATCTTAACAGCTGGACAGCTTATCATATACTGGAGGGCGACAGACAATAATAAATTAATAAACCCAAGTAACAGTGATTATGATGCTTTAGAGAAAACAGACCCAGAAGTGAAGCTAGAGACACAGTTGCAGGTTTGTCTCTTGTTTGGCAAAGGAATTTATGTAACCTAGGCCAACTTCAAACTTGCTACATAGCTAAGGGTGGCCTTGAGCTCTGATCCTTCCACCTTCATCTCCTATGTGTACAGATTTCTGGCATGTGTCACTATACTGGCCTATGTGTGTGTTGTAAGAAAGGCCCTTTAAAAGCCCTGGCTAATCTCCAGTGTGCATTGTTCCTCCTGCCTCTGTCTGCCGCTCAGATGCCGAGATTACAGACATACACTCCCAAACCCTGCTTAGAGTTGCAGTTGTAAGTAGGGTGATCTGGCAAAGCCTGGAAGAAGTGGTGCACAGTTTGGGCCTTGCAGCAGAGGCAGGAAAATCAGAAGTTCAGGACCAGCCTGGATGATGTGAGACCTTGTCACAGCAAAGACCTGGAAGAAAAAAAAACATGAGACTATTGGGGAAATGAGGGTCGGAAGAGTGAACAGCAAGTACAACCACTTAAGGGCACTACTCTGCTGGACAAGTGTGCCTGAGCAGGGCAGTCTGAGGAAGGGACGCCAAAGAGGAGAGAGTGGATGAAGGCCAGTAATGGAGTGATACAACTTAGTTTTACAAGACTGAGTGTTACAGACACTCAGTAGCCTGGAGAATGGTGAGTTAGGAGATTGCAGTAATATAGACAAGAAAGAATAAGCAGTGTGGAAGCAATAGGAGTTTTGCAGATGTAAGATCCTAGGCATCTTTTGAAGAAAGTCTATAGGACTCGCTACTAGATTTGATAAGAAGAGAACAGGCTGAGTATGTGAGACTGTAGTTGAGCAAAGAGGTTTACTTTGAGCCCATAAGTTGGGAGTCACCAATATAGATGGCATTTTCATCAGCTTAGATGGATGAAATGTTTTAGGGAGAGAGAAGAAAGATTTCAGTGGCACATCAGAGTTTTAGCCATCACAGAGAGCTAGTAAGGAATGTTAGGGAGAGGCATAGAGAGGGAAGAGAAAAAAACCTGAGGGTGTCTCAGCAGAGAGCTGTGTAGTCTTCAGAAAGAGAGAAGTCAGCAGGATGAGGATTCCACCACCCCAGTTCCAAAGAACAAAGGGATGAAGGAGGTATCGAAGAGGGTGCAGATGAGGACACTTTGGGCTTGGAGGCCAGAGCAACCTCTGGGGACAGTGTTTGCTGGACTTGAGGTTTCTGGGGATTTAAAGTTGGAGGGTATTGCTGCTGAATGAACAGCCTGGCTGAGGAGGAAGCCTGGTATGAGTAGCTCAGTCTGGCACGAGTCCTCCAGGCAGATGAACAAGGATCTGTTCAAGGCAGACTGCCTCTGGTGGCAGCTTCCTGTGGCACCAGAGGAGCCGGTGGCCCGCTAGGATTGTTGCACCAGGTTGCCAGAAGTTATTGGTGTTTAGTGACCTTCATGTATGTGTCCTTTGTCTTGTCTCATCTACCCCATCCTTTTCCCCATAAATCAGGTCGCTGACAGCACCCAGCAATAGCTTAAGCCAGGGCGGGGACAGCTGGAAGCATGAGCTAGATCTTAGAGGAGTGCTTCAGAGGTAGTGTCTGGGGTGGGGGGTAGTTTGACAGCACTATTTTGCTGGAGTCCTGAAAAGGACATTCCATGACTTTTTTTTTTTTAGATTTTTTTTTTATTATGTATACAATATTTTGTCTGTATGTAGCCTGCACAGCAGAAGAGGGCACCAGATCTCATTGTAGATGGTTGTGAGCCACCATGTGGTTGCTGGGAATTAAACTCAGGACCTTTGGAAGAGCAGACAGTGCTCTTAACCTCTGAGCTATCTCTCCAGCCCCATGACTTCTTTAAAATGTTTATTGTATTTATTTGTGTGTGGGTGAGTGGACGGGTGTGGGTGTGTCTGTGTGCACATCGCTGGACAACTCACAGGAGTTGGTTCTCCCCTTCTACCATGTGGGTCCCAGGGAACCTACAGGTGAGCTCAGGTTGTTGGGCTCAACTTCTTGGAAGTGCTTTTACCCACTGAGCCATCTCTTCAGCCCAAAATACAACATTTGAATTGTAACTTTTTATTATTATAATTATCATCATTATTGTCTTAGGACAGTTAGGAGTAACCCAGCAGATGATTTCTCTCTCTGACAGTATATATATTATCATGTTACAGGAGCATGCAAAACAAGCAGGAAGTAGCATCCCTCTGGGTAAGTAATTTTATTGAAAATCAGACATTTTAGGCTAGGGGTCTAACTTAGTTGTTGGCATACTTTTTTAAAACTTATTTACATTTCTTTTATCTTTTCTCCCTACTCCACCCCAATTTCTTCCAACACCCCAACACCAGGTAAAAGAGAGAAAGGATTAGTAGAAGAGGGGGCACAGTTCTCTTAGCTGCTTCCTGCTGGTCAGGGTTGTCGGGTTCCTTGGAGCCAGTCCAGGAGATCTCCAACTTCTTGTCTCATTGCAACAGGAGGTGGGAGGTGGGAGGGGAGGAGCAGCAGCCTTCCTTTCTCGGAGCCCTCACGCTCTGAGCTCTAGCGTGTGTTCTGGCCTCAGAGTCCTCACATTTAAACCATCTGCAACTGGCAAGAGCTCCTCTCAGAGCCCATTTGAGGCAAATGGTCTACTGCTATGGACCATCTCAATTGGTCTCACATCCTACACCTGGGACAAAAACAAAAACATGTTTATATACACATTTTCCCCCTGCTTAGAAAAGTGGCTTTTCTTTTAATATAAACAGAACTTGCTATTGCTTTTTTAAAAGGAGATAATCAAGGAACCAAACTCTTTTGGATCAATAATTTCTTTTATAACCTGATGACTTTCGGCTTCTCTTGTCAGGAGTTCAAGGCTAGCCTTGGCTCCATAGCAAGTTCCAGGACAGCTTGAGCTATATCAGACCCTATCTCAGGACTAACAAACAACCGATCCTATACCTGCCAGACATAGACAGGACCTCATAACTGTGGCCTAGAAAGAAGCATTGAGCTCCCCCAACACCCTGTTTTGGTTTTGGCTTGGGTTTTTTGTTGTTGTTTGGTTGGTTTTGTTTTGTTTTGTTTTGTTTGAGACGTGTTCTCACTATGTAACCCAGGCTAGTTTGGAATTCACTATAACCCAGACTATCTCAGAATTATACTAGTTCTCCTACCTAAGTTGACCATCTTGCCCAGTGTTGATCTCTTTTTAAAATCAAAGGGTATATGGCTCTTATGGGCTGTTAAAGGGAGGATAGCCAAAGATGTTGGCGCTCTGTGTTTAGGGCGACACCGAAACAAAGGCATAGAACACCCAGTAACCACAGAGCCAGGTGGTGCTGCATGGAGGCAGACCTGCAGCCTGCAGCTGACTGAGGGGTGCCTGTGGAGGCTAGGGGAAGTGCCTCATCACATTGTCTGGGAAAACAGGCATTCTCAGTGAACAGCAGTTGCCTCTCTTGGCTTCCTGTGCTCTCCAGAGGGTCACACAGCATTGTGTTTCAACAGACTCAGCTGCAGCCAGCATGACCCATAAGTGTTACATGCAAGGTTGCGAGGCTCTGTAGTGCAGCCATTCTCATGCAGTACCAGTACCTCTGTTAGCTAGTCAGAACAAGGTTTAACTGGCTTCTCTAAAGGAGGGCGACCTGGGACGTGTCTCAAGACGGAGCACCACTTCCTGCCACCATGGTGCTACAGGACTTCAACACCTACGCAGCTGGTCTTGCAGTTTCCAGCTCCTGTGTCTCCCCTGCCCAGATGCTACTAAAGCCTTTGCACAATATAGAAATGGGATGAAGGAGCCAGGCATTGGTGACACATGGCTTTAGTCTCACCACTCGGCAGGTGGACCTCTGAGTTGGAGTCCAGCCCTGTCTACATAGGTGGGTTCCAGGATGGCCAGGGCTACACATAGAAACCCTGACTCTAAACCACAAACAAATAAATAAGGCTTTGACAAGAAGCCATGGGACTTTGCCAGGATCGTATATAGTTAGTGGCCACACTGCCATAATGGGTGAGAGCTCCCCAGTGAAGGTCAAGTTCTCATCCATCTAGCAGATAATTTCAACCCAGACCATGAACTTGGCCCTGAGAACACACAGCCAGAAGCAATACTCTCTCCCTGTCTGGCTGACTGTGCACTCTGCTGGAGGCCTGAAGCTCCACATCCTCCCTCAGCCTCCCGGGTGCAAGCACCTCAAGGAGTTTGCCACCCCAACTCATCTGGTCTTTACCCCTTCAGCTTCTGACCCATCAGGATTCCAGGTCCACCATGCTTTGAATTGTGTGAGGCTGAGTCTGTCCCTCAGCCTAAGCCTCTGAGTCTTCTCTTTAAAACAAACAAACCCAGAGCAGAAGGGTGTGGTAGAAGGTGCTAAACTTGAGTCATGATTTTACTTCCTCCACTTTGGGAGTCCTTGGGACATCTGTGAATGCTGTCCAGCTTTACTGATCTGATCTGTATGGGGGAGGGGGAGAAAGGGAGGGAGAGGTGTGGAATAGTCATATTGACTAAATTAGCACTCCACACACTTGGCTATGGGGGAATCCTCGTGTGTGTTCTTCACTTCACAGATCGGTTGAACATATCTTACTGCCGGAGCAGCGGCCCTGGGGGGCAGAATGTTAACAAAGGTACAGCGCCGGGTTGTTCCCGTTGTTTGAAGTCTCGGCTGGGAGGGTATAAACGGCAACTCTGCAGCTCTGCACTCACATTCCTGTGGAATAAAGGGTTTTTTCTGCTCAGCTCACACACCTCCAGCTTATAATAATCCTTTCTATTCTTCTGAATGTGGCCGATTGTCTGCTTCTCAGCTGTGGGTTGCTAAGACTAGGATTGGCTTTTGAGGATAAACAAAGAACTCAGCATGAGCCGGCAGCCTGCTTGTTCCACAGAGAACAGGTTTCCTTGCTCTTGTGAGACCCAACCTCCCCCCATCCCTTGCTGTTTTCAGAGTCCAGTAAAATGGTCATGAGAGTTATGAGAGGCCCTGGAAATTTGGATACCAGGAGTGCAGTTTTATACCAAAGGGCCTTGCAAGCTTGTTCCATGGCCAGATTCAACATAGGCTAAAATGTTCATGGTTGGGTGGTTGGCTGCTCCCGGCTTCGGGACAGTCCCTGACCGCCTGGGCACTGTGGCTTCCTAAGAGTCTCAGGGTCGCTGCGCCTTCCTCCCCATCCACAGTGAATTCTAAGGCTGAGGTGAGATTTCACTTGGCCAGCGCAGACTGGATCGCCGAGCCTGCCCGCCAGAAGATTGCGCTCATGGTACCACCCCTTTCAGTCCCGTGGATCCCTGGGGTGGGTATAAGCTTGTGGGCCTTGTGGTGTTCCTCATTTTCCTCCTTGGCAGCATAAAAATAAGATCAACAAGGCAGGGGAGCTGGTTCTTACCTCCGAGACCAGCCGCTATCAGTTCCGGAATCTGGCAGAATGCCTGCAGAAAATTCGAGACATGATTGCTGAGGCCAGCCAGGTGCCCAAGGAGCCGTCCAAAGAGGACGCTCGGCTTCGGAGACTCAGGTACAGAAACACTCTGGCAGCAAGCGGGTTTGTGGGAACCAGGGCGGGGAGGCCAGGAGCTTCCCGCAGGGGTAATAGGGAAGCTGCTGAGAGGAGCAAGGTGCTGGCCCAGGCCAGGTGCACATCTGGCTGCTGCCGACTGGGCTGCTCTGCTCCCGCCTCAGCTTTCAGCTTTGAAAAGCACTGATTGCACATCTGGGCCTCATTGCTGTCCTTTGTTTTCAGAGTAGAAAACATGAACCGGGAAAGACTACGACAGAAAAGAATAAACTCTTCCATAAAGACGAGCAGGAGTGTAACCATGGACTGAAGTCACCCCACACTGCTGGCAAAGACCAGGGTGTCCATGCTGCTCTGCAGAGAGCTACCACACCAGGGAAGACCTTTCTTGATTAATTGGAGCCTTGCCAGAATGTTCCTTTGGAGAGAAGGCTTTGTGTCATCCAGGGCCACCCCTCTGTTGTGCGTTTCATGTACTACTGGCTGTAATAAACCTTTAAGAACAGGAGCCTGGCTTTTCAGTTGGAGCTTTGCAATAGAGCTCCTATCTTTCAGCCTAAACCCACCTCATTGTTGAACACAGAGAGCAGCAGAGGATAGTGGGTCAGTCCACCAGGAGCACACAGCTAGGAGGGCTGAGACAGGTGGGCAGGAAGGAAGCTGGGTGGGAGGCCAGGGATGTCAAATGACAGATTGTGCAGGAGGCTTTCAAGGAGCTCCTGGGAGACAGACATGTTAAAGCCTCAAATCCCCTGAGCTACATCTGCAGGCCAGAAGCTTAGCCGTTACCTGTGTAGTAGGTGAGCACTTGTGTGCCATGTGCACGTGCAGAGGTTAGACAGCAAGTTGCAGTCACCTCCCTTCCACCGTGAGGATGAAACTCAAGTCTCAGGCTTAAGGGAAAATATCTTTACTTGCCAAACATCTCACTAGCGCTAATTTTATTTATTATTATCGGGGAAGGCATGCATGAAGCACAATCCATGTCTGGTGTGCAGAGGGGGAATCAGTGGGAGTGAGTTCTCTTCTACCACGTGGCAGGTGGTGAGATCAGGCTTATCCAGCCCCTATAACGGCTGAACCATCTCACCCCTGCAGATCATTTTCCAATCCCCCTCTCATTTTTGGTTGGTTGGTTGGTTGGTTTTTTTGTTTTGTTTTTTCGAGACAGGGTTTTTCTGTGTAGCCCTGGCTGTTCTGGAACTAGCTCTGTAGACCAGGCTGGCCTATAAACTCAAAGAGATCCTCCTGCCTCTGCCTCCCTAGTGCTGGTACTAAAGGTGTGCACCACCACTGCTGGGTTCCTCTCCCTTCACTTTTAAAAACAAAAATGAAAGCCAGAGAGGTGACTCAGCGGGTAAAGGACCTGGCTGTCAAGACTTCACGAGTTTGATCCCTGGTTCCTACACACTGAAAGGAGAGGACTGACTCATGAGAGCTGGCTTCTGACCTTCACGAGCTCTGCAAAGCATTCATGTGTACACACAAATGTAACTTAATTTTTTTTTAAATCAAATAAGCTTTGCTCTGGTCAAATCCCCACTGACAAACCAGAATTTGGATTCCATATTAGTTTGAAAATTAGTGTCGGGCAGAAGGCAATCATCTGCAGGAGATAAAACATTCTGCTGGGTTGCAAGGAAATTCTCTAAAATTTGGTTTGTACTTCTGCCGTTTTATTCTGCTCCTGGGTTCTGGCATGCAAGAGAATCCATGGCTAAAATTTAATACCTCCAAGTTGATATTAGCTCTCACTTGGGTGAGGGTTATAACAATTCCATGATTGATCTTGTTACCAGTTCCCTGGGTCTGGGCCCAGTGACGGCTCTGCAACTGCTTCTACAATGACCATGACTTCTGTCTGTTTCTTCCCAGTCTCCACATAGATCCAAATGCTTTCAAACTCCAGCAGCATTTAGCTCCAAGCCTGTTGGGGTTTGTTGCCCTCTGCAGCATTTAGTGTAGTCAGCACTGAGAAACAGACCAGGGAACTGTTTGTGCTAACTTTGGGACTAATTACTCCTCACGGATAAGTCATTCATAAAAAAAAAAAAAAAAATGCTCCCTGTGCTCAGCTACATTACTAAAAACCGTACATACCTGTCCTCTCAAACCCCAGCCCTTTCTCAGCACCTCAGCGCCTACTATGAAGCCGTTGCTAAGTTATTCTTCCCATACTGCTCAGCGCCTCCATTCCCCTAGGTTTTTTTAAAAGTGCCTTTTAACATTTATTGCAATGCTAAGATCTCCCTCCTTGTCTATCTCCCTCCTTCTCTCTTCCCGCCCCTTCTTTGACATCCTCCCTCTCTGGGCTTCACGCATTTGCAAAGGACACACGTAGTGTATAAATGTTTCTATCGTGACTGGAACAATCGGGAAGTTCTTCAGTGCTTACGTTTCAATATTGTGAGAGAGATTTATTTCTCGTCCTTTCCGAATTCACGTCAGTTCTTTAGAGGTGTACGAAGGGACAGAATAGCCCCGGGGGGAGGTAGAAAATTGACGCCCCGGAAACTTGCACTCCCCGACCTGGTGTGCAGAGCCCCGGAGGCGCTCGACTTAGCTCGGGCTTTTGGGTTGATGTCCCCACTTCTCCCTAGGGCAACGACCGAGAAATGCACTTACATGGGAACATTCAGAGGCACAGTCTATTAGGACGGAAAAGGCGACTGCCACGTGCTGTGGGCCCCAGTGGCCTAATGGATAAGGCACTGGCCTCCTAAGCCAGGGATTGTGGGTTCGAGTCCCACCTGGGGTAGAGTTCGGCTCGGTTTTTTTGATCTCCCCTACCAAATGAATGGGGACACGCTGTTGCGTGCTCAGTGGAAAGTGCACGCGCGACTCTCACCTCCAAAAGAAAGAGCGGGCCACCCCAGGTGGGACTCGAACCCACAATCCCTGGCTTAGGAGGCCAGTGCCTTATCCATTAGGCCACTGGGGCGCGACAAAACGCGCCGCTCACGTGGTCCGTGATAGCGCGGCGCGCTGACGTGGCCAGCCCTATGCCGGAACAGCGACCTCGGCTCTGGCTGAAGGCCGCACAGATCTCACGAGCGGGAGAAAAGCCGGGCGCCGCCGCCAGGGGGCGCGGCCCTCCCGCCTCGCCGCGCCCCCGCCCGCGCGCACGGCCCGAAGTCGCATGCGCTCCTCGCCAGCCAGGCGCCCGCGCTATGCAGCGGGCTGCGGCGGGGCCCCAGTGCCAGCCTCGGGGGCTACAGATGCCACAGACCCCACAGATGCCAGGCCCCGGGCGCGGCCCCTGCACTTCATCAAATAATACGTTCCAGTGTAAGAGCAGGCTTAGTGAGACCGCGTGGCCTAATGGATAAGGCGTCTGACTTCGGATCAGAAGATTGAGGGTTCGAGTCCCTTCGTGGTCGAAACGTTTTCATCCCGAAGAATCAGGTCCCTCCTTTTAAAAGGAAAAAGATGTCTCCAGACTGGTGATAAGCCCTTGGATTTGGCATTGGAAAACCTCCTGTGACACCATCATTCACCTTTTAAGAGTCAAATTATAGAGCACTGCGGCCCCAAAGTTCTTGAGTGCTAACGTGTAAGGAAGGTCTTTTAAGCAAGGGATTTGGTGTTCAGAGTCCCATCCGACGTGTTTCCTGTTGTTTCTTCTAGATTTACTTCTGTGAGATCCATGGCCTTGCTAGCTTCAAACTTGCCGTCCATTCATCTTAGCCTCTTGAGTGCTAGAATTGTAGGCATGTGCCACCCTGTCTAGTTTGCCAACCTAAAACGTTTGTATATGTTTGTATGGCTATATGTATCTATTTAACTCTTGAGACAGTCCACCAGGGAAAATGCCCAGCTCCACTCCATCCCCTCCTGCTGCTGTTCCTGTGAGATTGCCTTCGGATGCCTCGCAGAGAGGCTGAGCACCCAGAGTAGCTCCCAACCCTGGCACACAACATCCCTTGTACTTCCACACGAGCCCTCCCCACCCTCGAGTGATGGAGGGGTGGGTGGAGGCAAGGTTAGCGGAGCAGGCTGCAGGAAACCCTGCTGTGACATAGGTGGGAAGGGTCACAGGGTTGGGGGCAGTCTGTTTTTAACTGAATAGTTGTGTTTCCTTCATAGAGATGCTAACATCAATGTCCTCACTTTTCTGCTTCTGTTTCATTAGCAAAGGATTTCGTTTATAGAGGGAGCTGGTCTCGAATTTCACAGGAACCCACTGCTCTCGGGCCCCCTGCCCAAATACTGGGTTAGAGTGCACCCTCACACCCGTCTGTTTTGTTGTGTCTATTCTTGAAGTGCAATAAGAATAGTTCCTAGACTCATCTGAGGCAAGAACATTTAAGAATCTGATAAAAAGAACGGGGGATGGCGGTGCATAACTATTATCCCAGCACTGGGGAGGCAGAGGCAGGCAGATCTCCATGAGTTCCAGGCCAGCCTGGTCTACAAAATGAGTTCAGGATAGCCAAGACTGCATAGAGAAACCCTGTCTCAAAAAAAAAAAAAAAAAAAAAAAATCTAACGAAGGAATCAATGTCTCCTAGGGTGGATTACCCCCAAATGCAGACAGAAGGTAGTAGTTAGGTCTGTTCCCTGGAGCTCATAGACACTCACATGTAGTTATGCCTTTAATGTCCACACACAGAATACCAGAGTCGTCCCTAGGTCATGGGACTGGCACCCCACTGATGAGCTATGGGTTCTTCACCCAGGCCAAACCCTACAGACCGGGGACACCAGACTGACACTTAGTCATGCTCTTCCTCCAGGATTTAAGCTCCAGCAGGTGAGATGGGGTACTCATGGGAACTTCACAGGCTACCTCGCTAGTTCTCATGGCAATCCTGACGCTTGTGAGGGCAGTAGAATCCCAAGACAGCTAATTCAACAACTGTGCCCTGGACACAGGCCCTGACTTCAGGGCTGTCCCCTCTGACCACTTTTTCATTTTTCCATTTTGTATGTGTGATGTAGGGGTCGGGACACACATCCAGCGGTCAGAGGACACCCTACAGAGAACTATGAGTGTGACCACCGGCTCTACTGTGTCAGCAGCCCTCAGGCCACAGCGACTGGTGTGTTACAGTCTGCCCCTTAAGACAGGTGCTTCTGGTGGGGCCACCTCACGAGTGTCATCTACTTAGAGACAACAGCAAGCACTGTGTAAATGGTTTATTCAGTGTGGGCCGGGGCTCCTCCTGGCCTGCTTCACAGGTTCTCGATGGGCTGGTGGGGCCAGTATGGGTACTTCTGCTTGTCCAGCTTGGTTTCTGGGAAGGCTTCATTCAGGTCATCAATAGTCATCTGGTCAAAGGGAATCATGTTCTTCATTTTCTCCAGCTACAAAGAGCAGAAACGTGTTAGCTGCAGGACACGGGCAAGGCCACGTCAAGACTCTAAGGAAGGTGGCTGCCATGTGGTGACAGAGACAGCGCCACAGAAAGAGGCCGTGGCTCATCCTCACCTGCTTCTCGTATTCCTGGATCCGGACCTGGGATCCAGACACAAACTCAGCACAGCTTTTCACCTTTAAGAGAAAGGGGAAGTCTTGATTAATAGAATGCAAATCTGCAACATATCTTGTACAACACTTTTCTAAATTATTTTTTAAGGATGTGACATATTGTTTTGGTTGTGAGAAGTCGAATTTTTCTGTTGCCTTCATTTTCATCTTATGGTTTGTCTTTTTTGATAAATGGCCTTATGTTAAAAACCATAAACAAGTATAAAAGAGAGAGAAAAAGGAGAAACTGTCCTGAAACCAGACTGTGTCCTGCCCTGAGCACAAGGCGCTCAGGCCTGCTCCTTTCCCACAGCCATCTACAGAAGAGCCTGGCAGCTTAGTCTTGAATGCTTTTGTAGGGGACAAACTACAGTTCACCCAACACCCACAAGCAGGGAAGTGGCTTAGCGATCACCGACTAGTCAAGATAAATCAGATGGCCCCTAGGCCTGATTCCAGTGTTGGCCTGAGGTATTTTCAAGCTAAATAGGTATCTGAGTGCTGAAGAGTTGTCTTTTCAAATTGATGTCCTGTCTTTAAAAGATGTGTTGGGTGTAAAATAACACTGAAATACACATACAGCCTTCCGTTAAAGCATGTATCCGCTGGCCACACTGTCAGCATACTCAGGAACAGTGACATATTTACCAGCTCACCCCCACCCTTCCCTAAGCAGCCTCTCACACTGTTTAGCCTGTCACTGAAGATTAACTGCAGTTCCTAGAGAATTATAAAGACAGGGTCTCACTGTGAAGCTTTGGCCAGCCTCCAACTCAGAGATCTGCCTACCTCTGCCTACAAATGCTGAGACAGTAAGGCATAGGCCACCAGGCCTGCGCTTGCTGACTTCTTTTACTCAGTATTATTTTTACATTCATTCATACCGCTGCATTTATTAGCAATCCATTCCTCCTGATTCTTACAACACTTTAATCATCAACTGAATTCACTATCTACCCTTGCTACTAAGAAAAATATGTTGGTTATTAAGAAAACTTTAGGATCTGACCACAGTGATCTATTCCTAAAATGCAAACACTTGGGAAGCTGAGGCAGGAGGATCACCATGAGTTTGAGAGAGAGGGAGAGGGAGAGTTACACAGTGAGACCTTACAAAAGAACAAACAAAAATCAAGACTTTAGAGATTTAAAAAGAAGCACCCATTACTTACATCCTCCTTTTCCTCGTTGTTCACCAAGGCTGTGTATTTATCCTCAGGCACGGGAATAGTCAGGGCTTTATACTATAAACAAGGACAGAGATGTCACCCTTGTACCCAAGAGCCTGAAGGACTGAAATCCTCTACTCCTTACAGACCACATGGAACCCTCTATCCCTTCAGTGTTTTCTGGTGTTGTGGTGGAAAAATTGGAAGGCCTCCTCAGCCCATCACTAATCACCCAAAGGACCTTCCATATTTCTTTATCACAACAAGCATTAGTTTCCTCATCTGGAAAGGTTAGTACACTTGATAATAGCTACTTAGCATCTTTCAGTCTAAGAAATTCTTTTTCACACAAAACCTTCAAGGGCTGACTGACAGGAATCATATTTGCATTATGAAGGTAGAAATGGTTGTTTAGAAGATTTATTTAGGGTTATAGCCATGGCAATGTATGCTAAGCCACACAGAGCAGGCTTTCTAGAAGAATCTTCAAATAAATAAGCAAATGAACTCTGGGTATTGAGACATATTATTGCACTTAATATGCAGGTATGGAAAGAAGACGGATCACTGATGGGGCTGATGAGGCGGTTCAGCGCACTGACTGCTCTTCCAGAGGACCCAGGTCTAATTCCCAGCACCCACATGGCAGCTCACAAGTCTCTAACTCTAATTCCAGGGCATCTGACATCCTCATCAAGCTGCTTCTGAAACCAGCCATGCAATGGTACATGGAAATATATACAGGCAAAACACCCACACACATAAAACTAATTTTTTTAAAGAAGGGGGTGACAGAAGGGCCAGAGGGGGGTGTGAAAGAAGGAAAACATGTTAGTTTGTAAAAAGGAGACAGGTAGGAGACTAAAGGGGAACTCAGGAGGAGAGCTAGCCCTGGGAGCAAGGCTGCCCTGCACTGCTGAGTGCCTCGACCCTGATACTCTATAGGTGCTTTAACCCTTTAGCTGGGGCTGGAGAGATGGCTCAGAGGTTATAGAGCACTGGCTGCTCTTCCAGAGGTCCTGAGTTCAATTCCCAGCAAATACATGGTGGATCACAACCACCTATAATGAGATCTGGTACCCTCAAATAAATAAAACTTAAATAAGTAAATAAATAAACCTTTGGCCATACCCCCTCTTTCCTCCCCAGCCCCTTATAAGAGATTTTAGCAATCTGAAGGCTCACCTTCTTTTCAAAATCATCTACCAAGCCAGCCTTGGCCACATTGGCCCTGTAATAAGCCCAGTCAATCTCAGGTGGTTTCTCAGGCAGATTAGCCAACCTGCTCAAATGGAAAAATAAAAGTCAGGACTGAATCAAGCAAGACACTGCTCACACAGCAATCTCCCTATTCCTTATCGCACTGGAATATCACCACACTTTCCCCTGAAGGGCTACCACAAAAATGGCAAAATGCTTTCATTTGCCAAACACATCAATTTCTTTACTTTGCCAGACTATTAGAAATCCCTCTGTAGGGCTGGCAAGATGGCTAAGTGAGAAAAGTAACTTGCTGCTAAAACGAGGACCTGTGTTCTATACCTGGTAACCCCGGTGGTGAGAGGGAGAGCCAACCCCCACAAGTTCTCCTCTGCCGTCCACGTGTGCTCCAGGGCACACAGTGGCAGATATGCGCTCATATATACACTAGATAAATGTAACAGATGCCAAAACATTGCTTCTAGATGCAGTGACGAGTATGGAGGTGGGGTGCGGGCCAGGGAGCCCCTTCTCACAGCACGCTGACCTGGTGTGGAGGGTCTCACTCCAGGTCTTTAGGGAGTGTCCAATCGTCTTTTGGTTTCCGGGTATGATCTCCCCAAAAGCTACCCAATCAATGGTTTTTAGAGCAAGTTTACGCCCAGCCATCTTGGATCCTAGAAAACAAAACAGGTCAAGATTAAACAGTGCCTTTGGAGAAAACCCCTGAAGGAGAGCATCTCAGGGAAATACACATCTTTAAGTGACAGGTCAGCATCATTTAAGCATTTGGTGGTATATGCAACAGATAAAGGAATTAGGACCTAGCCCGATAAGGGGCCTAGGAATGTAGCTCAGTTGTTAGGATGCTTGCCAACCACAGACAAAGCCATGGGCTCCTACTCCACATAAGCCGAGGAGGAGGCAGGAGAACAAGTTCAGAGTCATCCTTGGTTCCACAGTGCGTTCAAGGCCACCCTGGGGTACATGAGCGCCTGCCTCAAAAAAACTGTAAACCACAGAGTATAAATATATTTTCTCCTCCTAGGCTGCCACCCTCTATTCCAACCCTTTATCTTTAGAAGCCCATTTTTACTTTTTTGCTCTACATGCGTCTCTGCAAACACTGCTAAATGATGTCATAAACATCACAAAAGCTAAGTAAATAGCAACTGTGTTTGAGCCAGTGGCTCTCTACCATATAGAAATTTGATACAGAAAATATGACAAGGCTTCAAAATGTTCTCACCTGCAAATTGGGGAAAAGAGCTGTTAAAAAAATACCAAGTGAAACTGTGAGCATCAATTTGCCTAGTGTAACACAGGCTTCAGGGGTCCTTAACCCCTCTCATACACTCAAACCTTCATATTCATGTCATATTGTCCCCAACACACATGCCCTGAATTTTTAGAGGCATTTCTACACAAGGGATAGTGAGAAAAGAAAGTGACTTAAGTTGTCTTGAGACCAAAACACCACAAAATACAGAAAATACCTGCGACCAGAGGACCATAAATGAAAACCCTCTGCACAAGCTCTGAGTGGATTGCAGGCAACGTGGATGATACCTTCCTAAGATCAAAGCTGTCAAATGCCAGTCTCCTTCCTTCATTCTTTCCTTCCTTCCTTCCTCCCCTCAGAACACCTTCCATCTCTGGGAGAGAGGCTAAGACGAACTAAAGATGCCAGAGTACACTTTGTTAAGCACGAGGGGGAAACGCAGAAGTCACAGATTTCTTGTTTTCTGGCTAATCTCTGGCGTTGGTGGTTTCTCAGACAGAGTAACCAGCCTGCTCATACGGAAACAGGTCACTACCATAGGAATGACCAATAGTTATTTGATCAGCCTGCAGACCTCAGTAGTACCCACTAGGAATCCTAGAACCCTCCAGGGCAGGGGAGGACGTAGCGTTGCAACCTGCTGGGTGTCCTATAGCCTCTGAAAGCTGTCAACATGGCTATGTGCTGTTTCCCCAACCCCTAAACTGCACTTCCGAGGTCGCCACACAGTGTGAGACATGGTTTGGGGCAACAGCTAAATCAATGGTGACTGGCCAAGTCGTCGCCAGGCCCCAGCCCCGCACGGCGGGAAGGGTGAGCAGGGCAAAGCAGTGACCTCGGGCGCTGGGCCAGCGGGGCAGCTCGAAGTCCGACGTCCTCCGCGGAGGTGGAACGAGCGACGGAGCGAGGTCTGGAATGTAATGCAGAAGAACCCGTGGGGATCGGACCCAATACCTCGAAGCCCACTCACCTTCACCGACCCCGACGGACCGCTGTCACCAGCAGCAAGGAGCGGAAGTGCATTGACGGAAGTTCTCCCTTCGGCCAGTCCGAAAGCGCAATGGCTGGGCCTTGTTTGGCACATCAGCCAATGATCGCGGGGCCGGGTTCAGGAAGTCCCGCCCCCAAAGGCGGGCGCGACGCCTGCGCCGTCGGGGTCTCTGCTGGTTGGGGGCCCTCCCGTCCCTTTCCCCCTGCCCCACCCCCGCCGATGGGCCGGCCCGGCTCTCCCTGCCGAGGAATGGGCCGGCCCGGCGGCGCGCGGGCAGCGGCGGCCCAAGATGGCGGAGCTGCAGCTGGACCCGGCGGTTGCGGGGCTGGGAGGGGGCGGCGGGAGTGCGGTGGGCGACGGCGGAGGCTCGGGCCGCGGACCCCCCAGCCCTCGTCCAGCCGGCCCCACACCCCGCGGACACGGCCGCCAGCCCGCCGCCGTCGCGCAGCCACTGGAGCCGGGGCCCGGACCTCCGGAGCGGGCGGGGGGCGGCGGGGCGGCCCGCTGGGTCCGGCTTAACGTGGGCGGCACCTACTTCGTGACCACCAGACAGACCCTAGGCCGGGAGCCCAAGTCTTTCCTCTGCCGCCTGTGCTGCCAGGAGGACCCGGAGCTGGACTCGGACAAGGTGCGCCCCGCCCTCGGGCGCGCCCCCGGGCTTTGGGACCCCCTTCTAGGCTGAGGTTCCCATCTCGAGGAACCGCTTCCCTCCGGCAAGTCCCAAACCCGGACTTCAGTCCACTTTCGACCCCCCTCTCCCCCGGGTTAGCACTGGCCACCTCAGTGCGCTCCCCTCCCCATTCCCCCCCTACTTCGGGCACACTCCCTTCTCACCCCGCCCTTTTCTCAGCTGCTCCTTCCAGGCGCCGTCCACCTGCACCCGCGGGAGGTGCTCCTCTCGCGTTCTCTGTCCCTCCTGAGGACCCCACCTTGTCAGATCTGCTTGAGTTTTTCCCCGGCTCCCGTACAGACCCTCGCTGGTGGTGTCGGATGCATTTAGAACTGGGTCAGGGTGAATGACCACATCATTCTCACTTTCCCAAGACTCAGGGTTCCATTCCATTCCTGTGTAAAGTGGTAGTAAACTTGGGGCTTAATGACAGCATCCACCGCTGAAGGCTGCAGGAAGTGCTTGTGGTAGTGTTACATCCTGTGGTGGTGTTAAAATCCTGGTCCCAGACCTTACATGCGATAACAATCAACGTTTCGGTACATTTTTGGAAGAAAACGCGTTCCTTGGAAAGATGATTGTATTTGCCCATGAAAATCTCAGCTGACCCGTTAGGACCCAGGGAATAATGTAGACTGAGGGATGATGTTAGCTAAGGTGGGCGACCACTAACCAAAGGGTTACAGGGTGGCAAGACGTCATTCCTTTCCAGTTTGAACTGTAACTTCTGCAGATTCACCTTTGATTCCCAAATGCACTGGCTGTAGCTTACACCACTTTCCATGCCATAAAGCACTCCCATGATTAACAAACTTGCATGAACACCAGTTTCATGTGTTCTGTGATACCAAATTGACGGGAACCTAACCCATCCTAACTGAAGAGATTCTAGAACTCCTGTTTATAGGGAATTATTTTTATACACCCTAAATCTTCCTTATGGCCACACAAGCCAGTCTCTTGTTTCTTTACTGTAAAGATGAGTAGGCTTAAAGCTGCTCTGAGCCAAGTCCTGGCAGTACCACGCTTCCTCTGGGCACAGAGCTAGGGTGTGTGCGATTACAGCTGGCAGTGCTGACTCCCACTGATGTTGGCCTTGGGCTCAGGAGAGTTGCCAATAGAACAGTGGTTTTCTTAGAATTAGGAATGTAGTCCAGGGGCAATGAAGGAGTCAAAACATACGGCACGCAGCTATGGTGTAGCCTTCGTCCCCTGTAGCTGGAATCCTACAGAGGAATGGTAAAAGATGGTAGGTCTGCCCAGTAAATAAAGGCCGTGCAATGGGGATGACTGTGCACCTATGACATCTGACCTGGGATGATCTCAAAGCCAGCCTCTCGACAATAGTTTAAAATAAGCCAACTGTAGCCAAAATAAACAAGCATGCTTTTTTAGCTGACAGAATAACTCTTGCCTGAGTGCACTGACGGATTAGGGGGAAATGCAATTTAGAGGCTATTCCTGAAAGGCTCACAATACCGTTTTGCTTGATTGACAGGACGAGACTGGAGCATATTTGATCGACAGAGACCCTACCTACTTTGGTCCTATCCTGAACTACCTCCGACATGGAAAACTCATCATTACCAAGGAGTTGGCAGAAGAAGGTGAGGACACCTCACTGGGTGGTTTCGAACTTGCAGTTGATTGAAGCTGCTTTGCAGACTTCAGTTTTGTTTGGGATCCCCCTGGGTTTGTGCAGAGTGAGTTAGTGAAAGTGAGTAGGCATCCTCCAGCTCCTGGGCTTGTCTAAGACCCCCAAAGGAAGCTGCATGGGTTCTGTTCAGCTGCCGTAGTGGGAAACGGGGCTGCTCTGCTTTGCAGATAATGCATTAGGCCTTTACACCTCCAAAACTGTCACAGTCCTTTCTTACATGAATTTCATTCGCTGGCAGTGAATGCCCATAACCTAAAGCACCTTATCTGTGGCATTCAGTTATTTTTATTCTTTCATTTTCCTTTGGACTTGCAAAAATAATATTAGTAAAGGCCTGACCTCATTTCTTTAAGACTGCTCTCAGCCTTCCCTGTAAGGTTGTTCAGCTGACCTGATTCACAGCTCCTTGTCAGCTGTGTCGCTGGCTGCCTTGTCAGTTTTGCTTTGTAGGGCATTTAGGTTGTAAGTGGGTCTGGTCTCTCTAGAGCCATTCAGTGGAAATGTGGGGTCCTTTCCCAAATCCCGAGTCCCTGATCTAGAACTGTTACCTCTGACTAGGAAAGCTTGTAGCGCCTTCCTCATTAACGAGCTGGCTTAAAAACAGCCCCATGTTGTCTAAGGAACTGCATCCTTGCTCACTCTCTTGCTCATACTCCTTTTCTCATTTACTCTTTCTCCTTGAAGAGATCCTGTCTATAAATGACCTTTTAAAACAAATCATGGCAGGCAGTGGTGGCGCATGTCTTTAATCCCAGCACTTGGGATGCAGAGGCAGATGGATCTCAGAGTTTGAGGCCAGCCTGGTCTACAGAGTGAGTTCCAGGACAGCCAGGACTATACACTTCCCTGTCTGGGGGGGAAAAAAAATCATTACAGATCCAAACATAAGTAATAGGAAAAGCGTAATAAATTGCATGTGCTCAGTATCCTAAGAGGTAGCCTCTTATAATCATAAAAATACTTTCAGTCTTTCGTAAAAAATACTTTATCTTGAGCCATTGAGGTGGCTCAGCAGGTAACAATCTTTTTGCCAAGCCTGACAACCTGAGTCCAACCTCTGGCACCCACAAGATGGAAGAAAAGGATCAATTACAGCAAACTGTCCTCTGACCTCCATGCCCTTCCCACCCATACACACAAACAGATAAATATGGATTTGTTTGTTTTACTGAGATAGAGTCTCAGTAAGCGGTCCTGGCTGACCTCAGAATCAGAGATCCATCTGCCTCTGCTGGGATTAAAGGCATGCACCACCACACCTGAGAAAAATAAATAAATGATAAAAATAATTTTTAAAACACTTTATTTTGAAATAGTTTTGGACTTTTAAAAAAGGCATGAATAATACAAAGTTTCCTTTACCAAGATTCAACAGTTTTGGATATTTTTTGGTTGTTTTCTTTTACCACTGAACTGTGTACCCTCCTTCCACCCTCGTCAGCTCCCTCACTCCCTGAGAGTTTTTATGTCTGAACTGTTTGGGGATAGATTGCAAATTTCATCCCTTAATAATTTTGTGTTACTCTAAAAACAGGAACCTTGCATAATACTTTTAATAGCTCAGGAAACTTAATATTGATTTTTTTATCTGCATCATCTTCCTAGCTTGTCAGTTGTTGGAATAATGTTCATTAAAGCATTTTTCCTGGTGCAGGAGCATACATTCCATAATTACTCTGTCTAAGATCTTTGATTTTGTTTACCATGAGAAGAGTCAGTGATTACTCTCCCACACACACACCTTTTTTGTCAGCTGGGGATCA
Organism: Pachyuromys duprasi; assembly: GCA_028658305.1. Taxonomy (NCBI): domain Eukaryota; kingdom Metazoa; phylum Chordata; class Mammalia; order Rodentia; family Muridae; genus Pachyuromys; species Pachyuromys duprasi. The sequence goes on along the minus strand of CM053746.1, from coordinate 6,570,558 downwards.
AACCTTGCTAGGCAAACATCCTGCCCCTGTCCAGCCCTCACTGCCTTTTATTTTTGTTCAGATAATAATTATCCTATTAAATTTTTAAGTTTATATACATGTCCTACCCACCAGCCTTTTTTAGGGAAAACAGGTAAATACTGCAGGGACAGGAGTTGTCCTGTGTGGCAGGCTCCAGGAACTAGGTGACATATGGACAGCTAATGAGCAGGTGCCAGGAGGAAGCAGGAGGGATCATATGGGGGGTGCAAAGAAAACTCCTGTGTTTGATTTACTTTAGTGTAAGAAAGGTTATAGGCATGCCCTATATAGCAGAGCCAATTAAATTTCCTAGGCTGTAGCCCAGGTAAGATTTGTGTTTGAAAAATGCAGTTCTTGGAAGGCAAGCCTTGCCTTGCTGTTTTCCTGGTGGCTCACACATCTGACTACAGGCTGGTCCTTCTTCTAGGTGTGCTGGAAGAAGCAGAGTTTTACAATATTGCATCTCTCGTGCGGCTGGTTAAGGAAAGGATACGTGACAATGAGAACAGAACTTCACAAGTAAGGTGTCTGGAACTGCTAAGGACCAAACCTCTCCAGGGGCCTCTGTCTGTGACGTGAAAAGGATGCCTTCCTCCTCAGGGATAGAGGAACAGAATGGTTCAGAGTGAGCAGCTGAAGAGTAGCAGAGTAAACAGAATAATTATCCTCTAGGATAATGTTTCTTTCCACGGTGGGAAGAGCCCAGGCCACTTTTTGTTTTTTGTTCTCCAAGTTGTAGCCAAGCCTGGTCTTGCACTCCCCTGCCTCAGTTTCCCTATTGCTATGATTGCCAGGCCCACAATGGTCTTTCCTACTGATAGAGCATCTGTCCCCCTCCATGTGAAGTCCACAGTATCCCTTGCACCTGCCCTTTGCCGGGCCTGTTTTTAAGATATGGTTGTCTCCTATCCAGCTTCTACAAGCCGCTTGAAACCATCTGTGAATCATGCTGCTGAGAAAATTATGTACACCTTTTTTATCACAACATCTGGATTTTTATATTAACTCAGCAGATGTAACACAAATGCCACCTTTAAGAGGAGGGCAGGCGATAAGGTGCCCCTCCTGCTCACGTGGTGAGCAGCCACAGTGGGGCGTTAAGACCTTGATCCCAAGAACGTGGAATCCAGCAGAAGAGAACAGGTTCCCCTCTCCTGTGTAAGAAAGGCTGCTCCAGATTCGCAGCACTGGCACGTTGTGCTCCTCCATGGCCGCCTGGCTGCTGGCACTGGAGGGGCTGTTTCCTTGGTCTGTCACAGCCATGGCCATTATATTAAAGAGAAGGCAGTTGGATTTGCTTAGCCACTGCTCTCAGGCATTGCAGAGATGGGGACTTACTTCTGGCCATGTAAGAAGGCTTCTTGTTGATGTCCACAGGCAGACTTGAAACAGGACCCTGTGTTGTCTAGTCCCTGCCATGTTACACTCCCACAGCGTTTTTCACTCTGTAGATATGTAATAAACAGATGCTTAGGAAGTCTAGCCTTATCCCCAGTTTCCCACAACCTAAAATAAACTTGATTGCTTAGTAGAAGTTTTGAAGGTACCCTGAATTGTGTAGTCTAAAGCCATCCCAGTCATGGGTCCTGAGTGTGCTGCATTCTTTGCCATTAGTTGATCCCTTGAGTGCATCCTAGGATTTCTATTTGATGGCAGCAATTAACTTAATTAGTCCTCTAGACTCCGAAGGCTTGAAGAGCGATACCCAGTTGGAAGCTTTTTTGTTCCAGGAATACCAAGACCTTTTTGATGTTGATTGATCTTTCATCTGTCCTTTTCATGTAGTGAACTCTGAGAAATGGGTTAATATTGAAAAGCACCCTCTTGCTTTGCCCACATGCTGCTGAGATACAGTTGACTGTGGATTTCCAGATGCTGCCTCTTTGTGCTTGTGCACTGTCAATGTAATGGCAGGCCTTCAGGCAGAGCCTGAGCTCTGGGGGCCCCAAACCCCTGTTTGCCATGACCTCTTACCTCTTTTAGTAGCTGACACCTTTCTAAGTACTTTTCTGTTTGCTTGTTTAATTAGGCTTGGTTCTTTTTGGAGCATGGGTGGGTTGACTCTGGAAGAAAAAAAAGAGGGGTAATGGCGGCTTAGATCCTAGAGACTTTGCTTACTCTGGCCAATATCATATCTTTTGGGGTTCTCTGAATTTTCTAAGATAAACCTGATTGTTTCCAAAATTTAAGGATAGAACCAAAGGGAAATGTCAGGGGATTTGTCTGTGTTTATAGAGAAGGGCATGTTCCATCTCAGAACTGTATTAGTAGCAATTGCTCTTCAGTTTGCTGTTTTGTCTTTTAAGGTACCTAGGGAGGAGGGGGACTCACAAATACTAGACCATGAGTCTATTGCTGAGCCACACCCCAGCCCCAAACGACACTTCTTGTTTCATAGTGTTTTGACATGGAGCCTCCTTGTGCAGCCCCAGCTAGCCTGGACTCTCAGGTCTCCTGCTTTAGCTTTCTGAGTGCTACGCTTACAAATGTGCTCTATGCCCACCACAGCTACTCAGAAAGTCCTAGGGGGTTGGAAAGCTCAGCAGGAATGCTGACAAAGATGAATGTTTATTTCCCATCATCCACACTCTTAGCAAAAGTGCACTGTTAAATATGGACAGCTTCCTTGTATCATCAGCAAAGGGAAAACTAACGAGTATTTGTATGGATGTGTTTTCTTCTTGATATGATAATCTATTAATGTTCAGTTCCAGTTGGCAAGTGGCATGTCATAATCCCAGCACACAGAAAACTGAAATAGGGCAGAGTCAGGAGTTGGAGACCAGCTTGGGATATAGGGTGAATTCCAGCACATTTTCGACAAACTTGACGGGTGTGATGGTACACTTGGAAGGTAGAGGAAGATGGGGTTCGAGTTTAAGACCCATCTGTTATACATAATGGATTTCAGGACAGCTGGGACTGCATAGTGAGACCCTCTCTCAAAAAGAAAATAGTATGAGGCTAAACAGATGGCTCAGTGTTTGAGAACGCTCAGTGGTCTGACAAGAGACTGGAGCTCTGTTCCCAGCACCCACGTTGAGTGGCTCAGAACCACCTGTAACTTTAGCTTCAGGGGTTCCCACATCTTCCTTCGGCTTCTATAGGCACCCACAAACACATGCCATACACATATATACACATAAATAAAAATAATGTTTTCAAAAAGATCATTCCCATAATTATTTATATCCAGTCTGGAGCACCAAAATATAGTGTACATTTTCTCATCCAAATCACATATAGCATAAAGAGTGACTTTCCTGCTCAGAGTGATTGGGGAGTGGTAACCGAGCTGTCCCTCTGGAATCCAGGGTTACTGTATGCATTGATTCATGACCTTGGAGCTTGCTTCCTGTGCTTGTAGCTGATGAGTTCTCATGGAACCCACAGTTCTGTTTGGAGAGGGAGGTTGCGGGTGGTCCAAGAGTCCCACCATGGCAGTGGGCAGGGGGTCCTCCTGGAGGGTCCCCATGCTGGTGCCCTACTCTGCCTGTTGTTGCAGGGCCCCGTGAAGCACGTGTACAGGGTGCTGCAGTGTCAAGAGGAAGAGCTCACTCAGATGGTCTCCACCATGTCGGATGGCTGGAAATTCGAACAGGTACATGTCTCAGAGAGGAGCAACCCCAATACCTTATCCCAGGGAGCCACGACTAGCCAGTAGGTAGCCCTGGGAGTGAGTGTGTGTGAGGCGGTGTGACCCCATTTCAAAACTGGGAAGGAGCTCCTCTGTGCACATTCCTTGCTCGGTGGCCTGTGAAGACTGACGGGTTGGGAGGGGATCACATCTCTTGGCTTCACACCCAGAGTTTGAAGTTGACAGTGCACGGGGTCGTAGAGCTCATAGACTCTGAAGCACCTCACTTTGCTTTTCTTTGCCCTAAAATTCCTTTCAAAAGGGCACTGCTGACGTCATTCTGTGAGCCCTAAAGAAGGCTGGCTTCAACCAGAGCTTTATAATTCTGGATGTATGGCTCTCAGGTACACTAGGAAGGGACCAGACACAGGGTGTCCTACAGTCATTTCCCAGCATTCTTTTCCCTTCATGTCTTAACTCTGTGCATAGAATTGGGGTTATGAAAACAAAACCCCTGAGAATCTGGATTTTACCATTCTCTTCCATTAGATGGCAGCCTAGTTCATCTCTGTTGCCTCAGCTCAAGCTGAGCTTGAATGGAGATGTGATTTTGTGTGGAGGTGACTGTGTTTACATGGAGCTGCAGAGCCTGCTGAACTGTCACTTACAGAACCAAAGCCACAGCTTGTTTAGATGGCATTAGGGTATAGCTAAAGGAATAGATCCCTCTGTCTGCATTGTAGAAGCAGTCTGGTCATGTGGGTCCCCAGTGCTGGTCAGCGCTGGGTGGCCAAATGCTGCACAGGCTTTATTAGCACAACTGTTTTCCCTGTAATCTTAAGCAGAGGTTATCTTTAGAAGTAGATACGTGGCTATTCTGTGTGAAGATAATGGATAATTTTAAATGTTACTTATCACATTCTCATGGACCTGGGCCTAGAGCGTGTGGCCTCACACAGTCTAAGCAAGTGCCCTGCCAATGAGCTGTGCCTCTAGCCCTCATCTGGGATCTTGCTAGTGTCCTGAGGGAGGATGAGGAAGTTGGTCGTGGGGCGCCCCAGTCTTGCAGCTGAAGAGCTTATGAGGCTCGCTTGCTCTCTGCCTGGCTTCTCTACGTGCAGGCTTCCAGCTTAGAGTCAAGTGCTGAATTTGTTTCTCCGAGAGGGTTAAAGGTATAAGTACCGTGGCACGTGGCTTTTGGTGGCTGCAGAGTGGTTTGCTCGGTACTTCCCAGCTCTGTGCTCCAGTCTCTGCTCTGGAGAAAGTGCCAGTGAGAGCAGGCGGGGCTGACCGAGGCCCCTTTCTCCTCTTACATCACCTCACCTCCTGTAGAGACGGGTAGTGGCCACATTAACTGCTCTGCTGCCTTTGGGATGGTGTCAGGTGCCCGGGTGAGAGGGCAAGGAGGAACTCAGCCCTTTGTTCTCTCTGGTGAACCTGGATCAGGATCCACATTTTCCCCTGGACCTTGGTTGCCCCAGAGAATTTTATCCTTTGGAGCATAAAACTACAAAGTCCAGTTAGGGAGGATGTGACCTGGTGTGGCACCGGGGTGCTTTTTCATTTGATTTGGTTGATATTTTGAGACAGGGTCTCACTAAATAGCCCTGGCTTCCTGGGAACCATGTAGATCAGGCTGGCCTGGAACTGAGAGAGACCCGCTTAACTCTGCATCCCCCTGATTAAAGGTGTGGGCCACCTTGCCTGGCTTGGCACTTGAGTGTTTTAAGGTCCGTATTTCATCTTCCTGTTTTACCAGCTAATCAGCATTGGCTCCTCCTATAACTATGGGAATGAAGACCAGGCAGAATTCCTCTGTGTTGTCTCCAGAGAACTAAATAATTCTACCAACGGCATCGTCATAGAGCCGAGCGAAAAGGCCAAGGTAGGACAGATTCCCCAGGCTGTGTTCTTCCTCCTTTGTGCCCAGCCCTCTCTCCAGCTTTGCCCAGCTGCTGCTGGGTTCCTTCCAGTCCTTCTACAAAATAAGATTCCTCTCATTATCTCTTGGATGCTGGATTTAATTCAGGATTTGTAGGGCCTGGGGAGATGCTGCGCTCCAGTTTCCATGAGAGAGAACATAAAATCGGGTGGAGAGTGACAGAGGAAGATGCCTGATTTCCTCTGTGGCCGCCACGGCAGCATGCACACCCCACACATACACATTCATACCTCACACACACATGACAGCAGTCAGCTCATCAGGATTCGTAAAGCAGTGATGGGAACTGAGCCTGGACAAGGGTGGCTTCGCATCCTGTCAGGATGGTGAAGAGGCCAGGGTTCTGCATTGATGACACTTCTCCGTGTTGCTGGACAGTCAGGCGGTGTCTGCCTTGCTCCTTGACAGCCCCCATTATTCACTTCTCTTCCCACACCGTGTCCCACAAAAACACACTACACACTGCCGTCAGTTGTACCCAGTGATTTGATCCCCAGCACCCAGTGCTGGTCCTAGGGGCCCAGCCTTGCCCAGGTTGAATACATGCTTTACCACTGGGCCTCCTGCCAGCCCTGTGGGCCTTTTGTTCTCTCTGCAGTTGCTCAGCTGACGCTGTCTTCACCCATCCTTCACTTCTAGATTCTTCAGGAGAGAGGCTCTCGGATGTAGGCAGAATCTAAAGTTCAGAAAACCCTGAAGGCAAGAGAGCGATGGGCCGAGCAGCTGCGAGGGAGACCCTGCACCTGTACAGTAACTGAGCTACTGAAAAGCAGAGCTGCGTCTGGTCCCGGAGAAGTGTCGGCCAAAACCAGAGGAGCCCCGTCCGCCTGGGAAGACAGTGTGCCTCTTAACACACGGCCCCTTTTCAGAAACCTGCTTTTGTTTTCTAGCCAGTGTTCTGACAGACCTTCATGACAGCATCTGGGGTGGGTCCCTGGCTGGAGCCTTGTGGGGAGCTGGGGGGAGGAGGAAGGTCTAGCTCCTCAAACAGTCCAGATGCGAAAAGCTGGAGCGAGGAAGGATGGTTCTGAGCTGCGCCTTGGCTCAGCCTGCGGTGTGTGCCAGGCCCGACGCTGACTGCTGCTTCGGCCATTCTTCCCTGACCTAGTCATTCTTTGAGGCTGGAAGGGATTCCAGCGTTGGTGTGTTGAGCTGAGGTTTTAGGTACAGAATGAAGTTGAGAGGACCCGCGATATCCTATGAGCAGAGCCTCAGAGGCAAGAGGATGAGGGTCCTGTGCTGTGCTTGGACAGTGGCGGTTGCTGTTGCCGTCCCCACAGGCGGCTGCGCCCGGTTTGTCTCCCGCAGCGGGCCCTTGTGGCCCACCCTCACCCAGGAGTTTTGAGGCTGTGGCGTCTAGGCCATGCTGCATGGACAGTGGAACTAAGCAGTTGGTGTAACTGCTTCTGCAGCCTTTTCTGACCTGGTTGACCCTGTCTGCCTCCCCCAGCTTCTTGAACTGGACCAAAGAGAAAGGACTTTGTGGACCCTCTGTAATGGCTTGGGGTGAGGAAGGCTGTTTCTGTGGACGCTGACAAATGTGTTGTTATAGCTAAAAGTAGTGGTGTTTTTGTGATTGTCTCTTGAACATGCACTGACTGATAGGTGATACTTGTGTCTCTTCTTGATTTTTGTGGCAAACCAGCCCTGCAACATCATCCCTAGCCGTGTGTGGGTGTGTTCACACACAGGGTGGCATTCTGTGTACTCCCTGCATCTCCTGGGCATGAGCTCTTGGCAGGCAGGGATCTGGTGGTGATTGTATGAAGTGTGCCCCAAAGCCTCTGAGGCCATCATCCCAGAACTGTATCTGCATGTCTTCCTCTCTAAGCTCTGTGTCTCTCCACGTTTATGGAAGATAGAAGGACCAGGGTCCCCTTTCTTTTTCCCAGACGTCTTTAAACTGTGATGTGGTACAGAACAGGGAAGGCTGCCTCAGGACTGACCCAAGCCAAGCACCTGTGGGTGCCTTCAACACCAAGATTTCTCTGCATTCAATGGGTGTTAGGGCTCTTGCCTTTCATCTGAGCACCTGGAAGGCAGAGGCAGGTGGATCTCTGTGAGTTCAAGGACAGCCTGGTGGTCTACCTAGTGAGTCTCAGGACAGCCAAGGCTACATAGTGAAACCCTGTATCAAAAGGAAAGGAAGGAAGAAAAAAAGAGAAAGAAAGAGAAGAAAAAAGAAATCTGCACTCTGTAGCACAGCCGCTTTCCAGAGGCTGGAGAGTGGTGACTTCTGGAAATGTGTGCCACCTGTCGCTCCATGTGTCTGACTATGCCCAGCCGGCCTGACTGTTCTCCAGGAGTCCCCCTTCTCCATATCTGTAGCATAGCACAGAAGTGCACCTGTCCAGAGCCCCTGCGTCATCTAGTGCTGGTTGTACCACTGTTGGACAGCTATCCCTTAGTATGGCCCGTCCAGGAAACATGGCCCCCCTTCCACAGTGTCCCAGGCATCCATTTTGTCACCTCTTTCAAAAAAAGGAAAGATGAATATTTGAGGAAAACTAGAGATGGGACAAGCTGCCCAGATAGCTAGAACTTAGAAAAGGGACCTTTGACCGAATCAACAAGTGATGCTAACTTAGGAGAAGGAGCACTTCATCTGGAGGCCTCTTGTTCACTCACCCTGTGAAGCCCCTTTGTCCCTCTTTTTCTGGGGCATACCAGGTGGTCCAGACAGCTGGTGCTTCTAGCCCCATGTTCGGCAAGGAGTGAGGAGAATACAGAAGTGGGGTCGGGGGGAGACAGGCATTAGTCAAGTACCTGGTAAGTGTTATCCTCAGTGAACATTCCAGAAAGCCTCAGCTAGTCCTGTACAAACAATACTATTGAGCCTCTAGCCTAGACTCGAGACAGGCATTGATGATCTTATCTAGAGGGCAGGTGTTGGCTCCCTAGCCATAGCCCAGTGTCACCTTAGCAGCTCTGTGCTCCAGGCATCAAAGGGGACTCACTGCTCTCCTTGAGCCATTCTTCTTTCTTTTTTAAACCTTGCTGGGGTCTGGCTGGTCACTGCAGATAGAGAGGTCTCTGTCATTAGGGAATGTCCCATGACCTACGCGCTCCACTGTTCCCTAGGACCGTCAAATGGGAGTGTCTTTCTGCATTTTAATTTGTCCCAGGTCTTTTCCTCCGGTCTTTCCCTTGGTGGTGATGGGCCAGCCTCTTCTCAGGTGACTTCATCTCCCACAGTCACTTCTTGGCTGTCAGCAAGGTGTAGGGAGGGACTGATAAGAGGTGCTAAGGGCGTAGGGCCAAAAGGGCACCCACCCCTTCCAGCATGGCCTTTGTTCTTTGTCTCTGGGACCATGCCAGTCACTCTCAAGTGCCGTTTGTGACTGTTCATGTGCCTGAACAAAGTCTGAAACGTAACTTTTTTGTCAATAAAGATAAGGAACAAGCACTGGGTCTTCAAGTGCGTGCTCCTGGCTCCCAGAGTCAGTTCATGATCTGGCTGGTTTCGGAAAGAAACTTCTGCTCTTGAGTGCTTCTTAGCATACAGCTCATTCCCCCTGCTAAAACTGCTAGAGGCATGCCGGACCTTTCCCTCTTTCCTGTTTGTTTGTTTGTTTGTTTGTTTTTCAAGACAGAGTTTCTCTGTGTAGCCTTGGCTGTCCTGGACTAATCTTGTAGACCAGGCTGGCCTCAAACTCAGAGATCCGCCTGCCTCTGCCTTCTGAGTGCTGGGACCACAGGCGTGCACCACCACGCTTGGCTTCCTCCACCCTTTTATGTCACTGGAAGTGAAAGGTTCCAAGAGTGCTGAGGACAGAGAGCTGAAGGAACAAGGAGGAGTGACCAGGTGCCCATTTCCTACCAGCCAGAGGCAGGGTGAGGAGCATGTGAGAATGGAGGAAGCAGGTGGTAGGTGTTGATCACAGGTGGGGGATAAGGGGAACCTTTAAAGGCCTTGTAGGGGCTACAGCTATGAAGGGGAGATGAGAGAACCTACAGGCAGGTCACAGGGTCACTGCAGAGACAACTGGTTAGTACAGCTACCCAGGAGTGAGGAGGACCTGAACACCACGGCCACAGGGATGGGGTCAGCAGCCCTTCCCTGGGTGGGAGCGGAGGGATCAGCAACATGTAGACCGTCAAGAGGTGCTGTGGAGGAGCACTCGGCACTGTGGTGGAGCACTGGGCACTGTGGTCCCAGGCGGGTAAGGCTGGAAAGACCACAGTGAACCAGTGCTACTTCAGAACCAGCTGTTGGCACCAGGCTGTTTGTTAGTGACGGGAAGCAAACAACGCACTTCCCAGCATGCAGCCAGGAGGCTCAAACAACTCGCACTTCCAGCCTCTGTGGACACCAGCACACACACACACACACACACACACACCACATACACATAAAAATAAAAAGCTTTTTTAAAAGTTGAACCAGTACTTAACCCTTCCCATCCACTGCGCCTCAACCGTTGCTAGCCTCTGTCTTTGCTTCACGCACATCTTATTTGGACATACTCTGCTAAAAGGAGTTGCGGACATTGTCTCACTCTGACCTTAAGTGCTTCAGCCAGCATTTCCCACAAACACAGTGGAAATATCACAGCTATAAAAGTAAAAATTCCACAGTCTCTAGGCCCGGGGATGTGACTGGGTCAGCAGGCTGTTTGCCTAGAGTGCAGGAAGCTCTGGGGTTGTCTCCTGGCAACACGGAACTGGGCACAGTAGCACACGCCTGTCGTCCCAGCACTCGTGAAGTGGAGGAGGGCAGAAGGACTGATAGCTCAAGCTCAGTCACAGTGAGTGAGAGTTAGCCAGCCTGGGCTACATCAAATCCTGTCTCAAGAAACAAATCCACAATATCAACCTAAATATCTTATTCAAGTTTTCCTTATTGTCCAAACATTTAGGTACTTTTACAAGTGTTTTGTTTTTCTGTGCGTGGGTGTTTTAACTGTGTCCACCTGATGTGGTCCACTCAGAAGAAGGCATCAGATTCCCTGGGACTAGAGTTACAGACAGTTGTGAGCTATCATAAGGGAGCTAGAAATTGAACTCGGGTCCTCTGGAAGAGCAGCCAGTGCTCCTAACCACTGAGCCGCCTCTCCAGCCCCATAGGTGCTTCATTTCTTTAAGCCCAAATCCAATCAATGTCCTCACATCAAATTCCAGTTTTGCTGGGCAGTGGTGGCGCATGTTTTTAATCCCAGCAGACAGGGGCAGGCAGATGTCTGTGAATTTGAGTCCAGCCTGGTCAACAGAGCAAGTTCCAGGACAACCAGCTCTACACAGAGAAACCTTATCTCAAACAAAACAAAACAATCCAGTTTTAAATCTTTTTTTTCTTGACATTTTTGTTATGTGTGGGTGTACTGTGGCATACATGAACAGTTTCTCAGCTAACATCTGTGGGATCCAGTGATGAGCTCAGGTCACCAGGCCTTTACCCACCATCTCATCTCGCAGATCCTCATGTTAATTCTAGTGACATGCCTGTACCCCCTACCCGTAGGAAAGAGAGGCAAGAGGATTAGGAGATCAAGGCCAGTCTTCCCTACATAGCAGGTTTGAGGCCAACCTGGGCTACATGAGCCCATGTCACTAAAAATCCAAACAAATAAACTTCTACCTTTGAGCACTTAAAAAAAAATCTTAACTTTGGAGACTATCTGATTAATATTTATTTGAAAGTTGTTTATGGGAGAAGCACCCATGTGAGGTCACAGGAACTGTACCAGTCAGTTCTCTCCTTCCACCATAAAGGTTCCAGGGATCACACTCAGGCCTTGAGGCTTGGCAGCAAGGCCTTCTCCCCAGCCCCCAAACAGAGCTTTCTCAAGCGTGCCTTTGGGTTGCAATTTACCTGAGATACAAGTTCTGCTACCTTCATAAAAGCCAGAGGCAGCGACCTCAACATGGTGGTTTCTCTCTCTCAGCATCCTCCATAGCCACACCAAGGACATACAGTAAGTAGCTCCACCGAAAGGCGAATCCTCCTCTTGCTGCTCTTACCCTCAAAGAGCATCTGTGCGTGGTGGGTCCAGGTGCTTCCTTCTGGGCATCCAGAAGGGATGCCCAGGGGGTAGGGAGGAGATGGAGCGGGCACTCAGGAAACAGTCCTCAAATTCCTTAGTCACACAGCCAAACCTTCAGTGCAGGCTGGCTCAGTGGCGGCCATTCACATTTCTCTGCACGGCAATTTGAGGCACGTCAAGGTGCTCTGGGTCTAGCTCAGTTTTCATTCTCAGATCCCCAAGCAGGGAGAGTTTGAAATCCTCAACCCCACACTGGCCAGATCACACACAGATTGCTACCATCTGGAGAGATGTGTGTAGTTAGTTCCCTAGGATGGAACTCTGAGAAGACAGAAAACCCACAAAAGGCAAGAGGAGGAGGTAGCAACAGGAGCCTGAAGTGGTCAGGAATGGAAAACAGTAAACTAAGCGCTGACAGGCAGATCCAAAGTGATGCGATACTCTGCTGGGAACACATCTGGCTCCCAGCAGGGAGGGCAAACCATTTGGCTCGCAGAGCCTTGGCTTCCACACGGCTTCCGGCTTCCGTGAGGCGCTCAGTGTGAGGGTTTAAACAGGTAGTGCTGGGATGGAGGGATCCTGACCAGCATTCCTTCTGAAGATAGAGGGATGTTGGGGTGGCCTCAGTCCAGAAGAAGGAGTCTGAGAAACACACCCTGTGCTTAGAGCCCAGGCTTCTGGTAGGTTCTGCAGATTCTGACAGACAGGGCTCACAGAGCTTTCCTTAGGGATGTAGAGAGAGACGCTGGAGGCCAAGGTGTGCCACGTAAGAGCCATTGGTAAAAGCCCTCTGCTGGGATTAAGATCCTCCGGAGCACAGCTGAGGCAGAAGGGGAGGAGGCCTGGTCTTCTACTGGTCTCTAATCGGATGAAGGTGCCTCGGGACCAGTTCCTCCGGCCTCTGGCCAGACTCTCTTAATTTTGTATGAGTGTTTGCTTGTGTGCTTGGGGTCACCTGGGACTGGGAGTTACAGGTGGTTGTGAGCAGCCTAATGTGGATGCTAGGAATTTAATCCAGGTCCTCAGGTTCAAATGGGCCTCTCCATTTCCCCCCCCTACCATGCTCAATACTTGATGACCATGACCCAGAAAGAACCAGCCAGCCTCAGTAGGCCAACTGCAGCTTAGCAACAGGGACAATACAGAACAAAAGAGAGATGCTTGCTGAAAGTCTGAACCTGAATTTTCCCCCTTTCTCTTTCTGTGGTGATGGGAAACCTAGGCCCTCACATAGACAAATTAAGTACTTGAACATACGCTCCCACCCCCTGAATCTTTTTAATTATTTTGAGACAGGGTCTAGGTAGCCTAGGCTGTCCTGGAACTTCCAACATAGACCATACTGGCCTCAAGCTCAGAGATCTGCCCATGTCTGCCTCCTGAGTGCCAAATTAAAAGGTCCCATGGATCCATGCTCTGTTGAAGTAAGTGTGTGTGTGTGTGTGTGTGTGTACTTGTGGATGTCTGTGCATGAGGAGGTCAGAGTGTTGCAGCTAGAGTTAACAGGTGGTATGAGCTGCCTGGTATGAGGGCCAGGAACCAAATTCGGGTCGTTTGCAAGAGCAGTAAGCACTCTACATCTCTGAGCCAATCTCTCCAACCTTAGAACTTTTAAGAAACTGATATCTACATAATATTATGTACATGGGAGTTTTGCCTGCCTGTACATCTGCGCACTCTGCGCATGCCTGGTGCCCAGGGGAAACAGAAGAAGGATTCAAATCCGCTGGAACTGGAGTTTTAGCCAGCTGTGAGGGTGCCGAGGGCCAACTCAGGTCCTCTGGAAGAGCAAACAATCCTGTTAGCTGATGAGCCTCACAACCATCTGTAATTCCAGTTCCAGGGAATCTGACACCCTCTTCTGGCCTCCACAGGCATGTGATGCACAGACATGCATGCAGGGGAAACACTAATACACATTAAAAAATGAATTTTTAAAAAATCTGCAGTGGTTGTTGACTTTTCCCCTTTGGCAGAATTTCACTTGTGGCCCAAACTGTCTTGGAACCTGTGATCTTCCTGTCCTCAGCCCCTATTACAGAGTTCTAGAAAGTGAAAGTGACAAACAAAACCCTAAAGCTGAGACTAGAGAGATGACCCAGCAGTTAAGAGCACCGGCTGCTCTTCCAGAGGACTGGGGTTCAATTCCCAGCACCCACACAGCAACCCACAACATCTGTAACTCCAGGGACCTGACACCTTCTGCCCTCTCTAGGCACCACACACACACACAGAGACAAAACATTTGTACACACAAAAATAAATGCACCTCTTTATTTTTGTTAATCCCTTTGGGAAATAAAACAAAAATCCTAAGGCAGCCAAGTCTGTCCATGCCTGGAGTGACAGACACCAAAAAGCTAAAGCAAAAGGATCCCACCAGGTAGCACAGTAAGACATACTCTGCGGCAGAGGGGCGGGGCTGGCCCAAGACTATCATACTCCTAGTCATCTACTTGGGAGGCTAAGGCAGAAGGATCCTGGATTAAGGTCCTCTTTAGATAAGCAATGATTTCAAGCCCAGTCTGAGCAATGTAAGTAACCAGCTAAGGATACATCTCAGCCAATCAGGGTTTGCCCAGCACACACAGGATCGAGGTTTCAAACCCCAACACCACGCTCTAGTGGAATCCTGATTTGATACATGCTGAGGATTGCAGTAGTAAGATTTTATATTTCTGTAATTAAACCCTTATGTTTCCATAAGAGTAGAACAACGTCATATGTACTGTCAAAACACAGCAGTTCACAACATACAACAGTCTCCAGGGGGGCAGCCGTGTGTGAGGCAGTATCTGTGGTTCTGCGGAGTGACGCCACGCAGCAAGCAAACTGCACGTGCTGTGTATGCTGACTGCAGTGAAGCTGCTAATGTAAGCACCCTGAATACTTTCGGCGTTTGATTTTTGGGTTAAGTTTTGGTCAGCAGGAGTCCAGAAACTTTTCAAGACCCAGAGTGTGAGAAGCTGGGGTCCAGTATACAACCAAGCTCTGGGTTTGTTGCCCAGGACTCCAAAGAAAAGGAACTCCATTACTCTCACCCAAAATTCCCTCAAAGAACTTTTAGGAGGCACTGTAATTAGTAGGAGATGCCACAATGCTTCCTCTGAACCTCCACGATGAGGAAAGCCTTCTGTTCTCCACTTCTGCTCAGCAAGAGGAGTCAGGATAGTGTTTTGAAGCAGATGGACGGACTGAAACTTTGTAGAGGCTTTTTCCCAAGGGGTTCAGATGGACAGGAAATAAGACTCAAGGGAAGCCAATAACTGAGGGATGGTTCCACACCCCTGAGTTCTCCTTCTAAGGAAACAAAGTGGAAGCAACAGACAGAATCTCCCACAAGATCATGCTTGGGGATGTAATTCAGTGGCACAGCATTTGCCTCGCATATGTAAGGCCCTGGGTTTGATCACCAGCATGGAGAAGGAGGGTGGGGGAGGAAGAAATGGGGGTGCTGGAGAGATGATTCAGTGATTAAGAGCATTTGCTGCTCTTGCAAAGGACCTGGGTTCCATTCCCAGCACTCGCACAGTGACTCACAAGCTGTTAACTCAAGTTCCAGGGGATCCGACTCCCTCTTCTGGCCTCGTCTGGAACTGTGTGCATATGGCAGTGCACATACACCCATGCAGACAAAACACTCATACATAAAATAAAAATAAATAAATCTTTGAAGAAGAGGAGAGGAGGAGGAAGAATGGCAGAGTGATATTTGGATTGTGTTAGCCCAAGAAGAGACCCTCTCCTTTTGACTCACAAGAATCATACTCCAGAGAGAAGCAACAAGCCTCCAGGACCCTCTTGCTGATCATTGGCCATTTTCCTCCTTTGGTCAGAAATATGAGTGGATATTACATCAACTGCAAACGGCCCTAAGTGCAAAGCAGCTGCTCTACCCCGAGGGATGGAGATGCCGGAGGGATGGAGATGCCGGAGCTTCGAATTCGTACATGGAAGAGCAGAATCTGTCAGCTCTGCACAGCGCTGCAGCATGCCCCGTGGCACACCTGAGCCCTGATGAGATCACAGGCAGGATGCAGGAGCTGGCTGCACCTGAATTATGACATCAGTAAAACTTGGCTCATCCTCAGGGAAAGGGCATGTGGGTAGAGAGACTATGAAACAGCAGCCACAGGAGGTGAGAAGGCGGCAATCATTATCACCCAGGTAGGACACAAGGGGGCCGGTGGGGACGCTCCCAGAAGCTAGTGAATGAGGCTGGGATAGGTCCTGGTTGCTGAATATCCATGGGTCTTTTCCTTCTTGGCTCAGGGCAGCAAAACACCTGGCTCTTGTTAACATGAAGAAGGTTTCACGTGAGTTCAGGCTTCTGACTTGCCCTCCTAAGTGGCAAGGAAGTGGCCCCTCCCCATGTCATCCTGTCCTTCTTTCTGCCTTTCTTACCCCGGCTGAGACCAGGAAATATGATTCTCGGTGTCCATCCCAATGGGGGTTGGCTGATGACACAGCCCTGGTACCCCATAGTTAGACAACTGCTTCCAAGATGTAAAAAAGGAGCACGCCTGTGATACAAAGACTGTGCCCCTGGTATAAAGGGCCATGCCCAGGGCCCCAGCCATGTCTGGGTTTTCTGTCTTCTCAGGATCATCCCAGGATCAACTCCCCCCACCGATCTCTTCCCAGTCCTCCAGAACCCAAATGCAGAGCAGCAGCAGCAGCCAGTTGGAAGACCAAGTCCTCTGTCCCATTTGCCTAGAGGTGTTCCACAACCCAGTCACCACAGCCTGTGGCCATAACTTCTGCATGACTTGCCTTCAGAGTTTCTGGGACCACCAGGTTGCCATTGGGGAGAGTTACTACTGCCCCCAGTGCAAAAAGGACTTTCCCAGCAGGCCCCATCTCTGCAAGAATGTCATCCTTGGGGAGATGGTGGCTTGCTTCACCCAGGCCAAGGGCCAGACCTCAGGGCCCTTGTGGAACAACCGGGCTGGCCCCACAGATGTGCCCTGTGACTTCTGCTCCCCACAGAAGCTGAAGGCGATCAAGTCCTGCCTGCAGTGCATGGCTTCCTTATGTGAGAAGCACCTGCGAAGCCATTTTGAGGACAAGCTGTTCCAGGACCACCAGCTGCTGGACCCCGTGTGGGACCTCAAGAACCGCCTGTGTCGCAAGCATCGCAAGCTGCGGCACCTGTACTGCCGCACGGAGGGCAGCTGTGTGTGCACGGCCTGCCTGGTCGAGGAGCACAAGAACCATGACACCACCCCTCTGGAGGATGAGCGGTCTCGCAAGGAGGTGAGGGGGGGGAGGGCTTTGGGCTCTCAGGGTCTGTCACACTTCCTTGGGAGAAAGTGCTAGGAGCCGTTTACAGTGGTGAAGTGAGCTGATTCAAGGCACTTTGATGCAGGCTTACTGGGAGCAGCTCCCAAGAAACAGGACAGGGGAAGCTGCCATGCGTGGGGGGAGACAGAAAAGCTGGGGAAGAGAAAGAAAGCATGTGTGCAGAAAGACAGACAGACACACGCAGAGAGAGAGAGATGAAAGAGAGAGAAGGGAACCAAATTGTCTGGATTATACAGTGAAGCCCAGACCCTGGGCTGGAAAAGTTCAGGGTAGAAGGCGGGTTTATGCCAGCCATGACCTGCAGCAGGTAGGGGCCAAGGGATGCTGAGAGAACATGTAAGTCTGGTCTGCCTTGGTTCAAAAGGCACTTTAGCTGCTTCTCTGAAGCCCAACAGAAAGTAACATAGTTCGAGCCAGGCTTTAAAGCACCAAATACTTGAAAGCAGGAATTTGAGAGCCCAGGCAACATAATGAACGGAATGAGAACCCGATTCAAGAGCTGGTTAGTCGGGGCCGGTAAGATGGATCAGAAAGTAAAGGCACTTGCTACCCTGGTCATCTGCGTTCCAGCCTCAGGACCTCCATTTAAGGGGAAGGAATGAGGAAGGTGGAGCACACCTTTGATTCCAGCATTTGGGAAGCAGAGACAGGTGGTTCTCTGTGTGCTCAAGGCCAGCCTGTTCTACGGAGTTTCAGGATAGCCAGGACTACGGGACAGGAAGGCATTGGTAAAGTAAATTAATAAAGAAGCCTATAGAACTGCACGCCAAAAGTCTATGTCAGCACTGAATGACAATGCATGGTCAGGGGGGCAGGAATGATTGTTTACAAGTCTCCCTTAGAGATGCATCCAGGAAACGCCTGTGCAGGACACACCTGTGACATACTTCTCCCAAGAAGCTATAGCAAGGAGGAGCCGGGATGGCTCAGTGGTTAAGAGCACTCACAGTTCTTCTGGATGGACCTGAGTTTGATGCCTAGCACCCACGTGGTGGCTCATCACTGCAATTCCAGCTCACCCATACACATAGAATAAGAGACATGATTAAAAAAAAAAAAAGAACTCAGAAACATGACCAATTGCTTTTGCTTCCTGACTCTTTATACTTTCTTTCCTTAGTTGTATTTAGAGCAGAGTCTTCCCCACTCTGTCACCATTTGGCCACGGGAAAAGAGGTCCCTGTGACCATCTCATTAAGCAACACTCCAGGGCCCTCCATGCCCGTGTTCATTGCAGTCTTCAGAGAAGAGAGGTGGTGGGTGCTCGGACAGCTAGCTTCTGAGAAATGAGCTTTAACAGGTTGTATAGGAACAGGTTATTGTGAAAACAAACAAACAAAAAAAGCATTTACAAAAAAAAAAGTCTAACAATGCACACATCCCTGTAAGCTATTTCCAATATTTGGAGGCCAAAGTAGGAAGGAAGATGGCCTTGGGTTCAAGGGTAGCCTGGTCTACACAGCTAGTCTCAAGCCAACCAGGGCTACATACCGGGACCTCATTTTGGAAACAGAATGAGGAACCAGACTCTTGATGGTGAAAGAACAAAAGCTAGCCGGGCAGTAGTAGTGTACCC
This sequence comes from Pachyuromys duprasi, assembly GCA_028658305.1. NCBI lineage: Eukaryota > Metazoa > Chordata > Mammalia > Rodentia > Muridae > Pachyuromys > Pachyuromys duprasi. The sequence goes on along the minus strand of CM053746.1, from coordinate 6,552,154 downwards.
CTTTAATCCCAGAGCTTGGAAGCCAAAGGCGGGTGACAGCCAGGGCTACAGAGAGAAACCCTGTCTTGAAACTCTGCCCTCCACCCCAAAAGAACAAACACCAGAGGCATAAATGATAGGACATCTGCCCTTCCACCCTGGTCTTAGGTTCACTAAAGCCTATGAATACAAGGGGTACATCTCTTCCAGAATTGGCAGTCAGGTTTCTCCAAGGCCTACTCTCTGAATCAGGACCCTCACTTGCCTCTCCCCTCACCCCACACACCTTCCAGGCAGAAGTTCGGAAGATTCAGGCCAATGTGGAGAACCAGATGCTGATCATCGCCTCGGACAACCAGAAGCACCAGGGACGAATGAGCTTTCTCTCGGTAAGGCAGCCTACCACCACCCCAGGCCCACGATCTCCCAGCATCTTCCCGGGGGCTCATGGGATCTCCCAAAAGCTACAGGGGGCTGGGGGGAGGGAGAACAGTGGACAAAGACAGGATGCTTGAGGCGCCTTTGGAACAGGATAGTGGGGTACAGGAGTGGGGTTCAGGCATGCCTCTCTACACATCCACCCCAGAAACTGATTCAGACAATTCGAGATGAGGTGAACACCTGCTTCTCAGACATCCTCCATGAGATTAAACAGCTGCAGATAAAGGTCTTGGATTTTGTGGAGAAAGAGGAGGAGGCTGCCCTGCAAAAGCTGGGCAACTCTATCCAGCAAAGCCACAACCGGCTCCTGAAGTTGGAGGGGGACAGCATCTGGCTCCACAGCCTGCTCACCAACCGGAGCGATGAGCAGTTCCTACAGGCAAGAACCGCCCCCCCCCCACACACACACTAGACCAGGCCCTGTTCCTCCACTTCACACGCGCGCGCACAGATGTACCAGGCCAGGGACAAAGTGATCAGGGGGTAGACCTGCCTCATCTTGCCTACTCAGGAGGCTGGGAGAGCCTCCTGAACTCTCACCAACGCCCTCTGCTTTTGCTGTACTGCCTGCAGAGGTCAGCTACCCCTTCATTTTCCTGCTTTTGAGTCTCAGGACAAGATGGGAAAGTGCCCTGGGAATCTGAGCATGTAATATAATCTCCCGACCACCCTCTACCCCAAACCACAGGCAGAAGTGAGGTCCAGCCAGTCTGTATTGAAATCCATATTCCCCCTCAGCCTCCGTCTAGTGTTACTGCAAGGTGGGGGTGGGGTGTGAAGGTAGGGACAGGGAGCCCCTACAGGCAGAGTGGTTGACCAGAAAGTGGCAGTGACTTTTTCTATGCACAGGAACCAGCCATGTTTGGGACCTCCTGATACTGACCTCCTTCCTTAAACTGCCCTCATACCCCTAGACAGATTTCAAAGATCATTGCTTACCTTTGTCCCTCTCTGGACAATGATCTTTATAACAGCTCAGCTGAGACCCTTCAGGTGTTTTCTATAGACGCTGGCCCACCACTGAAACCCCAACCTAAGCTGTCCAAACAACTAGCAGAGAGATGCTCACATCTGAAAATGGGACTTCTCTCACACCTGCCCTTGGAGGTGCCCCTGGCAGGTCCCTGAGCCCTGGCTAATGGGGTACTAGCTGCCCTCTCTGCATAGCAGGAGTTTCCCCGACTGAAGCGCGTCCCTGACTGCATGGAACCCTTGATGGGCACCAACTGTGAGGAGGCACAGAGCTTCCTTCAGCTGCCAGAGACCCTGGCCCAGCTCCGCACCAGGCTAATGGACATAGGCCTCAGCTTCATCAACCAGCTGCTCTTGAAGGGTCAGTCTCTCAGAGATCTGGAGTCTTGTAGCTTGGGGATGCCAACCTCGCCACCTCCCGTGGTTGCGGAGCCCTGCCTGTGCGCACCCTTCCCAGGTCACACGGGGCTCCCCTATGGCCAAGCCTCTCTCTCCAGAAGGACACTGGGCCGGAGGAGGGTCCCTAGCAAAGCTTGTCCATCTCCTGCAGGCATCAAGATGAACTCCTATGAGGTGCTGCCCCCAATTGTGGACAGGAAGACGCTACTGCAGTGTGAGTTCTCAGACAGGGGGTAGGGATGGGGGGCCAACCTGGGGGAGGGGAGGAGGAGAACTCCTATGTGTCTTGACTTTCTGCTTCACCTGCATTTGGGCCTCCAGGACATATCCTGTTGGCTTTCCTGACCTCTCACTGCAGACTGGGGACCTCAGAAACTTAGGCTTGGGCTCCAGGCCCTATTAGGAAGAGAGGGGGCCTCCTACCTCAAAGGCGGCTCTCTGGGCCTGTGCGTCATGGTTTCTGCCCTCATCTGGATGGCTGCCAACTTCCTGGGTGTTAGCTAAGTCAAATGGAGTAGGTTTTATTTCTTCTTCGTAATCCAGGTATTCATTTATTTGATGTCCCTATACGACCTCTCCAAGGCAGGCTTCTGAGATATTGAGGGTCAGATATGGAACATCTTTGACCTCTGGGTCACCTCAGCCAGGAACCCTTCATCCTCCCAGTCTCATTCAAACTTGTCATGAACAAATAAGAAAGGTGATTATGTTAGTATCTGATGGGAGGGGAAGGTGACCCATGTTTCCCAGCCCCTCCAGAAAAGTCCAACGTTGCACTGGAGCTGCAGCTGAACCAGGCTGTCTGGTTCAGCTCTGCCAGAGTTGGGCTAGTTTAAGGCGTATATAAAGCCAGGTGTGGCGGCTCACACCTGTAATTTAGCACCTCGAGGCTGAGGCAGTACAGCCGCCACAAGTTCAAGGGTCTGCCCAGGCTAACTCAGGCTCATCAGAAGTAAAGTAAACGCAAATAAACCAGTAGGCAGAGAGGGTGTCGCCTCTAGGCACTTGGGGTAGAAGCAGCCTGTGAGATCTTTGCAAACCTCAACTCTTAGCCAGCACCCTGCTCTGAAGACAATGACCCTGGCTCCTTTGCGCCTCGGTTCCCAATCCCAGATTACTGCAACCTGAACTTCGACTCCGACACGGCCAGCGAAGATCTGTTTTTGTTCAAGGAGACGCACTCAGTGTTAAACTTGGGCATTCTTCTGGAACCGTCGACCACAATCACCAACACCCCTTTACCGGGCTTCAAGCAGTGGCCGCAGGTGCTGTGCTGCCCAGGCCTGTCCGAGGGCTGTCACTACTGGGAGGCTGAGGTATCGAACTCGTGGATGTGCCTGGGAGTCACATACCGCCGCAGCCCTCCGCTGACCGGCACCCGCCCCCGGCGCAACATCGTCTACCTGCTAGGCCGCAACTCCTACTCGTGGTGTCTGGAGTGGGACTCGATCAAGTTCTCCGTGTGGCACAACAACACACAGACCGTGCTGCACGGCTCCTATCAACACACGCTCGGCGTGGCGCTGGACTTTGGCGCCGGCTGCCTGTCCTTCTACGGAGTGGCGGGTGGCATGAGCCTCCTGTACCGCTTCCTCACTTCCTTCCTGGAACCTCTCTACCCCGCTGTCATGGTTAGCAGTGGAGCCTCGCTCACACTCAAGCAGTACCCCGAGGCATAGGCAGCGCCCGCCGGCCCAGGCTGGCTGCCAATAAAGTTAGATCTACGTACTGGCTGGGCAGTTGTGCAGAGAGAGTGGTTTCCGGCGTGGTCCCCCTGCGCCCAGGATGGCAGCGGGTGGCCCACCAGCTTCCCAGCGCTATGTCTGAACCCATCTGTGGGGCCTGCTTGGAAATTCTCGATATTGACCTTCTGCGTGACACCAGAAGGGCTCTGAACCAGATTGGAGGTGTCCTGGAGATAGGGGTAGCTCATGTCCTTCAGAGGCCAAAATCCTGCTTTAAACACCCACCACCCCTTCCCCACCCCATCGGCAACCCTTGGCCTAGCTTCTCAGGCCCACCCTTGTTGGCGCCTCCCACTGTCTTCAAAGGCTGTGAAGCTTCAGACTGCAAGGCTTCTCTCCACGTGGCCATCCTGTGAATTAGCACTGGACAGAGATGGGAGGCTTGGCAGAGTTCTAGCTTACCTGGGGACTGGAAGGTTTGGGCTCAAGAGCCCAGCACTATCGTAGATCCAAGACCAGTGGGGCCGAGGCCTGAGGTCCAGGTTAGAGGTGGTGGGCAGAACAGCTTACCTCACTCACTAAAGCAAAGTGTCTCGGTCACGGAAGGCCGTGGACACGGGGTGGATAACACACTTCCCATCCTCACATGTATGGTTTGGGCGAGTGGTTCGATGCCTTCAGTGATGAGCCCACTCCACTCACAGGGGCTGTGGGCATCTAGGCCTTTGTAATCTGATTTTGCCCAGTGCAGAGCTTCTAAGTCTGCAGTGGTTTCATCCACCCACGGCCAGGCCCAGGACCCTGCTAAGGGACCCTGACTGTTGGATTGAAGCCATGCCCACCCCCATGCCAATGGTTCCTGTCCAGTGGGAAAGTACCCTGAATTTCCAGACTCAGCCGGCCACAGTTCCTGTGGGTTTAGAGCAAGGACTCAGCCAAGTTAATGGTCCACGAGCTGAGAAAGGTCACAAGAGAGAAGGCCCTGGGGCAAGGCACCTGGCAGCCAGACTAGGCGATACCCCACCACGAGGGCACCGAGAATTCAACCCCTGCCCTGCCTGTTCCTGGAGAAATCAGTAACCCTGTTTTCTCCTTGAGGTTCCCCCTTTGGGGTGGGGAGGACAATGTTATGCTTTGAAAGTCTCCTGGGGTGCCCTGGCTGTGACCTTTTACCCTAGAGTCGTATTTCCCACAGGTTGCTATTCCTGTAGGGGACAAGGCTATGAACCACTTCCCCCATATTGAGGACAGAGCCTTTCCTTATTCCTAATGCCTAGATCATGGCTCCCACCTGAATCATCCTTCCTGGTCAGGAGGAGAGCTAGCTGGGCATGGTGAAGCATCCCTGTGATTCAATCACTCAGGAGGCTGAGGTAGGAGAATTGCTGCAAATTCTAGGCAAGTCAGCGCTACATAATAAGACCCTTCTCCCTTCCCCCTCCAAAAAAAAAGAATGGGAAGGATCCAGGCCTGATATCATGAACCTGCTGTCCCAGCACTCTCGAAGAAAAATTTGAGGTCATTCAGCAAGTTCAAGAACAAAAAGAAATGAAACAAGTGTGGAGGAATTAGAGGGGGATTAAGTGTCCCTCACATCTGTGCTGAGGGCAGGGACCACCAAGCAGGGAGCCTCTAGGGAGCTGCCAGCCCCCCGGTCCCCCAGGACACATAGCTACAGGATGGTGGTGACAAGCCATGGTGTCCTGGGATACACATCCAAAGAAACGAGGGTGTTACTTCAACTGATGCTCTTTATTTGGAGGTTTTTCATTGGGGGGTTCCTTAGGAGTCTACACGTATCACTGGAGAGAGTGTCCCCAAACCAGTAAAGCAAAATTTTGAGGTCTCTTTGGCTATGGCTCAGCCTGCTCTTCACAGGAGAAAGTGTCAAAGAGGTTAGAAATTGGACTTGTAATTTCTTCCATTTGACCTGTGTACATCACACGTGTCAGGCTGGGGAGGTTACTCAGTGGTAGAGTGCTTTCCCAGCATGCTCAAGGCCCTGGGTTCAACCTCCAGCACGGGAAAGAAAAATCACTTTTGCATGAATTATCCTTTATCTAGTAGGTAAGTGCAAGTATATTAATGTTGATTTAACCATGTGTCAGAAGAGGCGACTTGCAGGGACAAGGTCAGCAAGTGCTCTAGAATGACTGTGTCCTCCTTTCACCCCGCTCCAGGTGAGGAGCCAGGGTGGGAGCTCGCTCTGGAATGGCTCCCCCACCCCCTGGGAGATTTCCATCCAGGAAAAGTGCAGTGGGGGGTTTATAATGCCGTGAAGTACTCCCCATGCCAGGAAGGACCTCTACCAGGGCATCCCGGATAACCAGCCCCTTCCTTTGGTGGAGGAAGGGGTGAACAGTTTTATTCCAGGCTCTGGCCTTCTAGTCCCAATTCTCTCCCCTTGTCTACCTATGGGAATGGGATGATGAAACGCCGCTAGCCTCTCTTTGGCCCTTCTTGGACTCTTGACTCTGGCCAAACTTGAAGTAACACCACAAAAACAAAGCCTAGCTGGGGTGGTGGTGAAGAGCGCCTTTATCCTAGCACTCAGGAGGCAAAGGTGGGTGGGTCTCCGAGTGTGAGGGCTACACAAAGAAACCCTGTCTCAGGAAACCAAAAGCCAAAACAACAACAACAAAAATCAAGCATGGGGCCAGAGAGATGGCTTAACTGGTAAGGGCACTAACCATTCAAGCCTGACAACCCATCGCTCCTCTGCCTCCATTTCTACCTTCCCTGAGGCTGAAGATCCTTCAGACTGTGGCTCGTCACCGGGTGATGTGGGAGACAGATTCCTCAGCTCTTCTTTCCAGCTTCAAATCAGCATGCACTGGGATAGCATATATATCTGCTGAGGGTTCTAGGGGCTCCCAGGGGGAAACAGGTGCTGTAAGGTTAGCGCTAAGCATGAGACAAGAGGGGCAGTTAACTCAGTAACCAAGATGGAGAAATTGTGACATTCCCCAACAATGATGCAAACCCCACAGTGGTCAGACTATCAAAATGGTGAGTGAGAAACAGATCCATGATGGTGTTTGCATCCCTTGACCCCCTCTCTAATCTCAGCCCTGAAGCCAAGACAATTTTATTCACAAAACTATGTAATTACGCCATGGGCCATACTTTATTGGTCATATTTTCTAAAGAAATATTAAACTTTTACCTGAATGGTTGAGCTTTTTGCCCCCTTTTAACATTTTTGTTTGTTTTTTGTTTTGAGACAGGGTCTCACTGTGTAGCCCTGGCTAGCCTGAAGCTGGCAATGGAAACCAGGCTGGTCTTGAACTCGCAGAGATTTTTCCTGCTTCTGCCTCCAAAAATACATGGGTTAAAGGTATGTGCCAACCTTCTCAGCTGACTTCTCTTAAGTTTTGAGCCCCAGGCAAGTGATTTAGTCACCTCACCCTGTCTGGAGGTGTCATGTCGTAGGTTTGGAGGTTGCAAAGGGACATGGAAGGTCTGCCGTGCTTGGGAGTCAGGCTAGGACTCAGACTGTATGCCTGTTGCAAGTGCACCAGCACTCCAAAGGAAGAGTTAAAGGACGCCTGGTTAGAAGCTCAGCCTTGCCAAAGTAAGTAGTAAACTACCAGAAGTACAAGGCCACCAGTTAAATTGCTTCTGGCTTCCTGCCAGGTGTTTCTAGCAACCACATCCTCCTCATTTGTGGCTACAGAACTCTTCCTGCCTGGAGGACAAGGCCTATGGTGCGTTTCTCTCCCATAGAAAGCCACACAGCTAGAGGTGACACAGATGTTAGAGTCCTGCTTAGTTTGTTCCAGGGGTCCACGTATATCCCCTAGGTGAACAAGCCCATGACCCTTAGATAGCCCAAAGCTCAGCACAATAGACTCATTTTCTGTCCTGGTACAAGTTGAATGGGCAGGGGGTGGATGGTCAGGGAGCTTCTAATTTGCTTAGTTGCAGCATGATTTTTTGATGCCCTAAATGAAAACATGGGGTTTTGCAATGGGGTTGTGACATCTGTTTCTGGCATGCAACCAACGGCTTTGGAAGTGGTGTGGTTTGTGGGACCTCAAGCACTTTCCTGACCAACAGCTTGTAATGAGGCAACTCAGGTTTGGTTTATAAAAATGGGTAGAAGAATATGACATTTTAAGAAAGTAACACTTAGCCGGGCGTGGTGCTACGTGTCTTTAATCCCAGCACCCAGGGAGGCAGAGGCAGGGGTATCTCTGTGAGTTAGAGGCCAGCCTGGTCCTCAAAGCAAGTTCAGCCAAGGCTACACAGAGAAACCCTGTCTCAAACAATACAGAACAAAACAAAACAAAAAAGCAGCATTTGTCAGGCAATGGTGGCATCCACTTTTAATCCCAACAGTTGGGAGGCAGAGGCAGGCAGATCTCTGTGAGTTTGAGGCCAGCCTGGTCTGCAGAATGAGTTCCAGGACAGGCAGAGCTACGGAATGAGACCTTGTTTAGAAAAAGGAGGAGGAGGAAAGAAAGGAAGAAAGAAAAAAGGCAACAGTATAGCCTGAAAAGATCCTATTATTTGCATCAATTGTTTTATCAAAACAGCAACATTGGGGACTCAGTGGTAAAGAGCCCTGACTGCCCTTCCAAAGGACCTGGGTTCAATTCCCAGCATCCACATGGCAGCTCACAACTGTCTGTAACTTCAAGATCTGATACCGTCACACAGACATACATGCAGGCAAAACACCAATGCACATAGAAATAAAAATAATTTAATTAAAAATAAATAATTGAAAAACCCAACAACATTGGCTATAGTTTCATGGGCAGAAGACCAACCCATCTGGTCCTCCTTAGCCATCCAGCCATCCCCAACCACCACCTGTGGGCACCAGTGCCTGCACAGTGCCACTGTGCACCTCCTGTCCCCAGTACGCTAGGTGGGACAGGCTGGTCCTTGCCTGAGTGGCAGGAATGGAGCAGTCTCGAGTGCCCTTGCTGTTCTGCTCTTACGCTGGCTTCCCTCCTCTGGCGCCTTTCAGTCTGACTGACGTGCTGTGCTCAGATCTTCCAGCACCTCTCTTACCTCGTGAAGATAATGTTTCGCTAGAGAGCTCAGCAGAGCCCCCATCCCAACCAGGGGTCCCTTGTCTACAGAATGAATCTCACTCAAATATATAAAAAAGGGATTTATTGCAGGCTGCACTCCAGCTCATACAACTGTGCTGGCTAGTCTTATATCAACTTGACAGACTACAGGTATCTGAAAGGAGGGAATCTTAATTGAGAAAATGCTCCCATAAGATCTGGCTAGAAGGCATTCTCTTAATTAGTTACTGATGGAAGAGAACCCAGCCCATTGTGAGTAGTGCCATCCCTGGGCTGATGGTCCTGAGTTCTATAAGAAAGCAGGCTGAGCGAGCCACGGAAGGGGAGCCTGTAAGCAGCGCCCCTCCATGGCCTCTGCACCAGCTCCTGCCAAGTTCCTGCCCTGTTTTGAGTTCCTGTCTTGACTTCTTTTGATGATGAACAGCAATATGAAAACTTAAGCCAAATAAACCCTTTCTTCCCCAACTTGCTTTTAGCTATGGTGTTTCATCATAGCAATAGTAAACCTAACTAAGAAAAAACACTGGCTGGCTGTGAACAGAAAATCCACGAATCTGGTAGTCGCTCAGTCCACAAGGACAGATGTCTCAGCCGGGTTTCCGCTGGAATCCCAAAGAAGCAAGCTAGACCGCAGCAGTTCTCAACCTTCTGACGCTATGGCTCTTTAACACAGCTCCTCATGCTGTGGCGATCACGACCATAAAATGATCTCATTGCTACTTCATAACTGTAATTTTGCCACTGTTATGACTTGTAATGAATATCTGATATTCAAAATATCTGATATGTAACCCCCAAATTGTCTGAGACCCCAGGTTGAGAACTCAAATGCCACTGAAGGAATGGACTTGCTAGCAAAGCAAGGGCAAGCTGGCAAAGAGCAAAAGCTTCCTTCTTCCACTTCCTATATAGGCTTCCAGCAGAGGGTGTGGCCCAGGTTAAAGGTGTGTTCCTTCTCAAAAGATCTGGATGAAAGGTGTGTCTTCCTACCCCAAAGATACAGAGTAGAAGTGGATCTTCCTGCTTCAAATTAAGCAAAAAAATTCCTCACAGGTGTGCCCTTTGTTTTTGGACTTTAGCTAATTCCAGATGTAGTCAAGTGGACAACCAAGAATAGCCATCACTCCACTCAACAAATTTTAAAAATGTTTTTAGATTGAATGCGGATGAGTGTTTTGCCTGCCTGTATGTATGTGTACCACATGTGTGTAGCAACTGTGAAGGCCAGAAGAGGTCATTGGATCATCTGGAACTGGAGTAACAGACAGTGGTGAACCACCATGTGGGAGGTGGTAACTTGAACGCAGGTCCTCTGAAAGATCAGCCAGTGCTCTTAAACTGAGCCATCTCTGCAGTGCCTGAATTACCTGAATTAACTTGGATTTGTTTTTATTTTCTTGAGACAGAGTTTCTCTGTGTAGCCCTGGCTGTCCTGGGCTTACTTTGTAGACCAGGTTGGCATCAAACTCACAGAGCTCCGCCTGCCTGGCCTCCCCTGTGCTGGGATTAAAGGTGTGTGCTTTTTTTCTTAATCTTCATGTGAGCACAGTCCTATCTGACCCAGGTAACTGAGTATTGCAACTTCGTATTCTTCTGCTAGTGTCTTCCAGTCCCTGACACACATGGGGACCTCAGCCTTCAATAAACTACTTCAGTGAATTTGTTTTCTTCATATATATTGCCTGAGTTTCTACAACCTTTGTCTCAAGAAGGGGATGGGTGGTTCTATTACCCAGTTTCTTTGCTTCTACTCTCTCAGGCTGAGTCTCCCAACCCCCTATTCCACAACCTCACATATCTGTCTGCTTCCTGTTTAAATGCCTTCCCCAAGCCCAGCAGCTCAGCTGCTGAGTCTTCCTACCATTAGTTAAGACCTCCATCCACATGGAGAACCATGGATTTTTAACCTTCCCCAGTAAAGTTTGGGGTATCTTCTACTACCTTATTTTGCTCGCTCTCTTCTCATTGTCTGACTTCCCATGGGTTCCAAGTTTGTGTGAGTGTGAGTGTGTGTGTGAGTGTGTGTGTGTGAGTGTGTGTGAGTGTGAGTGTGTGTGTGAGTGTGTGTGTGTGAGTGTGTGTGTGTGAGTGTGTGTGTGAGTGTGTGTGTGTGAGTGTGTGTGTGTGAGTGTGTGTGAGTGTGAGTGTGTGTGTGAGTGTGTGTGTGTGAGTGTGTGTGTGAGTGTGAGTGTGTGTGTGAGTGTGTGTGTATGCATTATGTAAGTTCAGTGCCTATGGAAGCCAGACGAGGGTGTCATCCCCAGGAGCTAGAGTTACAGGTGGTCGTGGGCCACCAGTGAGGGTACTAGGAACCAAACTCAGGTCCTCTGTAAGAGCAGAAAACACTCTTAACCTCTAAGTTATCTCTCTGTCCCCAGTAAATGTAATTTTTAAAAGTTAAAGTGGCTGCCATGTGAACAGAAGTTTGATAGGAGAGGCCCATTAACTCTGTGGGAAAAAAACAGGGAATCATTCCCTGGGGCAGGTGCAGAAGGGAGGAGCATACAGATAAGGAGACACCCCAGCAGCCAGTCGTAGAGGGCACGTCGGATGCACCAGGAACATCACAGAGTCACAGTCAGAGCTGGGACAACCAGCATAGAGACAGGGAGCCCACCTGCAGTTTTCAAGTAACTGAAACATTTTCAAAGGATGTCAGGTCCTAGTTTTAGAGTGTTAAGACCCAAGAATCAATCCATCAGCAACCCGGGGAGACAGAACTCCATTCCCTCCCCCGCCCATGAGCCAGAATGTCCCTAGCCTTAGTTCCTGGTCCTTGGTAGTTTTTATTACCCTGAACCCAGGACTTGCTAAGTGCTTGGGAAACTGCCAACTCTCCTGGAGTTTAATGGGAGGCACCCAGCATATGGCAGGTGGATGACTCAGTTTGGAGGAAGAGGCTTTGAAGCTGACACCTGCATTCTAGCTAGGTAAAGGGGAAGATCATGGAGCAAATTATCCCATAGATAGCAAGAAACCATGTGTACACAGAGGTCCAGTTTTCTGGGCAACCAACCATCAGATACATTGATAGTGTTTTGGTGTTATGGTAAGTATGCTATCAATTACTAGTACTAGTTATTATTACTAGTCACTATCTCTTTTCTGCCAGTGGACCAACCGGGTGATGGTGGAGCATGCCTCTGATCCCAGCACTCCAGAGGCAGAGAAAAAGGAGAGAACGAGAAGGGCCTGCTGTTTAGCTTGGTTCGGCCCCAAACTCAAAATTCTCCTGCCTCAGCATCCCAAGTCCTGGGACTACAGGCCTACGCTTAACAAATGTACTAGTTACGTACTTTCAGTTTCTGGAGAGTCCTGATTCTGAGCAGGTACCTCCTTCTCACTCTGAACAAGCTGGGTGAGTGACAGGGACTCTGGGCCCACAGTCACCAGCCCTCACTGACAACTGCCACCGATGTTATCAGACTGACTCTGTGAGTAGGGTGTGTGCTCAGTCCTGTACTCTCAGGAGACAGGGTGACAGGAGGTCTGGGGAAGACTGAGCCTCCAGGCTCTGAAGCCACAGCCACACTGACCATGCCCTAGCCCGATGGGACCCTCAACCTAAGGAGGCATCTTAGTTCAGGTTGGGAAGGAGGATGTCCAGAGATCCATCAGCTTCATCCTGATTAAGAGGAGGTCAAGGTTTAGGGTGGGGCTCACTGGAGGACAGAGGAAGCCTGAGGAAGCTGTTTGACTTTTCGTAAGCACCGCCTTCACTCTCTCTTCTCTTCTACGGGACTAACAGGAGTCTTGGAAAAAATCTCTCTGGGTCCCATCTCTTCCTCCTAACCATGTTCCTGAGGGACCCCAGAGCAAACCAAATCTCATTCGAGAGTGCTCACAATTAAAGATGGGATAATAACACTAGCTTAGGGAGTATTGGGGGGGGGAGCATGAGCCTAAAGGTAACCTCTAAATAAGTAAGAGATCCTTGCAATATGCATAAGGACTCCCATTCAGAGGGAAGCTGCCCTGCTGGTGTGAAGTGCTAGGAGTGTACCACCACATCTGCCTTGTCTGTTTTTGGTGGAGTTACTTGTTTTTCTACTATTGAGTTGAGAAAGTTCTTTGTGCTTGTGAGTTTTGTTTGATTAATTAATTGACTAATTCATATATATGCACATGTTTGTGTGTGTTTATGTGTGTGTGACTGCAATGTACATATGTACCCAAACATGTGGAGACCAGAGGTCAACTTTGGGTGCATTTGTCTGTGCCTGAGGAAGCCAGAAGAGGATGCCAGATGTTTTGGAGCTGGAGTTATAGGCGGTTGTGAGCTGCCCAGTGTGGGTGCTGGGAACCAAATTTGAGTGTTCTGGCAGAGCAGCATGGGTAAGTTAGAAAACAACTTTGGGGAACTGATTCTCTCTTACCATCACATCAGACTTAAGAATTGAATTCAGACCGTCAGTCTTAACAGCACCTTTTACCTGAGAAGCCATCTTACCAGCCCAGAGGAACAGTCTCTTTAGGGCTTTCCCACTCCTATTCCTTGGGCGTTGAAACTGGAAGAGAGATCTAAGGAAGCCAGAAGGTGTGTCTTTGGAGTATGCAAATTATAGTGATATGCAGTTTACCTGAATCCTGACTCTGGATAATCAAAGCTACCAAGGTCCCTGGCAAGTTGCCCCCAAAATCCCCATGAGAGCAAATCTCCTTCAGAAATCCCACTTGAACTTCCTGGGGAGGTTGGAAGGTGGGTTCCATTCATTACAACTTGTAGCCCTTCCCTCCCCACCACGATTCTCTACTTGTCTCTGCCTCACCCACCAAAGGACTCACTGTGTGTCCTTGCCTCACCCTCCAAGTAACTCAATGTCCCTGTAGCAGGAGGGTGGGGCACTGGCCATAGGCTTAGAGGGAGTGGAACAGCCTCTAGCCTCCTTAGGCAACGGGACAGGATGACTAGGCAGGCTGCACCCTTTGCTTCCAAGTAACCCTCCTACCTTGTAGAAAGTGCCTGTCCCTAATTGTATAGATGCAGTGGCCCTGCTGGTGGGTCCTTTCCTGACTGTGGAGGCTTCAGTGGTGACAAAGAGCCAGGAAAGCCTTCTCCTAGGCCTGGCTTCCAAAGCCTGGGGTGCCTGAGGACTGTGCTTTGAGGAAGGGGTTCTCCAAAGAACCTTGACCTCTGAGGATAAATAGCAAGGCCAGGCCTGCCTAGGACTGCAGAACTGTACCCAGTGGGAATTCTGACCAGGCAAGAATGTGTACTAGAAACCCCATCCTAGTGGAACAGCAGGATAGGCCAGAAAGAGAGAAGGTCATGACTTTGTGTGTGTGGAGAGCCATGTTTGCTCTGTTCTAAATGACAGCCATATTGCGTGAAACAGTGGCTTGGGCCCTGGGCCTTGCCTTGGGGTACCCCATTTCACAAAGCATTCTTTGTCTTCACTGTGAATGCCAGCGCGGAGGCAAGAGGACTCTGCAGTTCATCTCCTGCCAGCAACGCCCTGAGGTGCAGACTGATGGAGGAGATGAAGGTGGGAGATGGCTCAGGGGGTAAAGTGCATCTGAGCAAGCCTGGAGACCACAGTTTGGGTCCCTAGAAACTGGGTAAATACCAGGTTGTCCTGGTAGCCCTTCTGTAACTCCAGCCTCAGAAAGCAGGGACCAAATATCTCCTAGGCTCTTATTAGGACTAGTCTTGTCAGTTAGCTCTGGGTTTGACAAAGAGAGCCTGCCCCAGAATTCCAACCTCACCTTCAGGCCTCCATAGCACATGTGCACAGGTACAGGCGCACCCAACACAAATGTGCACTCGCACATGAAAAACATGCATACAAACGTGAAAACGGGGAGACGTGGGTCTGGAGAGATGACTCAGTGCTTACGAGCACTGGCTGCTCTTACAGAAGACCCGGGTTCACTTTTCAGCACCCACATGGAGGCTCACAACCTCCTATAACTCTAGTCCCTGGGGAATCTGACTTTTGGCTTGACTCAGGCATCCCTGAGGCGAGTCCCAGGCATCCCTGAGAGTTGAGGCTGACAGCTCCATCCTCACTTAGAGGAAGCGAGAAAGAAGTGTCTTGCTTCTGTTTCTTCAATCTCCCAAGAAGTCACCAGAGAGTGTCTATGATCTGTGGCTTCTAACACGAAAGAAAACCTGATCACCTTTGATCTTAGGCTCTTTTCCCCGGGAAACACAGGTGGGCCACATTAATGTCATCTTTGTGCTCAGCCCAGGTGCTGGTGGCACAGGGACAAAACAGGCCCCTGTCCCAAGTTTACATAAGGATTGGAGGGTGAAGAGGAGTTACAAAATGAGAGAATGACCCTTTCCAGTTAGTATAAAGACCGTTATTTTTACTTCAATTTTATTTTTTTTATTTATTGTTATTATTCAGGGAGGGTACATGTAGGTGTCCGCAGCATGAGGGTGGTAGCCAGACAACTTTTAGGAGTCAGATCTTACCTTCCCTCAGAGGTGCTGGGGATTGAACTCACATCTTCAGGTCTGTACAGTAAGCGCTTTCTCCTCCTAAGCCATCTAGCCGGCCTGAGACCACTACTAAAGAGCATAACTGAAAAGAGGGGCTAGCCTTGGGTAGTGATCAAGGTGGTCTCCTGATGGTGCTGGCTGAACTAACACTAGAGAAACTGATGAGAGCGGCTGGAGAGACGCTTTACGGTTAAGAGCAATGACTGCTCTTCCAGACAACTCAGGTTCAATTTCCCAGCATCCACATGGCAGCTCACAACTGTCTGTAACCCCTATTCCAGGAGACCTGACACCCTCACTCAGGCATACATGCAGGCAAAACACCAATGCACATTAAATAAAAATAAATAAAATTTTTAAAAGATGAGACGTCTCTTCAGCTAAGAACTTCAGAATCAGAGCAAGCAAGCTCCTGAAAGGGGACCGGAGAGACAGTAGAGAGGACTGAAGAATCAACTCCACACAACTGCACAACCTTGTGTGATCTTGGAGTTCTGGGAGGATGGGAGGAGATGGCTCTTCTACAGAAGGATGAATTCGCAAAGGGTGGCAATGGCTTCAGAGAACACTGGGGGTCCTTAGAGCTCGCACACAAGGATCCCTATGTGTACAGAGCAGAGATCCTGGCTCTTACTGACCTGGAGGTTATCAGTCACTGGAGCACAGATTGCCCAAGACCCAGAGGAAAGGAATGCCAGGGAGAGACAATGAGTCCATATGCCAATGGAGAACAGGGTAAAGGTCACAGGCATCTGTACAAAGTCCCCCAATAAAGCTGTCCACGCATGATAAGGGCACTAAAAGAGATTTCTCTCTACCTAGAGGCCTGGCCAAAGAAGAGCAAGGAGGCACCGGAAAAAGTCAGTGAGGAGAGGGAACTGTGGAGGGCCAGAGGAAGCTAGGAAGGCTTGTAAACTGGGGGGAAGAGCTCAAATGAAGGCTTGAGGGCTGGGTGCATTGGGAAGGAGCTGTTGGCCTTGGGGAAAGCGTGTAGAAATGATCCAGAAGCACCATGGCTTTCCATTGGCTGTAAGAACAGAACTGGGAGAGGCCAGAAGCAGTTTCCTGAAGCAGTGGTCATCTAAGGTTCTCCTGTCTCTGCTGGCTTGGGGAAGGCCAAGAGAAAGATGAGCCAGGGACACTGCTGGTGCTAAATGTCCCTTGCAGTGGCAGGGAGAGGAAGCCAGAGATGCAGACATCCTGCACAGAGATTCACACAGTCACTCACAATCCTGAAGCTGGGATGCTGGGATACCCGTCTCAGCAGAGCCCTTGGGGTCCTCTGTGTAGGGAGGAGGTTTGTGGCTGGAAGAAGACAGTTTAGGGTAGATCCAGTTTAGGCTAATCATAAGCCACTGGGCTATTAATGTAGATTGACGTGTTTGTGTCTTTCCACATTGTCAGAATGAACTGATTATCAACAGATTCCCATCAGTGCCGATACCCCGGTGTCACCTGGGATCTACACCACACCAACTGTAAGCTCTTCATTACACTATAATTTTTGAAGTGTCATGAGGACCCACATGAATAACATGTACATGAGGTATACATGTATACCTCAGCAGTCAGGTGGGTGTCATAAGACAACTTTAAGGAGTCAGTCCTTGCTCTCCATTTTATTTTGCAGCAGAATCTCTCTTGTCATTTCTACTGCTTCTCCCCAAGCTTCCGCTTCTGGGTAATCCTCCTGCCTCTGTCTCATACCTAGCCACAACTTGAATGCTGGGATTACAGATGTGTGCTGTCAGCTTTTGTTTTTAATTACATTTATTTATTACACACACACACACACACACACATATATATATATATATCAGAGACAACTTTGATAGTTTGTTCTCTGTTCTCTCCTTCTTCCCTATAAGTCCCAGGGGACTGAAGTCATTGGCCACAAGTGTCTTTACCCATCTCATGGGCCCAGCATTCATCTATTTAGCTTTTTATGTAGCTTCTGGGGAATCCCACTTTAGGTCATCAGGCTTACATGACAAATACTATTACCTCTGAGCCACATCCCCAATCCATTCCAGTCTACTGATATCTATAGGACTGGAGTTAGGCAGGCGGTGGTGGCTCATACCTTTAATCCCCCCACTTGGGTGGCAGAAGCAGGTGGATCTCTGAGTTCAAGGCCAGCCTGTTCTACAGAGTGAGTTCCAGGACAACCAGGGCTACACAAAGAAACCCTGTCTTGAAAAACAAAAACAAAACAAACAAACAAAAACTAAAAGACTCAAGTTAAGGGCTGGAGAGATGTCTCAATAGTTAAGAGTGTTTTCTGCTCTTTCGGAGAACTGAATAGTTCCCAGAACCCATGTCAGGCAGCCCACAATTGTCTATAACTCAAGCTCCAGGGAATCCAGTGCCTCTGGCCTCTATGGACATACTTTTAAATGTTTGTTTTTTTTTTTTTTAAAAAAGACTCAAATTGTATATCAATTTAATATACAATTGAGAAGAGGTGAGCAGGCTGTAAGATTTAATGAACTGATAGTCAGCACACAGCCAATTCCGCGAGCCAATATAATAAGGGGCTATTGCTGGCAATCAGGTGCTGACTCAGCCACTGACAGGAGACAGAAAGGCAGAGTGCCCCACCCTACCCTACATACAGACACACCACACACACACACACATACACGAATACATGCACACCACACACATACCACACACACACACACCACACACTCAAGCATGGAAATAGTTGCCAGGGGACAGGTAACAGGCTGAGCTTAAGTCATGGACAGTTAGAATTGTCACCCAGCAATCTCTTGGGCAGAGAAAAGGAGAAAAAGAAAAGAAAGAGAGAAAGAGGGCTGGAGAGATGTCTCAGCAGCTAGGACACTGGCCGCCCTTTCGGAGGGCCCAGCTTCCACCCCTCAGCCACATGGTTCCACACCACCACCTGTAACTCTGGTTTCAGGGGCTCCTACACCCTCTTCCAGCCTTCAAGGGCATCAGGCATGCAAGTGGTATGTAGACATACACGTAGGCGAACACCACACACACACAAAATAAAAATAAGTTTGCTTAAGAGGCCAAAACAAGGGCACACAGAGACGCACATTCTGAGTAGGGATGCTGAGTCATTCCACCTCGGCATTCTTTTTAACCGTGTGGAGGTGCCGGTGCTGTGCCCGGAGACTCATGCTGCCAGGCAAAACAGAGACGTCTGAGCAGGCCATGGCCGCTCCTCTGTACAGTGCTGTTTTAAACCTGCGGGGGCCAGGTGGCACCTCATGGTGCAGGAGGCTGAGGTGGAAGGGTCATGAGTGGGCAGGAATGCCATACCAGTTTGGGCAGCATAGCCAGACCCGAACTGAAAAAAAAAAAAAAAAGGAGAAGAAAATGGATGGATGGAGGGAAGGCAATAGAGGGAGAGAAAGAGAGAAGTAGCTTCACATTTCCGAAGTTCTGAAAGTAAAGAGGTAATGGGCTTGCAGGATTAGCGGCTGACGGGGGGGGGGGGGGAGTCTGTTGGCTAAACCCAGACAAAGGCTTTTTCCCCCTCACAGCCTGCCTACCGCCTAGAGTCTGAAGGGAGTGAGGAGACCAGGGAGTCAGAGAGATGGAAAAGGAATGTCATTTCAAGGTGGGGGCCTTGAAACTGCTGAGGCTTCGGTCATGAGTGGTAATGGTGAACTGAGATGGGCCTGGCTGTATCTGTATATATTTTGTGTAATTGAAGAAGGGAGGAGTGTAGATTGTGTGTGTGTGTGTGTGTGTGCATCAGTGAGGTATGTGTCTGTGTGGGTTTTCACATGAGTCCATATGCCAATGTGTGACTAGATGTACCCATGCCTTTCTCTACACACCTGTAAGCTTGTGGAGGAGCTCAGAAAAGGCCCTGGCAGGCAACAGGATTCTGCAAAGCTGTGGAGCTTCACTCTTGATCTTCAATGCCTTGTTAAAGAGTGTTTTAAGGTGGTTTCAAAGGGCTCTCTGCGCAACCTGCACATCACTGCCCTTGCTTGGCTGTGGTGTGTGCCCTGTACCCCAGCTTCCTTGCTGGTGGTGAACTTGAGTTGATCTCTCGGTGTTGTGAAAGTTGGTGCCAATATACAGGTGGCTCAGTCATGGAGATTTGGACACAGGTCCATATCCACTTTGGGAGATGCCAGGACTTTAGTGACGTGGTCCACTTGTCCTGAAACAGTTATCAAGTGACTTAGAAGGTACTATCTGGGAGTCATCGGGTAATGTAACAGCTAGAGAGAATTCCGCCGACCTACCTGAGCCATTGGTCACTGCCCGCCCCACCCCTGGTGCTTTCCTGCCACCTCCAGACAGGCTGTCCCTGGAAAGTGGGTGAAAGGAAATGCCAAGGCCAATGCAAAGGCCTCCTGTCACCTCCCAGGGGGTGGTGCCCCTCCCTGATACTTGGGGCCCGAGCTTAAGGTAGAAGCAGTTTCAGTCACCGAGCAGGGTGGCAGGGCTGAGGAGGGCTGGCAGCCTGCCAACTGCAGGCTCTGCTCTCTCCTCTTCCAGCTGTACGCACAGAGCGGCAGCAACGCTTGTGGCAATACTGGTAGCTGAGAATGCCCCGGGCCCTGGAACAAGCAGATGGCAGATGGGCCTGGGTAGTCCTGCTGGCTTCCCTGGTGGCACAGGCCCTCACCATCGCCTTCCCTCCCTGCATCGGGGTCTTCTTCACTGATCTGCAGCGCGACTTCCAGGCCAGCAACAGTGAGACCTCATGGTTTCCCGCCACCATGGGGGCCATGCTCAATGCTGGGGGTGAGCAGTCTGGAGAGGGGGTGCGGGAAGAAGGGTCTGTTGGGGGGTGGGGGTGGGCCTCTTTCTGAGGCCACAGGCTTCCCCTCCTGGATGCATTCCTGAGATTTACTTGGTCTGAGCAGGGCCTGGCCCACCTGGCCAGAATCCAGCTGCATTAATCTGGTCCCCAGAAGGCCGGGCTACAGCAGGAATGGGAGATCTGAGGAGCAACTGAGGCAAAAAGCCAGTCCATGATTCCAGAGTCCTTTTGGTGCCTGATCTGGAGCAGAAGCAATTCAATGACAGGCTAAGTGACAGCTGGCAGTGGGACCATCAGACCCAGGCTGAGCCATCTCCCAGGACCTTTCTATCCCGACAGTAAGGAGATAAGAGCTCACATCCTGTCCAGCTACCATGTGACATGGTCAGAGAGACCTCAGGAGTCCCGGAACTAGCAGGACCTAGGAAATATATGGGGCTGTGAATTATTAGTATGTTAGAGATCCTCACTGTGGTTTCAGAATAGGAAAAGACAAGCCAGAAAGAGGGGGCACAGCAAAAATGTCATCACTCCCTGAGGGCCCCCACAAGGTCTGGTGCTTAGAGAGAAGGCAGGCTCCACCTTTCCCTTCTCTCTCCAGCTGCACCAAGTGGCATCAGTAACCCTGAAGATCAGCGTTCCAGGTTTGTGCCCCGAGTTCAGTGACTTCGCCCCATTGCATGTGAGGGCGACTCAATAGGCGGAAACCTCAAAGGGAGATCTAACCATCTGCTCAGCTGGCCCCAGCTCTTCCAGCAGCGCCCTTTCTGCCACTCCCTCCGTCTAGTAACAGCAGCCTGATGATTATTCCAGATGCTTCCCTCACACTGGACAAAAGGAAACTTGGGGGAAAGAGGGGTTGTCAACCTCCCTGATGACCCCCTGAATTGACCCCTCAGGGTAAGGAAGGAAAAGCCAAGCCTGGCCCAGAACATGTGGCCTCTCTTGGCCTTCAGGGCTGGAGAGTACAGTGAGAATCTTGGATAGATCTTTGTCCCACAGGCTAAGAGGGGCCTGGATTAGAGACTGGAGACCAGGCACTCTGTGGAAAACCCCAACTCACCAGCCAGCTTTGGGCTCACTACCGTGTTGCAGACAGCCCCCTCCCCCCCAGCTTCTGTTGGTGTGAGATTCCTGCCTGTCCATCTTCTCACCTACGTAAATATGCTAAGCCTGTTGCTCACCCAGAGTATTGGAGAGTGGGGGAAAGCAAGCGCCAAGTGCAAGTGAGGCCTGCAGAGACTGAGGGGGGGGGGGGGCTGAAGACAAGAATGCCTGGACAGGCAGAAATCCCCACCCCAGCTCCTCTCCCTCCTCATCTGGGACTCAGAGCCCTTCCCAAGGTTACCTTCTTGAGTCAGGTAAAGTCTCGGAGGTGGGGAAGACACGTGGGCTGCCTGCCAGTCACACCGACTTAAAGCCTCCTTTACACTCCGCAGTGGCAAGAGCAGACTGCTCAGCAGCGTTGGCGTGGCTGGATGTGAGCCCCAGTTACTCCCTCTGTTGCTCTCAGGTCCTGCTGGCTCACACGGCACTCCCATCACATATGCACACACATGTGCGGTGTGTGCGTACACCTTCTCTGCCCTCTGGGAAGGTCACCAGGAGCAACTCCACTGTATGTGTTTCCTGGGGGTGGGATGCTCATGAATGTGGGCTTGTGGGGTATTTCGGAGCAGCTGGCCAGTCTGACTGGTTTCTACTTGAAACCAGAATGTGAGGGCTAGAGAGAAAGCAACAGGGGGTGAGACAGGCCCTTCTGCACACGGAGCCAAGTGTGGATTCAGGGAGCTTCAGGTTGGGTTGCTTTAGGGGTCTCCTTTCCTTCCTTCCTCTCTCTCCCCCTCCCTCCCTCTGTCCCTCTTTTCTTCCCTCCCTTCCTCCCTTCCTTCCTTCTCTCCTTCCTCCCTCCCTGCCTCCCTTTCTTTCTTTCTTCCTTCCTTCTTTTATTTTCTCTCTATCTCCTCTCTGTATCTCTTAGACTCTCCCTCTTCCAGCCTCTCTCTTTTTGTTTCTCTCTCTCCCTCTCACAGTATCGCTTCCTCTTTTATTCTCTCTTTTATTTCTCCCAATCTCAATCATTACCTCTTCTATCAATATCTCCTTGTCTCTGTCTCTCTGTCTCTGCCTTTCTGTTTCCCTCTGTCTCTCTGCTCAAAAGATGGAGCCCATGGCCTATGTGCTGAACATGCTCTCTATCCCTGAGCTACATCCCCAGCCCCAGGTGCAAGGACTGGGCAGTGGTAGAACCAGTGAGAGAGGGGGAGAGGACACTCCAAAGGTCAGAGCAAGTAGGCATGGAATGGTCCAGGACCCCAGTCAAATGTATGAGGTTGGAAGGTAAAGGGTCCAGTCTTCCAGAAGATGGTGTGGTAGGTGAAAAGGAGGGCTGGAGGTATATGCTGAGATCAACTGTTCTAGAATGCTCTTTTTTTTTTAAACTTATTTAACTTTATTTTATATGCATTGGTGTGAGGGTATCAGATCTCTTGGAACTGGAGTTACAGACAGTTGTGAGCTGCCATGTGGGTGCTGGGAATTGAACCCATGTCCTTTGGAAGAGCAGACAGTACTCTTAACCACTGAGCCATCTCTCCAGCCCCTAGGATGCTCTTTCTGGAGTGAAGCCCAAGCAAGGGTGTGATGCTCACATAGATCACGATCCCAAATGGAACTGTCCTCAGCTTCGGTTAGTGAAGGGGTTGGTGTGCCCTCAAGCAATCCTTATTGTGGTCACACATCATCTGGTCTGATCACTCATTCTGTATGGGAGAAAACTGAGGCAGACAGGAGCATCAAGCCTTGCTGGGGCCAGACTGTGGCAGGGTGTCGGCCAGAGCCATGCTAGTAGACTTTAGTTACATCTGAACCCCTTGGCTAGTTCCTACTAGAGCTCCTCCCCAAGCTCTACCTTGCCCTGGCTCCAGAGTTCCTCACCCACTGCTACTTGTCTTGCCTACAGGACCCCTGTGCAGCATCCTGGTGAAACGTTTTGGCTGCCGAGTGACCATGATGCTGGGGGGTGTACTGGCCAGCCTGGGCATGGTGGCCAGCTCCTTCTCTGGCTCCCTCAGCCAGCTCTTCCTCACGGCAGGACTGATCACAGGTAACTGTCACTCTGTCTAAGTTGGCAGGGCAGCTGGGACTGCTTACAGCCCAGAGGAGAAGCCAGACAGGGGACAGATACATAAGAATGCTTAAATACTTGAGAGTGTATAAGAGGACAGGGCTGAGGATGCGAGAGATCCTGGTCAGGATATCCCTGGTTGGTGACTCACCCCTAGAGTCGCCAGTAACAGCTGAGGAGGGAGGGCTGAGCTTGGACAAAGATCAGCTGGAAAGAAGAACCCCCAGAAGCTGATGGTCAGAACAGTTTTCATGAAGGTGAGTGATGAAGTGTACTGAACTCAGCTCGCAGAGTGGTAGGCAGTGGGATGAGCCCATGCTTGTCCTTCAGCACTGAGGCCTTAATGGGAATGAGCTTTGTGAGAAGGTAAGGGTCAAGGTATGGAAGGGACAAGTTCAGTTCAGCAGCAAAGAGAAGTGATGGAGAATGTATTCAGTGTACAGTGCTTGCTAGCCTTCCTTGATTCCCCGCTACTGCCTGAAGGGCAAGGAAAAGGAAGAGGAAGAAGAGGAGGAGGAGGAGAGCATGTACGGGAGAGGAGTCTGGGTCCCAGCTTTCCCCTGTGTCCCTGTCTGCCTCTCTCCCTCTGCTTCTCTCCTTCCCTGCCTCTTTCCATCCTCCCTTCCATCTTTTTCTTCCTCCCTTTCTTCTTCTCCCTTTTCTACGTCTTTCATTCTTTTTGTTGGAGGGCTTACTTACAGGGTCTCACATCCTTCAGCCTGGCCTTGAACTCATCGCAAGCCTCAGCTTCCTGAGTGCTGGGATTACAGGTGTACATCATCATGTCTAGCACCTTTCCTTCCTAGCGCTAGGGATTAAACCCAGAGCCTTACATGAGTTACACATGTGTTCTACCTCTAATATATCCAAAGTTTGTGAAAAAGAAGCAGAGAAAAGTACTAGAAACCAGAAACTGTGGTGTTAAGAGAATTTTTTATTTGTTTGCTTGCTTTTTTGGGAATTTTTACTTATTCTTGTTGTTTTGCTTATTATTGTGTTTTGAGACAAGGTCTCTCTCTCTCTCTCTCTCTCTCTCTCTCTCTCTCTCTCTCTCTCTCTCTCTCTCTCTCTCTCTCTTTCTCTGTCTCTCAGACAGGATATCCCTGGCTCGTTTGGAACTCACTATGTAGGCCAGGCTGGCCTCAGACTCACAGAGATGTGCCTTCGTAGCCTTCCAGGTGTAGGGCTTAAAGGCATTTGCCACCACAAAGAATGGCCCAGTAGAGAAGGGAAAAGAATAAAACAGAGAAATTGCTGGTGGGCGGCTTGAGGAGACAGTCGAAAGGGAAGAAGTAGAAATTAACCCCTGAGGGCATGGGTGGGCCACTGTTTCCATGTACAGCTAAGTGAGGAGTTAGGAAAAAGGGTGTCAGAGTGCAGAGAAGAAGAAAGTCTAAATACCACCCAGAGGGCAGGCAGGTGAGTGACTGAACAAGGGAGCAGGTGGTGGAACCTTTTCGTAGAGAGCTTTTTCTCCAGCACTGACCACTGTGGAGCACAGAAGCAGGGAGACCCCTCTGGGGAGGTCGTGTCTCAGCTAAGTGGAGCAGACTCCAGGCAGGAGACGTGATGGCAAAGGTCACAAGGCATAGGGCAGCTTGTTGTCCAGAGGAGGAGTGGATAGGGCTTGATCCCAGTGATTGACAAGGAGTAGCTTGAGATGGATTCCAGGGCTTAGGCCTAAGCCAAACCATACAGTCCTCTAGGGCATAGAAAGCACAAAGACTGTTTTTAAGTGTGACAGGAAGTCTCTGGGAGGTGTTAAGTTTACGTTTAAAATGTGAAGTTTAAACTGTGAAGCCAGGCACAATGGTGCACACCTCTAATCTCAGAACTTGGGGAGACAGAGGTAGGCAGATCACTGTGAGTTCGAGGCCAGCCTGGTCTACAAAGCCAGTCCAGGACAGCCAAGGCTACACAGAGAAACCCTGTCTTCAAAAACAAAACAAAAACAAAAAGTCACTGTGAAGAGCTGGCAAGATGGCCAGGAGTGCTCTTGCAGAGGATCTGAGTTCGGTTCTCAGAACCGGTATAAAGTGGGTTCCAACTTTATATGGTACATAATCACCAGTCACTCTAGTTCCAGAGGCTCTGATGCCTCTGACCTCTGCAGGTACTGAACACACACACACACACACAGCTGGAGAGATGGCTCAGCAGTTAAGAGCAGTTAAGAGTAAAACTCTTGCAAGAGGACCTGGGTTCAGTTCCTGGGACCTACATGGTGGCTCACAACTATCTATAATTCCAGTTCCAGAAGGTCCTATGTCCTCTTCTGTGCTCCACGGACACCAGGCATGAACATGGTGTATAGACATACACACAAGCAAAACACTCAGACACATAAAGTTAAGAACTCTTTTCCTGGGCTGGAGAGATGGCTCAGAGGTTAAGAACACTGGCTGTTCTTCCGAAGGTTCAATTCCCAGCAACCATATGGTGGCTTATAACCATCTATACTGAGATCTGTATAAATAAATAAATAAATCTTAAGAAAGAAAATCCCTCTCAATGTAACTGTAGTTACGTTAAAGAACTCTTTTCCCCTTTTGTTTTTTCTGAAAACAGGGTTTCTCTGTGTGGCTTTGGCTATCCTGGTCTTGCTTTGTAGACCAGGCTGGGCTCAAACTCACAGAGATCTGCGTACCTCTGCCTCCCCGAGTACTGGAACTACAAGTGTGAGCTTAAAAAAATAATTGAGACAAGTTCTCACTATGTAGCCCTGGCCATCATGGAATTCACTATGAAGACCAGGCTGGGCTCAAACTCACAGAGATCTGCCTGCCTCTGCCTTCTGAGTTCTGCGATTAAAGTCACTCACCATAATACTTGGCTACAAAAAAAAAAAAAAAAAAGAAAAGAAAACAAAAAAGGAAAGGAAAGAAAGACAGAAAAGAGAGTTAAAACATTGTAGTGCTTGCAGAGGGGTTGCTGGGAGGAAGAGCAAGGTGAGCTGCCCACAGGGAGGCGGTCAGGTACCTTCCATCATGAAAACCCTGGAAGTGTGTCTGTCCTAGGGCCAGAGGAGACATGGAGCATGAGCCAAGACCCCTACTCCGTGAGGCGAAAAGTCCTAGACTGTTCTGAGCTGCTGTCCCCTCTCGCACTGCAGGCCTGGGCTTGTGTTTCAGCTTCCAGTCAAGCATCACAGTGCTGGGCTTGTATTTTGTCCGGCGTCGGCCACTGGCCAATGCACTGGCCTCCATAGGCATGTCCATGGGCGTCACCCTCTGGCCGCTGCTGGCCCGTTATCTTCTGGAAACCCTGGGCTGGAGGGGTGCCTTCCTCATCTTCGGCGGCATCTTTCTCCACTGTTGTGTGTGTGGAGCCATCCTGAGGCCTGTGGCCACCAACGTGGTTCCTGAGACCAAAGAAGATCCCCCTCTACCTCCCAAGACACCTACACGCAACTGCCTGGCAACATGTGTCTCGACTATCCAGCACCACCTGGCCTTTGACATCCTTTGGCACAATATGGGCTTCTGTATATATGTAGTGGGCATGACATGGATGAGCCTCGGTTTTCCACTGCCACATATCTTCCTAGTGCCGTACGCTATACGCCATGGGACTGATGAATATTGGGCAGCCACACTACCGTCAGTCGTCGGCTTCTGCAACATCTTCTTGCGGCCAGTGGCAGGGCTGCTGGCAGGCCGGAAAAGCTTGGCTGCCTCCCTGAAGTACCTGCTTACTGGGGCGATCCTCATCAATGGGCTCACCAATCTAATATGCACTGTGTCAGCGGACTTCTGGGTGCTCCTGAGCTATTGCCTGGTGTACAGCCTGTCCATGTGTGGAATCGGCATCCTCCTCTTCCAGGTGCTGATGGACCTGGTTCCGATGGATCGGTTCCCCAGTGCCCTGGGCCTCTTCACCGTCCTGTGTGGTGTGGCTTCTCTCATCTCTCCACCACTGGCTGGTGAGAGCCTGGAAGGGAGGGCAGCCAGGCATGCCCAGGTGGGGCCTGTATTAGGCAGGGCAAAGGGGGGTAAAGCAAAGGAGGACTTCCGGACAGATTTGGGCCCAGTCTACCATTGTCACAAGGGACTTGAAATCTGTGATCCTCCCCTTCTCTCAGCAGCTTATTTACCAGGCTAGCCAGCCATTGTGGTTCATGCCTGTCATCCTCCCAGTTGGGAAATGGAGGCAGGAAGAGCTCAAGGCCATCCTTGGCTACACAGCAAGTCTGAGGCCAACCTGGGCTATATGAGACCCTAGCACAATCTCCCCATCAGAGAGAAAGAGATGGGGGGAGGGTGTTAAGAGCAATTGCTGCTCTTACAGAGGTCCCAGGTCATTCCTAGCACCCGCATGGTGGTTCACAACTGTTCATAACTCTGCAGTTCCAGGGAATACAGCGCCCTCTTCAGGCTTCCACGGTACACTTACATACATGCAGACAAAATAATCTTATACGTAAAATAAATAAATATTTTTTAAGAGACGGAGGTGCTGGAGAAGCCTCAGAGGTTAAGAGCACTTGTTGCTCTTGCAGAGTATCCAAGTTCAGTTCCTAGCACCCATGTGGTGGCTCGCAGCCTTCTGCAACTCCCGTTTTAGAGGAGCCAGTGCCCACTTCTGGCCTCCATGGGTACTGCACACATGTGGCACGTACGTCCATGAATACTCATACACTTAAGTAAAAGATTTGGGGGGGGAGAATTGGTTCGCACTCTCGGCATATGTGAATCTGTCATCTTCCTGTCCTGACTCCTGCTCCTGTGAGGCATGGCCTTGTAAGGGTTCCAAAGTACAAAGAAGCAAAGAGCATGACTCCTGATAAGAGCCCTGCCTGTGTTTACTGTAACTGACATCTTGGCTCCTCCGCTTTCCACCTGTGGGTTCCAGGCAAATCACTTTTCTTCTCTAAGCTACAATGTCAACTACAAAATGCAGAAGAGGAGGATGTGTGGTCCACCCAGACCAGTCACCGGGTGCACCCGTCCAAAACCACTCTTGGAAGGAAAGAAGGATGTGGGGGTTGATGCTAGGGAACAAGCAGAATTTGTAAGATGGGACTCGTAGGGGAAGGCTACAGCACAGCTGAGTGAGGAACCTTCAGCATGGGTGGGAGGAGGCTGGTGCTGGGGTTAGTCACAGTCAAATGCTGCGGAAGCTACTATGGTCAGGCCTGCTCAGATCTCTGAGTCTTCTTTCTTTCGTTCTTTCTTTCTTTCTCTTTCTTCTGTCTTTTCCTTCCTTCCTTCCTTTCTTTTTGGTTTTTCAAGACAGGGTTTTTCTCTGTAGCCTTGGCTGTCCTGGAACTTGCTCTGTAGACCAGGCTGGCTTCCAACTCACAAAGATCCTCCTGCCTCTGCTTCCTGAGTGCTGGGATTAAAGGTTCGTGCCACCTACCACCACCCAGCATCAGTGAGTCATTTTTCTCAAGTGTGAGTTCCAGTTTCCAAGGAAGTCCTATAGGCTAATGAGTGCCAAGAATTATCCAGAAAGGGGTGAGGTTAGGGCCTGAGGTAGGGTTATGGCTAGATTCCATTAGCTCTTCTGTTTTCTCTGCTACCAAGGGTAAATAGCTCACTCTTAGGTTTTCTCCTGGGGAGGACACCTGCCGAGTCCAGAAGCCAGCTGTCTTTTCCTCTCCTTTCACTCTATGTGAATCTATTGTGCACCTCCAAGGTGCCAGCCACAATTTCTTGTTGAGTGGAGACAAAAATGAAATCTATGCCCTCTTTGAATACATGAGTTAGTGGGAGAAGACTTTATAGCTTCCATGGTGAATTAACTTGTCCTCTGTCTCCCAGGATTGCTGCTGGACATGACCAACAACTTCAGCTATGTTTTCTACATGTCAAGCTGCTTCCTCATCTCAGCCTCCGTCTTCATGTCTGCAGGCTTCTATGCCACAGAGAAAAAGCAGCTAAAGCGAGATGGAAAAGCCAAGGCGGAAGAAGCAGCTTCAGAGATGACCCCAATGCAAAGTCTTACTTCAGGAGACAAGGACAGTGCCAAGAAGAAACTGTGCCCTGAAAACATGTATGTGACCAATGTCTGAGTTCCAGAGGTCCATACATGTGCCTCTGAACTCTGAGGTTCTTGGGGTCCTTCCTTCCAGGAAGTAGCGTGTAGAAATGGGCCTTCCTGGCTTTCTTCCTTGGGTCTTAAGATGGGGACAGTCTGAGTCCTGCTTGAAGCAGTCATGGCTAGTTACCCTGGGCTGGCTCCTCACAGTTGCTCCTACAACCCAACACTCAGGGTCTTCTTATCCAACCTTCCCATGTCAACTCTCTTTGTCCTTCTTGCCCTGAAGACAATTCTGGAAATTTTACCTTCCTTCCAAGAACTTCCTCCTCCTCTCTTCCCAAATAACCACCCTGGCCCCTCAGGTCAGGAAGATTAAGGGTGCTACTTCGAGAAGCTGAGCCTCATGCTAACTGGAGCCATAGGAGAGGCAGAGATGGAGGGCCAGGCTGAGAAGCTGTCCTCAGCACTGGATGGGGGCTGATTGGCTGTTTGGTGGAGTGCTGACCATGATGCCTATGCAGAGGGCAGGAGAGGAAACTTTTCTGCTCTCCTAGAAGGGGTGGTCCTCCTGCTTGG
This sequence comes from Pachyuromys duprasi, assembly GCA_028658305.1. Taxonomy (NCBI): domain Eukaryota; kingdom Metazoa; phylum Chordata; class Mammalia; order Rodentia; family Muridae; genus Pachyuromys; species Pachyuromys duprasi. The sequence goes on along the minus strand of CM053746.1, from coordinate 6,522,741 downwards.
ATCTCAGAAGTTCCAGGGCCTGAGCAGGAGACAAGAAGACCGGCTACGCAGCCTAAGGAACGCTCTGAAAACCGAGCTTGTAGGCTCTGTTGTTGGCCTTCTGAGGTTCCCCTTTCTCCAAGATCAACCTGGGGTATCAACCCTGAAAAAGAAGCTGGCTAAGTCAGCAGCTGCTGCTAGCCTAAACCCACAGCCTGGAGCTGTGTCCACAAACACACTTCTGGTGCTGCTGTCTGAGGTCATCACCCAGGGCTGGCTATCATAGGCTCAAGCTTGTCCCAGCAGGGTACTCTAGAGAATGAGAAAACAGTCTGTTTGAATTATATACACAAACATTCCCTGCAATGGGTCATGAACTCTGGGACTAATAAAGCAGGAAAACAGGCCTGAGTTCCCCCAGCTTGGCTGGAACTTCGTGGCCTTGTTTGTTGGTTCAGGCTGAACCAGGCTCCAACAAGAAAAACCTTATCAGGAAAAATGATTTTACTTTCATGACTGACGCCAGCCTCCCTCCTCCACATGTCCATCTGGCATGAATAAGCATCTTTAGGACTATCCTGTCTCCTGTAGAATGCAGTCGTGAGTGCCCCCTCACGGCCAAAGGGGGTACTGCAGGAGCGCGTTTGCTCCGCTGCTTAGGGGTGTTCCCCAACTCTAGATTTAGATGGCGATGTTGAGCAGAAAGGTGCTTGTTGCCAAGCTTGCCAACTTGAGTTTGATTCCTGGGACCCACACGGTGGAAGGAGAGGTCCCACTACCACAAGTTGTTCTGTGGCCTCCACGTGTGCACTGTGGCACGTGCGCACACACAAATAAAAGTAATTTTTAAAAAAGTTTGGCTTGTATGAGATAATGCTACCTTCAGATTGAAAAGTCTGCCGAAAGAGAGAGAGGGAGGGAAGAAGGGAGGGACGGAGGGAGAGAGGAAGGGGAGGAAGGAAGGTGAAGGATATAAGCCATTCTGCTGTGATTCGGGGCCCCCGGGACCATGCACAGAGCTGAGCACATGGCCCTAAATAAACCTTGCCTAAATAAACCCTTGCCCTAAATAAACCCACTGCCTACATCCTCCACCTTTGTGATAACAGCATGGCAAAGCTGCCTCCTTCCCTAATGCTCCTTGTGACCTTAAGATCTTGTTTCGGGTTTGAGAGATGTTGTGTTGTAGACAGGGTCTTGCCATGTAGCCCTGGCTCGCCTTGAACTCTGTACGTAGACTAGGCTGTTCTCAAACTCCGAGTCCTGGGATGACCATAAGGTTCGTTAGTCCGCCCGTCCATCAATCCCATCTATCTTTCCCTCCCTCTCTCTTTCCTTCCTCCCTCATCCCCCAGCGTCGAAGCAGCTACGCCCAAAGCCATAGAGCTCCAGAAATCGCGCAGGAAGCCCCGGAGACGCTCAGTAGCCACGCCCCATCCCGTCGTGGTCCCGCCCATCCGCTCCCTGGGGCGGGGCTAGAGCGACTTCCGCCCTGAGCCCGGAAGCGGCGTGGAGAGCGCCGTGAGGGGTGTGGAGGCTTCGGTGAGGGGTGTGCCTCCGGTCCCTGAAAGCCGCGGCTTGTCACCCGGGTTGGCTTTCAGTTTTCAGACCCGGCTCCGACAGGACCTGAGACGCCTGCCCACCCCCACAGCGCATCTCCAGCTGCCAGTCCCTGCAGACTCGGAACCCAGGACGCGACTGGGTTAGCCTGCCGCTCTGTCGCGGCCGGGACAGGTCAGCATCCAGGCGAGGGTTTCCCGCGGCCTTGTGGCTGCTTCCTTCCCGGCTCCTTCGCCGCTGCAGCCATGGCGCAGAAACCCAAGATAGACCCCCACGTCGGGCGGCTAGGCTACCTGCAGGCGCTGGTCACGGAGTTCCAGGAGACCGAGAGCCAAGGTGAGAAGTGTGGGGCGGGCGCGAGGGATCCGGCAGGGCTCCGACGGCCGAAGCCGCACAGGTCCGACCCCAGTGCCGCTTCCCATTGCAGACGCCAAGGAGCAAGTCCTCGCTAACCTTGCCAACTTCGCCTATGACCCGAGCAACTACCAGTATCTACGGCAACTGCAAGTCCTGGACTTATTCCTCGATTCGCTGTCAGAAGAGAGTGAAACCCTGGTGAAGTTTGCTATTGGTAAGGGTTAGGCCGCCTCCTGCCTCAGATGCGGGCTAGAGCGACAAGAGGGGGTCCAGCGTGATGGCACTCGCCTGTAAACCCAGCATTATGGGATGCTGAAGCAGGAGGACCGCTAGGACTCAGCCTGGGATACAGAGTAAGGTACTGACACCAAACAAAACAGTCTTTGGCATAGGAATCTCGTCTGCCAGCGCCGACCTCCCATGTTTGTGCTGTCTCCTCTACCCATCGTCCCAGGTCACAGCTAGTCCGAAACAGGTCTGGAAGCCACTGTCAGCAACTCTCAGTGTCTTTCCTTCCTAGAAAAGAAGTGGGCAAGAGAGATGGCTCGGCGGTTAGGAGATGCCCTCTTCTGGCATGCAGGTGTGCATGCCGACAGACCGCTCATATACATAAAAAATGATTCTTTTCTCTTTAAAAGAGAAAAGAATCGAGGTAATAATCAAGGAAATGGGTTGAAGCTGCTTTGAAAGAAGTTCGGAGTTTGCTCTTGCCTCTGTCAAGAGAATCAAAGGTGACTTAGAATCCCTAGCTCAGGACCCCTGCAGTTGTATGATTGTAATTTTTTAATTATTCATGATAGATTTTTATTTGTTTGCTTGTTTGTTTTTTTCCAGAGTCTCTCTATGTGTAGTTTTGGTTTTCCTGGAGCCCACTCTGTAGACCAGGCTAGCCTCGAGGTACACACAGAGAAACCCTGTCTGGAAAAAAACAAATAAATGAAGAGATCTGAGTGCTGGAATTAAAGGTGTGCTCCACCACCACCGGGCTCACAATAGATTTTTTTTTTATTTACTCTGTGTGTGTTTGCATGTGTGTATGAATGTGTGTGGGTATGTGCACCGCAGTGTATGCATGAAGGTCAGAAGACAGATTTTTAACCATTGGTATGGTGGCACATGCCTTTTATCTCAGCACTCAGAAGACAGAAGCAGGTGGATCTCTGTGAGTTCAAGGCCAGCCTGGTCTACATACTGAGTTCTAGGCCAGCTAGGACTACGTAGTAAAATGCTGTAAACGCTAACGTGGTTACCAGTTCTCCCACTCGCTGAGGCAGGGTCTCTTGTATCTTCTGTGTAAGGCGGCAAGCTCCACAGCCAGCCCAGGAGCTTCCAGGTCATCTCCCGCCAACCTCCCGCCCCTCCCAAGAGTGCTCACCACTGCATCTCACCTAGCATCCAACTCAGGTTGGCAGCTTAGCTCTTCTGTCCACTGAGCCATCTCCTCTGCCCCACGATAGAGAGTTACTGTTGGATGCTCTATAAAGAAGGTGTTGGTCCAACTTCTGGAGAGATGGAGAACAGGTTGGGGAAAAGCCTTTGCCCTGAAGAAGTTTGTACTCTAGGAGAGATAGGGGAGAACAAGCCAGCAAGATGGAAACAAACAGCAAACTCAGAGGGACCAACAGGAGTCAGCCCCACACCTGATGGGCAGTGTGGACCGAGGTCCTCAGCAGGAAGTTGTTAGGGAAGGCTGCGGTGTTGGACACGTTTGAAGTGAAGAGGCGGGTGGAAAGGAGTGAATTTAGAAGGATTGGTACAGGGGCTTTAGATCTAGGTCATGGGACGTTTAGAATTTAAGAGGGAACAAAAATTCAGCACATAACCTTTTAAAAAAATAACATTTCCCCATCGAGTATGAAAGGAACCCTTAGTGAGAGTAACCTTCAGGCTGGAATGCTGGTCAGTGATTGAGTACTGTGACGCATGAACCCCATGCCTAAGGCCATATGGGTCAGTCCTCAGCACTGGAAGAAGATAATCCCAGTATTGTTTAATATGTGATTATGGAAACCCTTACCCTAAAGAAATTTCTTTTTTATTTATGGGGAAGGGTAGGGCATGTACTGGGACAAAGGACAATTTCTTTGTGGTTTTCTTGAGGTCTCACTATGTGGCCCAGGCTGCCCTGAAACTTCTCTGCCTTGTGGATACTGGGACTAAATGCCTATACTGTCGTTTCTGGCTTTCAGAGGACAATTTGCAGAGTCGGTTCCTCCACCATGTGGGTCCTAAGGATAGAATTCAGGTTGTGAAGCTTATTGGCAACTGCCTTTACCCATTGAGCCATCTTGCAGGCCTAAAAGGACATTTTTTGTTGGTGTTGGTAGTGGTGATTTGTGTGAACTAGGATCCAGTCCAGTACATTTCATCTATGTTCCATAGAGAAATTTCTTTCTCTGTTTTAATACAAGTTGAGAAAATTTGAAGAGGCTGGGGATAAGGCTCAGGTGGTAGAGTATGTGGTGGCCTGTGTCTGTGGCCCAGCACTCAGGAGTGGAGACAGGTAAATGAGGAGCACAGGTGTGTCTTCAGCCACAAAGCAAGCCCAAGCCCCTCAAGACTCTTTCTCAGCAAAGAGAAAGATACAGAGAGAAATTCCAAAGATAAAGAGTTCCCACTTTAGCCATGCAGTGGTGGTGCATGCCTTTAATTCCAGCATTTGGGAGGCAGAGACAGGCGGATCTCGGAGTTTGAGGCCAGCCTGGTTTACTGTATGATACGTTTGTTAATAATTAATGAGCCAGTGTTGATACATCATCATTAGCCAAAGCCTTTCTATTGTTCAGATGTCCTTCATTTTTTCCTAATACCCATGTGACATACATGACTTAATCATTATGTCTTATTTAGTATGGTTTTGTTGTTTTCTGAGACAGGCCTAGAATTTCCTATGTAGATCAACCTGCTTCTGCCTACCTAGTGCTGAGGTTAAAGACATGTTCCGCCATGAGCAGCGTGATTGGTGTTTTTCTTATGCTTTGATATGAAAGGAAGGTGCTGTTTTCAATACATCATGTTAGGAGCATTTAGTGTCAGTGTGACGTAGCTATCTTGAGACTTCATGAACTGGCTGAGGGACTGTTTGCCAGGTGTCTCCATTGTGAAGCTACTCTCCTTCCCCCTTTTCATAGTACACTCTTGGCAAGGAAGTTACTACGTAAATTATCTTAAATAATTTTTAATTTTTTTACATTTATTTAATATGTGTCTGTGTTGGTGTATCATGATGGGAATGTGGAGGTGCAGGGGCAACATGCAGGAGTCAGTTCTCCTACCACCTTGTGGGATCAAGGGCTGAAGCTTGGGCTGTGAAGCTTGGCAGCAAGTGCCCTTATGCAGTGAGCCATCTCTCTAGACCCTTGAATCTCTTTTAGTCTATGTGTGGGAGAGTCTTTGCCAGGGGAGGTGTGAGCAACTATCTCTTCCTTCCCTGTAGGGCACCAAGAGCAACCAAAGTTAGATCCCTCCAACTCGGGCATCCCCTGATTTTATTGGGCTTGCTTGCAGAACATGGGTGTCCCTGCAGCAACTGTACCACCAAACAGCCTTGCCCCAGCACAGGGGATGAGTTCCCTCTACTTCCTCAGTAACTGGCCACTGACTACACACTTTAGCACCTCCAAGGCCACAGCAGTTAGCACACAGTCACATACAGCAGCTGAGAGGTGCAGGAGGGAACAGGGAACCCGTGGAATCCCTCTAAAATTGGCTGCTGACTCTGGAGAAAACTGCCAGGTTACAAACAGCTGGCTCCTCAGCCCCAAGAGGCCGTCAGTGCTCCCAGCAAAGTGCCTGGGACCCTCCTCTGCCATCTCGGAGGCTCCGTGGGAGACTTGGGCCTGGCCTGTGTCTGTTCTCTGCGCAGTTTCCTGAGCAGATGACTGCCCTGGTCTCAGCAACCGTCGGTTTCATCACTTTTATTTTCCCAAACACTCTCCATATGCCTATCCATGTTCACCCTGTCTAAGTCTCCAGTCTCAAGCGCCTTGAATCTCTGGGACACAGTATGGATTCCATTGTTCTTATGTTCATTTATGCACCTTAAAAGGAGAGTCCCAGTGGGACCTAGAAGCATATTCAATGGCTGTTGTCACTTCCCTTCCTCAGACCTCTGGCACTAGAGGGGAGTACTGCCAAGCATCTGCTCCGCTGCCGAGAGCGCCATGTCGCCTCGGAGCTTCTAGTCTCTGTCCCTGGTGGTGACCTCCCTGAGAAGCAAGCCTGGTGCTCGTCTCTGTAGTGCAGAGGTCTCAAATGCTTTGGCATGGGGAGGAAGATGGAAGGAAAGGGTAGAGGCAGACCTGAAATGGCCATGACTTGATGCAGAGGCCTTATGAAGGACTGGCTAGTTTTGCAATAACCAGGCAAGAGATGAGCTGGGTCAGACTGCCCTTGGCCATGTCTCCCAGAACCCAAACCCGTGTCTGTTGGCAAGCAGCATGGTGAGTCTGACATGAATGAGCTGGACTTGGGCATCAGACAGGCCTGGATCCAGTTACCATCTGTGTGTGATTTCCCTCCAGTCACCTGTAAAAAGCCACTTATTGAGAGAATTAAGTAACTAGCCCTTTAGGGTCATTGCTTGCAACTACACCATCCCCTAGGCCTCTGTCTATGGACCTGAATCCAGACCACTTTAGAGGTAACATCTTTCTTTCAGGTAGGGTGGACAATATCTCATCAGGGAGCCACCCTCCAGGGATTCTTGCCCTCTAGAAAAGTGTCCTGTACCATAGAGAACAGTAGGAATGTGGAACCTTAGCCCTATAGCAGATGCCTAGGCAGGTTTGGGGTATGCTAGTTGTACTCTACAGGCCATGGCCGTCAGCTCCTGCAGCACTAGCGTGCAGTGAGGGCATGCTTGTCAGCATGCGTCTGCTCTGTTCTTCCTGGGTCAGCTCACTTCTCACCCTGGAGATACGCTTGTTTTAGCTACTAGGAGATGCAGTGGGACCCTGCTGGTAGCCTGAGGGGCCTCCAAGAGAAAAATCTGTGTCCTGGAAAAGAATTTTAGGATGAGTCAGAGTGAAAAGTTAGCAAGGTAGTAGAAATGAGATCTTCTATGATGTGGGTCTAAGTGTGGGTGTTCAATGAGTAAGTTGCTAAGGAACAGTAATATACACCCAAGATGAGGTGCAGGTGAGCTGATTTTGTGGCTTTTGAAGTTACATTGCTCAAAGGATCTACCAAAGATTTAGCAAAGTTTAAGGACTATGTTTAAAAAGTAAGTGAAAAGGGCCAGTGAAATGGCTCAGCGGGGAAAGGCATTTGCTGCCAAGCCAGACAAACTTTTCTTTTGGTTTGTTTGGTTATGGTTTTGTTTTGTTTTTTCAAGACAGGGTTTCTCTGTGTGACCTTGGCTGTCCTGGACTCGCTCTGTAGACCAGGCTGGCCTAGAACTCACAGTGATCACTTGCCTCTGCCTCCCAAGTGCTGGGATTACAGGCGTGCACCACTGAGCCAGGCCTGCCTGACAACCTTTCAGTCTCCAAGACCCACATTGTAGGAGAAAACTGACTCCTCCAGGTCATCAGGACTTGGACACGAGCCTGACTCTCTGAGGATGGAGCACAGGTCTGATGCAGCGGAGGTCTGGCTGTAGTTGTTCCGCCATGGCACCAGCCTGAGAGCCACAGTAGTCCCTCGCCAGCAAAGCCTGGTCTGCCTGTCACTTCCAGGAAAGGACAGGTGGCATTCTCCTGTGCAAAGCAATGGGACTAAGCCCTATTTTTCTTATCAAGAAACCAGAGGCAGGTGTTACCCTAATCTTCCAGGTTCCAAGTTCTATGCTCAGGGGACCCATCAGACAGAGCCCAAGTTCGGCTCCAAGGCTTCATCCTCGCTCTGCCACAGTTAGGAGTTAGCTTTGGTGGGAAAGCATGCCTGCTATACCTGGTGCCCAAAGTCCAGGTTCACATTTAATCACAGTGGAACTAACAGTCAGTGGGCAGTGGCGTTAGTCACACAAAAGCTGCCCATGATTTCAACTTTGGATAGGAAGTAGATGAATTACGAGGAACCAGATAATAAAGCCAGGATCTCAACAAATACTCATTGATGAATGAAAGAATTGAGCTGAAAGCCCAGTTTAAAACATCCTGTACATCTGTACCGTCCTAGGGCAACCCAGAGAAACAGAAACCAAATGAGTTTGCTTCTTTGAAAACTGATTAATTCTTAGGACACCACAGGGTTCTTGGCAGTTTTGTTGCTAAGGCTGGATTCAAGCCAGTGAGAATTCAGGTTAAATTTGGCTTCCTACATCTTGCAATACAAATCTGTGCCACCAGGTGGTAGTAGTGCTCAAAGGTTAAATCCTCGATAGCCTCTTTGGAAAGCAACAGGGTGTTTCTCTTTTGATTTAAGTAATGTTTTCAACATTTGAAAGAGTTGTCTTTTTCTTTGGAGGGATATCTTTTTTTTTTCCTGCTTTTTCTAGCTGTCCAGGAACCCACTTTGTAGACCAGGCTAGCCTTGAACTCAGAGATCTGCCTGACTCTGCCTCTCAAGCACTAGAATTTTTCTTTTTGAGTAAAGCACAGTGCCATGTGTGCTCCCAGATGCTTGGGAGTCCTGGTGCAGAGGCTCTCGCCCCTCTGGTTTGAGACCAAGCAGGTTTGTTTTAGGCATAGCAGTTTTATGTGTGTGTTTTATTTATGTGACACATAACTGGTCAGTGTGGTACAGAATTTACAGAATTCAGGACCGTAATCCCAACATGGTGGTACATGATGTAATCCCAGCGCTGGTCAAAGACAGGAGGATCTCCAGAAGTTCAAGGCCAGCCTACTCCACATGAGGAGTTCCAGGCCCTCCAGGGCTACACAAGAAGGCCTTGTCATATGTGTGCATGCATGTATACATTTGTATATGCATGCAAGCATATTTTTCTTTCATTCTTTTTGGGGGGGGGTGCTGTTTGTTTTTATATAGTAGTCCTAGCTGGCTTGGAACTCACTATCTAGATACAAATTCACAGAGATTTGTCTCCCAGGTTCTAGGATTAAGAGTGTGTGCCACCATTGTCTGTGGGTGTGCTACTGTGCTAGGTAGGGTGTGGACCCCGAGGCCTCCTGTGTGCTTGCCAGGCACTGCACTCTGCTCTGTACTCGCCAGACCCTTTAGTAATGCTTCCTGCAACTAGCTTCTAGTATATTCTTCAGAGATAATTTCTGGATTTATAAATCCATACGTAGGTATCTCAGTAGTTGTTTGAGGCAGGGTCATACTCAATAACCCAGGATAGCTTGCCACTTACTGTGTAATCCAGGCTGTCCTTGAATTTGGGGCAAACATCCTGCCACAGCCTCCTACTGGAATTTAAGTGTGAGCCACCAAACCGTAGTTTAGATTTTTTTTTTTAATATAGTTATGTATCTTGGGATATATCCTTTGCATGCAATATATCCTGCCAGCCTGGCCAACATAATGAAAAAGAAAGCAATATCATATTCCAAGAGTGGTGATGCACATGCACCCATAGTAATTATTATTATTGTGTATGTGATGTGAGAGGGGTATATGTACATGTCGCTATGTTCACATGAGGGTCAGAGAAAGTCAGTTTTTTCCTCTCACGTCTACATGGGTTCCTGGGGTTGGGCTCAGGTTACCAGGCATGGTCAAGTACCTTTACCTACAATCTCACTGACATGGTTTTGTTTTTCATATTTTAGTTTTCTTTTTTCTGAGACTGGGTTTCTCTGTGTAGCCCTGGCCATCCTGGAACTCTCTGTAGACCAGGCTGGCCTTGAACCTGCCACAGAGATCTGCCTGCCTTTGCTGGGATTAAAGATGTGCCCCACCCTGACCTAGGTTGTTTTTGCATTTTTTGAGCGAATTGAGATTTACTATGTTGTCCAGGCTGACCTTGGGCTCCTGAGCTTAAGTGATCCTCCTGCCTCAGCTGCCTTAGTAGCTAAGACTATGAGGGTATGCCACCTCTTCCCACTCCAAGGAAGATTTTGACTGTAGGCTACATCAGCCCTTTGCCCTGGTGTTCGAAGTCCTTAGGTTGAAATACCATCTTGGATCTCTTCAAGGAGAGCTCACCCAGTCGAAGGTGCCCAGTTCACCCATTTTAATCCCCAGGACAATCCCTTTGAGAGCCCTGTCCAGCACCAGCTCCTACTTTGTGGCACCAGGTCACCTGCTTCTCCAAGTCCAGCTCCCTCATTTCAGGTTCTGCCTTTCAGGGGTTCTATGGTTATTGGTGTCCAGCAGAGCCCTGCCTTTGCCTCTTGCCTTTAGCTCTTTTCTCCCCCTGTCTTTGTCCAAAGCAAATTCTTCAGCTAGTCAGGACTTGCTCTTTTCTTTCTTTTTGGTGGTGCTGGGAAAAACCCAAGAACCTAAGCAAGCACTCTATGACTGAGCCACACCCCAGCCCGCGCCGTTTTGTTTTTTCAGCTCTCTTGTAAGTGCAGTATAATGAATGTACAGTAAATGCATGCAAGTGGTGACTTAATTAATCCTTAAGTTCATTAAAGTATGTGCCTCTACATGTAACAGCTGCTTGGTCAAGATGTGTCTTGTTTCTCCCACATGCCCCATGCAGGCACAGCTCTCACCAGTGTCCCCATGGGTGACTTTATGTAAGTGAGATAATGCCAGATCCATCCTAAATCTAGTTTATACATTATATATATATATATATATATATATATATATTTGATTTTCTTTTATGTGAAGTAGTGTGAAGGTGTCGGATCCCTTGGAATTGGCATTACAGATAGTTGTGAGCTGCTGTGTGTGCTCAGAATTGAATCCGAGTCCTTTGGAAGAACAGACAGTGCTCTTAACCACTAAGTCATCTCTCCAGCCCCTAAATCTAGTTTTTTAAAATTCATTTTTATTCTTCTCTCATATGTTACATCTCTATTGCAGTTTCCCCTCCCTCACCTCCTCACCATCACCCCTTTTCCCCAGACCGACCCACTTCTGCCTCTCCTCAGAAAAAGCAGGCCTTCCAGGGACATAAACCACACATGGCAAAACAAGCTACGATAAGACCAAGCACACACCAACTCATCAAGGCTGGACAAGGCAGCTCAGTAGGAGGAAGAGGGTCCCACAAGTAGACAAAAGTCAGGGACAGCCCGCTCCCATGTTAGGAGTCCCACAAGAACAGCAAACTACTCAGCCATAACGTATATGTAGAGGACCTCGGTCAGACCCCTTCAGGCTCCCTGACCTCGTCAGACCCTATGAGTCTTGGTCATTTATTCTGTGGGCCGTGTGCTCCTGTTGTCCCTGACCTCTCTGTTCCCTCCAATTCTTCCTCTCCCTCCTCCACAGGACCCCCTGGGCTCTGCCTAATGTTTGGCTGGACTCCTGTCAGTTGCTGAATGAAGTCTCTCTGGTCTCCTTGATGAGGTTCTACTAGGCTCTGCTCCCAGGACATTGCAGACAGGGCAAACTGTAGATTGGATGTTTTGTCTGTTGGGTTGGTGTCCCATTCCCTCCGCTTGAGGCCTTCCCTGATTACAGTTCAGCCTTCGAGTCCCCATACTAGGAGCTTTTGCCAGGTTTCCTCTTGTGGGTTCCATGGATGTTATATTGCACTAGGTTCCCCTTGCCCTGAAATACCCTCCAACTGCAGTTTCTCTCCGTGCTTTCTCCCTGCCCCATCCCTAACACCACTAAGTCTGTTTTCTTTGTTTTTTTTTAGATTTAATTCACTTTATTTTTCTTGTATAAAAACCCTTATTTTGGTAACCACAGGTGGAGCATGGGTCCTTTGAACAGAGACTCTGATGTGGGTTTTCACAAGATGATCAGTGACCTGTCACCTTGCACAGACAGTGTGAGGCTTGCCAATCTTGTTCCCCCAGTAGCCTCTCCACACAGGGACGATGGAAAGCTTGGCCAAGATGATGGTCCCTCGATGGCAGTGGCTACCTCTTTGGATCACGTAACACCAAGACCAATGTGACCAATGTAGTCCCTAATAACCACAAAAGCCTTGAACCTGGTCCGCTGGCCAGCCCGTGTCTGCTTCTACACTGGCATGATTTTTAGAACCTCATCTTTTAGGGATGCACCCAGGAAAAAGTTGATAATCTCAGATTCCTTAATGGATAGGGAGAACAGGTAGCTCTCCTCCAAGGACTTTATCTTCACGTCCTTAACCAGGAGGCCCAGCTTGGTGACAGGGATCCACTCCTTGTCTCTGCCTTGGCCACACCCACAGCCCTTAAGGCAGAAGCCGCCTCTGGGGGGCGTCCAGCCTGCCCTCCCCCACACACTGGCATCATTTGCCATTTGATGTTTTCCCAAAAAAGAAGCTAAGTCTGTTTTCTTTAAAAAAAGAAAGAAAGAAAGAAAGAAAGAAAAAAGGAAAGAAGGAAAGAAAGAAAAAGGTAAAGGGTTGTAGGAAGGCATGGTAGCACGGAACTTTAATACCAGCATGGGGGGGCAAAAGTAGATGAATCTCTAATGCCAGCCTGGTCTACATAGCAAGTTCTAGACCAGCCAGAGCTATACTGTGAGATCCTATCACATTCACACACACACAAATTTTGTTTGGTTGTTCATGAGTGTGAAAGCCAGAGGTGAATGCTGAAGGTTGTCTTCTGTAGCTCTCCACCGTGGCTTTTGGAGACAGTGTCTCTCATTAAATCTGGAGCTCACTAAACACACATGCATGCACACATATTCCTGTCTCTATTTCCCCTCCCCCACCATGAAGAGGTTACAGGCCCACACAATTATGTCTGGTTTACTCTGTGAGTGCTGGGATCACACTCAGGCCATCATGCTTACATGGCAAGCACTTTATCCACAGAGCTGCCTCCCAGCTCTAAAGTTTATGATTCTTGTTTTGTGTCCCTTTATGATTTCTAAAAGTTTTCTTTTATCTATGTCAGGGGAGAAGGTGTGAGTAGATCCATGTTAGCATAGTTGCCAGAAAAGCACATCAGATCATCCAAAGCTGTGGTTACAGGTGTTTGTGAGCTGCTTTGTGTGGGAGAACCTGGTCTTCTACAAGAGCACTGTGTGGTCTTAACTGCAGAGTCTTCTCTCCTGTCCTTGTATTTTTGTGTTTGTCTGTTTTTATTCATATATACGGGTATGTCTGTGTGTGAATGCGATGTGTATGCCATGGGTTCCTGTGGAGGACAGAAGGTTTTGACTTCCCTGGAGCTAGAGTTGAGAGCTGCCTGGTGTGGGTCCTGGGAACAGAACTTGGGTCCTCAGGAAGAGCAGGAAGTATGCTTAACCACCAAGCCATCTCTTTAGCCCAGCTGTTTTGTTTTGAGACAGGCCTGTACTTTGTATCCATGCCTAGCAGGGAAGAGCAGAATTTCATGTTGGTACTTTAGTGCAAGCCAGTAACTGGAGCACTCAGGAGGCTGGGGCAGGAGAGCTTGAGGCTGACCTGTGCTTCAGAACAAAACTCGTCCTCAAGGCTTTGTGCACGAGTGGGGGTGACCATAGAGACCAAGAGGGGTCTTCAAGATCTCCTGAAGCTGGAGTTGATGCAGCTGTGAAGACCCAGTGGGGGTGCTGGGAACCAGGCCCCAGTCCTTGGCAGGAGCAGTGTACACTCTAGCTGTTGAGCCTTTTCTCTGGCCTGCAGACATTAGTTTTAAGGCTCTATATGATGTTTCATTTAGTAGGCTTGCTGTAACTTACTTATTGAATGGGTTTGTTACTTATATTTAGTGTGTCATGAAATTCCTAGTTTCTATTTCTTTTTCACTATCCTCACTTTTTCTTACTATCGCTATTTTGGGGGACTGGCAATGCTGGGCATAGAACTCAGGATGACTCAAATGCTGGGCAATGTTCTTCTATTGACTAAACCCCAGTCCTATGTGTTGCTTTTCCTCCATAGCTCTTTTTCTTTTCGGAGGAGAGGGACAGGAGAGGTTGTTTGTTAGCTGGGTTTTTTTTGAGACAAGGTTTCTCTGTGTAGATCAGACTGGCCTTGAACTCAGAGATCTGCCTGTCTCTGCCTCCCTTGTGCCCAGCTCCATGGCCCTTCCTAGCTCTTCACAGCAGGCAGGCTCGGGAATGTGGGCTGGGCAGGGGCTTTGGTGGGTCATCTGGTACTGACTTGGTGCCCTGCCCACTCTTCTTGTCTTGGAAACTCTCAGTCCTTATCCTGGGTCCTCACCCTACTCTTCATCTCCAGCGGATGTTGTCAGCTAGGCAGAGGGGCCTAGAACCCTGATGGCCGGAAGCTGAGTCAGTGAGTATAGGAAGTTGTCTTCCTGTATTGAGGAGCCAGAGCTAAACAAAGTGTTCCTCTAGAAAAAGGAGCATCTGTGCCCCAGGCTAACAGGTTACTGGGTTGAGGGGACCTAACCTGAGAGAAGGGAGGGAGGGAGGGATTCTTGGTCATACTTCCTGTGCAGATACTGGTTCTTGTTTTTATGTCAGTGTTTTTGTTTTGTTTTTTTTTTTTTTTTTTACGTGCATGCCTGATATCTATAGACACAAGAGGCATTGGAGCCTCTGGAACTGGAATCACAGGTAGTTGTGGGCCACCTTGTGGGTGCTGGGAACTGAACTCAAGTCCTCTGGAAGAACACCCAGTGCTCTTAACCTCTGAGCCATTTCTTGACAGCTTTTTAAATCCAGAGTCACTGGTCTGTCCCTCTAGACTTTCCTACTCTTGAGAATTCTAGTAATAGTAAAATATGGTTTTGTGTCATTTGAAGTAAGTAATTGTGGCAGGCTGGACTTCCTGAAGCCTCCGGAGAGTAATGGGGCTTGGTGACTTTGCTGTCCTTGTCCATGGGCAGTCTTCTCCCTAGGTGTGGGCACTTTTCCAAGACTTACTAGCCAGAGAGAAGCTGGGAGGGGAGAGAAAGCCAGGACCAGAGAACCCTGGCTCATCCTTGCCTTTCTCTAGGGGGCCTCTGCAACCTGTGCCCAGACAAGGCCAACAAGGAGCATATCCTGCAGGCAGGAGGCATCCCGCTCATCACCAACTGCCTATCTAGTCCTGATGAGGAGACGGTGTTATCTGCTGTCACCACACTCATGTTCTTGAGCTCACCGGGCACCCGCTCCCATCCTGAGCTAACCTCCTTGCCCGTGGTCCAGTGCATGCTGCGCTTTTCTCTGTCAGCTAACACTAGGCTTCGGAACCTGGCCCAGATATTCCTAGAGGACGTCTGTTCTCCAAACCAGGTGGCTGAGGCCCACAGCCAGCAGGCCCATTCTGCCCTGGGTATCCCACTGCCAAAGACTGAGGCCCCACAGCAGCCCTGAGCCTCCAAGATCCCGCCACTTTCTGCCTGAGACCAGTTCTGGCACCGGTACAGGAAGAAGAAGGCTAATAGCATCTTGAGGCCATCCTGCCCAAGTGGTGCCTGTTCAGCTGTATGCAACATGAAGTCTGAGCATGGTGCACATTTGCATCCTAGAAAAGCAGTAGGAATGACGAAGCCAGACTTGAGATGCTTAGAGGAGAAAACCAAAACAAGCCTGGCTTTCATGGACTGGCACTCAACAAACCGCAGAGAGAAGACCACTCTGGTACCCCCGGGGCCCAGCTAACATCCTCATGTAATAAGCTTTGCCCATGGGTATACTCAAAAGTAGCTGCTAGAACTGAGACGTGGGAGAGTGGACAGTACTGTGAGTGTCCCGAGTGATTTTGATGTCTAGAGATCAGTCAGCCCAAGTGGCTGGGAAGGTACTGAAAGGTAACTCCTCCAGTACAGAGGCTGAGCATAGTAGACATTGATGTGATAGCTCTGCAGCCTAGAAGCAACTGTCCACACAACTCTGCTCTCAGCTAGGCACCATGTAAGGAGTGCAGAGATGAGGCCTTTGCCCCTCGCCGTCACAGCTCAGTGCCAGTTCACTAAATGGCTATCAGGCATTAGGAGTAAGGCCCGCTAGGACGTGGGAGCTGAGTGTGGAGGTGCACACCTAGACCCTTTGGAAAGGCCCTGCACTGGGTCCTGGGTATAGACAGACACTGGCCTCAGCTCCCTTGTCGCCAGTCTGTGGCTTCTCGTGTACCAGCTGCCAACGTAGCATCCTTGTCCCTTCAAAAAAGTTGCTCTGGATCCCTCTGCCTGTGATCGGACCTTCTGACATGTGGGTGGAAGCCCTGGACATGAACCCTTCCTGAGCTATCCAGATGTGCTTGCTTCCTGCCACTCTCCCAGGAGCCGCCAGCCTCCAGTAGCAGCTGCCAACCCCTTAGGACCCTGATGCAGACCTTGAGTAAAGACGCCTAGAAACTACATGCCAGCGACAGTGGCTCAACAGAGGCAGGAGGATAGCCCTGAGTTTGACACCAGCTCACCTAGGAAGTTCCTGGTCAACTTGGATCATGGAGTAAGAACCTGCCACAAAGAAAAGTAACAAGGACAGCGAGATCCTGTAACTGGTGACCTCTCCCACCGCTGCCAGTGAGAGGAAAAAAATGAAACTAAGGGGAAAGAGTGAAAGGAGGGTAGGCCTGAGGGGAAGCTGGGGTCCTGCGTTCTCAGCACTGTCCTCCTCAGGAAGTTGACAAGTGTGTCATCCAGTACAGCCACTGGATGAGGGAAGGAGGGAGGCCTATTAGCAGTGTGGCAGTCCCCCCTAGGCATTGGTCATTTCTTGTCCTAGAAAAAAGGGCCTTCAAAGAACCAGAGCCTTAATTTTTATTTTTATTAAAAGCCTCCTGACTGATTTTCCACTGTATTTCTGTGCCTGTGCCGGCCTTCTGGTTGTAGCCATCTTGAGAGGGGCGGGAAGGCAGAGTTGGTTCAGGTGGAGGTTACAGTGGCGCCCTGCTTGGAGAAAGTCACCTAGCCGTAATCTGTCGACCCACCTCAGGGTCCTTCACAGGCTGGCTCGCTTGCTGTCAATGATCCCCCTCCAGTTGTCACCCCAGGAGAGCAGCCTTCTCCTGGTGGGGGGCAGGGCCAGGTGCTGATTGTGGCAGCAGGTGAACAAGATGTGCTCCCAGCTTGGGGTCTCCTCTAGGCCTGGGGCAGGAAAAACAAAACAAGCGGTCTGTAATCTGGTTATTTTTACTCCTCTCCCTAATCCCAGCAGGCCAGATGCCTGGAGGTTGTCAGGTTAACTGGCCCTACCTCGAATGGTGTCTTTGTCATCAATGAGCAGGTCGCCCATGATCACTGTCTTGTCTCTGGTCAGGATAATCCGCTCCACAAACTGAGACCCGAGGTTCTGCTCCACCCAGCGGTACTGTATAGGGAAAAAAAAAAGTCAGTGGAGCTTGCGAGGCCCTGAATTACAGGATCAGTGAGGCATGGGGCTAAGCGGGACTAAGCCGTCAAACGCGCGGGTACCCCTTTCGCCCAGCCTCCCCCCCTTCTGTGGCTTATTTTTAAAATCAAATTTGGAAAGCTAAATCTGCGCAGGCGCCAGCACCTTCTCTGCAACACAGTGGTCGTACTTCCGCAGTGGGCTGGTGCAAATGAAGACCTCAGTGCTACGGAGAGAGGCGGCAGTTAGGCCTAGGGCGCTGGCGTCCTCCCACCGCCCCCTGCCTACCCTCCTTACTCTTGCATGTTGTTCATCTCCCGCAAAGCATCCACTGCCCCAGGAATGGGCTCCAAGTTTAGGAAAAAGCCTGGAGCTTCATAGACACTGACCACTTTCTCCTGAAAGAGACAGATCTCGGTTCTGCTCCTGCCTTCCGGCAGGGGGAGCCCCAGAGAGGACCCACAATAAGCAGTCCAGGCTGGGGATACCGTGCTGGAGAATGGGGGGGGGTGCGCTCAAGCTTTCTGGCACAGGGGTGAACTGTGGATTCAGAAGCTTGGGGTGCCTGAAATAGAACCCAGATGGCCCTGATCAGGGGCGGGGACTAGAGGGTCCCCGTCTGGCCTCCTACCGCCAGGTCTGGCCGCAGGGCTCGGTACTGCTCACTGGCGAGGAAGCCCCGGCGCTGTTCCAGCGGCACGTGCGGGTCTCCGGGGAAGCGGCGGCGGAAACCCTGCAGGAGGCCTGACTCGAAGTCGGCCAGCACGCCATCCATGTCTACCAGCACGCGGACTGGCCGCCGCACCGCCATGGCCACGCCCGGGGCAACAAGGACCGAGGATGCCAGTCCCAGAAACAAGCTTCCGGGACTCGAGTAGGGGAGGGACCCGACCCGGCTCATTTGCATAGCGTGGCCCTACCTAGGATGGCCTTGTGTTCCTTATGGGGCCGCCGCTCCTGTGCAGAATCAGTAACCCTCCCTCCCCCTCCCCCTCCGAGATCCGAAATACCTTTGCAATAAGGAACCTGATGCACACGCTGCATACTACTCTCTCTCCCTTGCTTGTCCAGGCTGGAGGCGGACAGGAGCACACGGGACCCCAATTCCGAGATCGTGAAGCTCCCAGTTTAAGGACCCTTTAACGGAAACTGGGCATGAACTGGGCTCTCAAGAGACGGACTCGTGAGCCAGAGCTGTTTTGAAACAGCGTTGATTTCAATCTGAGTCGACTGCTTTTTCTGTGGAACCGAGCTCTCCTACAAAATCAAAATCTTTCCTTCTAGAAAATGCTAAATATTGACATACATACCTGTTTTTGCAGATTTGAGTGAGCCCTCTTGCTGGGTTTTGTTTTCTCGTTTATCGAGACAAGGATTCTCTGTGTAACAGCTCTGACTGTTACACGGTATCTAGACCAGGCTGGCCTCGAATTTACCTCTGCCTCCCGATTGCTGGACTTAAAAGCTTTTATTTTATTTTATTTTATTGTTTTATTTTTTAAATACAGGGTTTCTCCACATAATCCTGGCCGACCTGTCACTCACTACGTAGAGCAGGCTGGGTTCGAACTCCCAGAGACTCTCCTGCTTCTGCTGGGATTAAAGGCAAGCACTACTACACGCTGCTATCTCATGACTTCTAAACAATGTGACAGAAGCCTGACATCTCACTTGAAAATCCAGTTTAAAACGAATCCCAACACTCAGGAGGTAGAGGCAGGTGGATCGCTGCTAGACAGCCAGAGTGAAGACCCTGACTCAAAACAAAAACCTATAAGCCCTCATTTTGGGACTGAATTTTCACTAAGCCAACCTTTTCACTCACATGAACGGAGTTAAAAGGTTCATCTTCAGATGTGTTTCTCCTATCCTTTGGGTAAATTTTAAAATATTTTTATTATTTGAGAATTTCATAATGTATGCAATGTATTTTTACCCTATTCACCCTGGACTTCCTCTAACACCTTGTGGACCACCCCCCTTTGTGTCACGGTTTTATGCACCCAGGTTTGTCTTGAATTCATCATATACCTAGGCAAGCCTTTAACTCCAGATGCTCCTGCCTTCCCTTCTGAAGTGTTGGGATTAAATGCATGTACCACTGCACCCCATATTTTAAAAGGTTTGTGTTTTGTTGACATGTGCACCACATTCATGCATGCAGAGACCAGTAAGCTTCAGGGGCTCTGGAATTAGGGCCAGTTGTGAGCTGCTAAGTGGGTTCTGAGAACTGAACCTTTGTCCTCTGCAAGAGGAGCGAACTTTTTGTTGTTTTAAGAACACCTACACACCAGAAGAGAGCATTAGATCTCATTATAGATGGCTCTGAGCCACCATGTGGTTGCTGGGAATTGAACTCAGGACCTCTGGAAGAGCAGTGCTCTTAACTGCTGGGCAAGCTGTCTAGCCCCGCAGCAAATGTTCTTAACCACTAAGCAATCCTCCCAGCACACCAACCCTGTTTTTAAAAAGTTTGGAGATCATATGGCTTTACAGATTCCCCCACCCCCACCCCCATCCCCAGACAGGGTTTCTCTGTGTAGCCTTGGCTGTCCTGGATTTGCTTTATAGGAAAGGCTGCCCTCAAACTCACATCAATCTGCCTGGCTCTGCCTTCCGAGTGCTGCGATTAGAGGTGTGCTCCATCATGCCTGACTCAGATTCTCTTTTCTAACTTGAGGTGCCGAACCCCCTCCAGCAAGTGTTTCCCCTAAAATCTGCTCCAACAATCTGAGACTGGCTGAGCAGCCACTCCCTCAGAACACCTGTGATGAGGTGCTTATCTCTATAATAAAAATTAGGGCCAACCATCAAGTTACACCACCAGCTAGGGAGCTCCCTCCCCAGGAACCCCGCCCTTAAGAGGCTGAAAAGGGTGGGTACAGGTTCCCTCCCTGTAAGACAACACGTAGTGTTACAGGGCCAGGAAAGCCATGTCTCCATTCAGACTAGCTTGCTTCAGTACACTGAAATGAACCTAGGCTACGGCTGCCAATTCAACACTATGTAAAATGCTTTATAACCTAGCAATCCCTATGCTTTTCCTAAGATCTCTGTGTCTGTGCCACATATGTGTAGGTGTGAGTGGAGTCGGGACATCAGGTCCCCTGGAACTAAACAATTGGGGGCCACCGAAAGTGGGTGCTGGGAACCAGACTTTCAGAATAGTAAGCAGTCAGTGCTCAGACATCTCCCCAGCCCTGTAATCTCTCTCAAAGATATGCCTCGTAGCTCCAAGGCCTCACTTTGCCAGTAGAAAGTAGACACCCAGAAGGCATGGCAAAGATCCCAGCCTGTCAGAAAACACAGGCAGACAAGTCAGGTTAAAGCCAGATCTGGACACTGCAACATGACGGTTGATCAGAAGCTTCCGCCTTCCTGCTGCCACCTCGACTGGGGACATCTGCAGCCTTTCATCTCTGAGCCTTAGCATTACGGACCTCCAGGTAGCCTGGTCCTTGTGTGGGGATGGTAGGGTGACAGCTATGGTGACAGAACAAAAGGACCTCCACGCCTGAAAGAGGCAGCCGCAGAGGTTCAGTCAGGGCCTCCTTCCTCTGCGCCTGGCTCCAACAGACTAAGTGTTACTATGTTACTGTCCCATACAAATGAGGAGAGGTAGAGAAGCTCGTCCTAACCAGCTAAGGTGGCGGAAACCTGCACTCCAGCCTGGGGGAGGCTGAAGCAAACTCAATGAGAGCCAGAGCTCGAGCGACAATCTGCCTCAAAAAACAAAAAAAAACCTTGCCTGTATTTTTAAAGAAAATTCCACTTCCTCTTGGACTTTCATTATGCTGTTTAACTCTGAATGCTTTTTCAAACCACTGGGTGGGACTGTGCCTAGGAAAGGTCCAGGAAGACGGGGCTGAGATGCAACTCTGTTGGAAGAAAGCTTGCCTGGCCTGCAGGAGACCAGGGGGGGTCCACCCCCAGCACTGCATAAACTAGGCAGTGGTACATGCCTACAATACAGCACTTGACAGTGAGTCAGAAGTTCAAGGTCAGCTTCAGTTACTTAGTAGTTGCCCTCCCTCCCTCCCTCTCACTCACACACCAAAAAAAAAAAAAAAAGACAAGACGTGGTGCTTCAAAAGGTGGGATTGTTTACTTTAAGCAACAGTCCAGGACTGGGAAGTACAAGCTTCAAGGATGAGACTTTCTTCGTGGTCAAGCACCAGCATCATGATCATGCACCTGGCATCACTGAGTTATTCCATTAGGAGGTCCGTGTGGGACCCGCACCTACAGCCCCACTCTGGAACTGCCTCCCTTGTGTGCTTCACCTTGCAATTCCAAGGCAGTGTGGTCTACACCTGAAGCCATCTTGTGTACCTGGGTGGCTCTGCCCAGCAGCCGGCCAGTCAAAGTGACCCCTGGCATCCGCAGGGTACAAGGCAGCTCCTTTGCTTTGCAGGCAGCGAGGTGTGAGGTACAGCTGCTTTCATCAGTCCATATGGCACAGGAAGGTGCTGCTTAGCAAAGGACACCTCGGTGGGCAACACCAAGGAGAGCAGAGCAATGATTGACAGCTGGTACAGGCGGACTGGCTGGTACAGGCGGGGCCTGGGGCTGGCTGTCCCATCACAGAAAGCCAAGTACAGCATCAGTAGCCCTGGTACAAAATAGTCTCTAACACATCAGGAAGCAGATCATTTGTTCTTAGAAACAGCCTACTACTCCAGTCTACTACTAGAAAACATTCATGCCATGGCCCACAGACCCAGGAGTCAGACAAACAGAGAAAGAGAAAGCAGGGGAAGAAAAGAAAAAAAAAAAAAAGACAGCAGTACATAAAGTGCTTCTCTTTTAATGAAACAAATTCAAAAGATGTACAGTCAGGCTCACGTTGTGCAGTTCACAAGCATGGAAAAACAAACAGAAGGACAGAGTTCCAACAGAAGAAGCTAACCCAAGACCAGGCTGGACTTGCCACCAGGAGGATTTCTCCTGGATGGCGCTGGGGCTGGCGCCACTGGACTGGGCACAGGCGCAGCAGGCACAGGCTTCTCTTCCATCTGCCCCAGGTTGGCTTGGAAGTCTGTGTCCACATTTTCTGGGAAGACAAGAGTTTGAAAATGGGTTGAGAACACAAATGGAAAAAGCAGAAAAGATATTAAAAAGTCACCAATTGAGGTCCTATACCCAGAAAGGGAACCTGTTAGTATGTTGCCTACTGGTTTTGTGTGTGTGTGGTTTTCAAATTTATACAAACAGGTCAGGTGCCTTTAATCCCATGTGGTGGAGGCAGAATAGGAGCCGAAGGCCATACTTCATTACATAGACTGTTCTGAGGCCAGACAGGGCTACAGGGATACAAGAGCTACAAAGCTAGACCTTTTCTAAAAAATAAGTAAAAATAAAATATATAAAGAGACTGCGTGTGTCTGCACTCCTCTGAATATAAATGGAGGCCAGGAGCATGATATGGTGACTGTGCCATCAGTTCTGATCTTATTCCTTTACGATTGGTCATTTACTAATCCTTTGGTCTCCACCTTCTACAGAACTGGGTTACCAGAGGATGTGGCCCCATCTCAGGGTGATGGGGATCTCAAATCAGGTCTTGGAGCTGGCATAGCATGCCACGTGCCCAGTTCCAAGAGCTCGGAACTTGTGACCTTCCTAATGCTGTCTCCCAGATGCTAGATTTCAGGCCCAAACACCATACTGGCAATGGCAACTCCTTTTATGAATCTTGAACTCAATAACCATAGAATGACATAACTATATTCAACTATATGTAAAATCCATCATGGAGCTTCCCCCCCCTAAACTGACATCTCAGAGTTATGAACTAAAAAGTGGGGAGAAAAGATGCAGTGTCAGGCTGCATTCATTACCCACGACACAGGATCAGATCTACAGCAAAGAGGAGGCTCTCGCCTAGTACCCATTTGGTTTTTTTGTGTTTTTTGTTTTGTTTTTTTTTTTTCCAAGACAGGGTTTCATTGTGTAGCCTACCAGGCTGGCCCCTAACTCTTATGAGATTCACCTGCCTCTGCCTCCCGACTCCTGAATTAATGGTTCAAGACACCACTACCCTGCCTTGTTTTTCTTTTGAGATAGGGTCTCACTATATAGCTCTGGCTGTCCTGGAACTCACTCTGTGACCCACACCTTTAATCCCAGCACTCAGGGAGGTAGAGGTAGAGAGGGTTGAATCTCTATAGGCTGCCTGGTATATACTGAATACCAGGAGAGCCAAGGCTACAGAGAGACCTTGTTTCAAAAAAAAAAAAAAAAAAGTAAATGAAGTTATCCTCTAGCCACTCTACAGGCAGTTCTCATGGCTGTTCATTCCTGCTCTCTCACACCTGCCCTGCATCATTCACCAATGGACCTGTTTCTTTTTCTTCCTTTTTTTTTTTTTTTTTTTTTTTTTTTGGCAATAGATAAAACCAAAAAGAAACTAAATGCTAAACAAGCAGTGACAGGAGGGTGTGTGTGCTAAGTCACTGTGATGAAGGGGAAGGAACCATGCTGATACAAACCAATGACCCCAGCACTTGGGAAGTGGAGAGAGAATAGAGTTCAAGGCCAGCCTGGACTACCATAGACCTTGCTTAAAAATAAAAAAAAGCCAGGTGGTGGTGACACACAACTTTAATCCAGCACTCAGGGAGGCAGAGGCAAGCAGAAGCAGATGAGTTCGAGGCCAGCCTGGTCTACCAAGCAAGTTCCAGGATAGCTAAGGCTACTAAAACTAAAAAAGAAAATAGGAGCTGAATGTAGTCAGGCTGGCAGTACATACCTGTCATCCGGCACACTCAAGAACAAGCATGTAAACACATTTGAAGCTGGCCCACGCTACAGAATGACACCCTTTCTCAAAATTAAAGAAAAAAGCACCAGGAGAGCTGGAGAGATGGCGCAACTGGAAAGCACTGCCTGCGCTCCCGCTTCAGTTCAGTGCCAGCACCCACACAGCTCTTCAGTCTTGCTCCAGTCCCAGAGTACCCAGCACTGTCCTCGGGCCTCCTTCAACTACAGCCACACATGGTGCACAGCCATCCATGCAGGTAAAGCACCCATATACATAAAATAAAAAGTCATTTAAAAATTTTAAAAAATAGGAACTAAAAGCAATCACAGGGTGTGACTTTCATGGCAATTTGAAGATGAATACCAATGTTCAAGCTAGTAATTTTACAGAGGAATGTGTTTTACAGCAGCACTGAAGAGCAAACCCAGAGCCTGTATATCAACAGACATTGTATATACTAACTTGCTATTTAGCCCATCAATGAGATAACTAAAACACTAGTGCCTAAAAATAAAAGAATGGTTGACAGTAACTACCTCTATCTTGCCTGCAGGTAGGAAGGAAGGCTGCTGCCTAAATTTCCTCTCCCTCACATACATCTGGTTTTATTTTTGCGAAGCTGATAAACTCAGGTCACTCACTTGCTAAGGCCAACAGAGGCCAACAGTACCAGTAAGCTTCATTCTACACTCCAAACTTGTGCTCCTTTTTTTTCCCTTTCTGTTTTTGAGACCGCGTTTTACTGTGTAGCTCTAGAGAGCCTGGATCTAACAGAGATCCTTCTTCCTAGCTCCCAAATGCTGGTATTAAAAACTAAAGACATAGCACACCTGTAATCCCAGCACTTGGCAAGACAGAGGCAGAGGCAGGCAGATTTCTTCAAGTTCAAGGCCATCCTGGTCTACAGAGTCCAGGACAACCAAGGCTATACAGAGAAACCCTGTCTCGACAAACAGACAAAATTAAAGATATAAACCAGCACACCCAGCTCATTAGCTAGCTCAACCCCAACCCCACTTTCTGCAGCCTATAGCCCAAACTGAGCCTTGAACTCTTGATTGTCCTGTTCACCTTCTGGTATGCTGAAAATATGGATTACAGGGTCACCAGACCCAGCCCTCCCACTAAAACAGGTCCACATTCCTCCTGTAACCATTCCTCTAGTTAGAGGTCTAAGCAATTTGCCTTATATTGAAACTAACTAAGCCTATCTTATTTAAGGATGTTGAAGGCATTCTCCCTTGAAGCTAACTAAAGCACTTGACCCAAGTACATATTAGTTGCTACTTTATGACAAATGAGCTAAATGCTACAATAGTCAGGAGCCCAGAATAGCCAGGGGACATATTGCTGCCGACCATTTGGAGAGGACTCCATACTTGAGTAAGCTGTTCCCCCCCTGCTCTGCAGCTGTCCTAGGGCAGCTAGGGAGGGAACCATCACTTGAGACACAATGCTTCTATCTTCAGGGCTCTCTCATCTCCAGGCTTCCAAACGTTTGTTTGGTTGGTTGGTTTTTTTGAGACAGGGTTTCTCTCTATAGCTTTGGCTCACTCTATAGACCAGGCTGGCCTCGACCTCATGAGACCCATCTGCCTCCGCTTCCCAAGTGCTGGGATTAAAGGTGGGACCACCACCACCCAGCTCCAAAGTTTAACTTTTAAATAACATGCACTTGCCCAAATCAGATTAGCTAGGTAGCTCAATGGTTAGAGTACTTGCTAGCAGTCACAAGGAGGTAAGCTGTGTGTGGAAGGGGCTGTTTTTAGCAGGCTCTGTTACATACGGTCTAACAGTGGCAGTGTTCTCAAAGTGGAAAGGAAAAGAACTGCAAAGCCTAGAGGGGTGAGGTGTGATCATTAGTGCTCCCCTAGATTACAAAGAACCCCAAATCCAACCCCTTGTGCTACCAAAAAACAAGACCAAAAAACCATTACACTGGCCAGGTAGAGTGACATGCACCTTTAACCCCAGAATTCAGGATTCTATGAGTTTGAGGCCAGCCTAGTCTACAAAGTTAAGTTCTAGGCCAAACAGAGCTATATAGTGAGACCCTGTTTTTTTAAAGTTTTGTTTGGTTTTGTTTTTCAAGACAAGGTCTCTCTGTGTAATCCTAGCTATCCTGGAACCCATTCTGTAGACCAGGCTCTACAGAATGAGAGGCTGGAACTCTCAATGCCTATCTCTACCTCCAGAGTGCTGGGATTAAAGGAATGTGCACCAGCCGGCCGTGAAAGCACCTGACTTTAGTCCCAGCACTCAGAGGCAAGCAGATCACTGTGAGTTTGAGGACAGCCTTGCCTACAAAGTGAGTCTAGGATAGCCAAGGCTACACAGAGAAACCCTGTCTCAAAAAAACAAATAAAGTGCACACACCATGCCTGGCCTAAGGCTTTATTTCTATGTTTATAAATGTTCTGCCTGAATGTATGTGTCTATAAACCATGTGCATTCATGATGCCCACAGAAGTCAGAGGAGGATGTTACAACCGAGTGAGTACTAGGACTTAAACTTGGGTCCTCCGGAAGAGTAGCCAGTTCTCTTAAACCCCGAGCCATCTCTCCAGCCCAGAGCCTCTTAAGAAAAATGTCAAGAAGCATACCAAACCTGTATGTATATCTTTTAAAAGGCGTTCTTTCATTTTGTTTTGTTTTTTCTTTATTAGTGCATTTCTAGCAGATTAACCTTGATACCAGTGGGATGGCTTGTCTGGCTCCACCTTCCGAGTGCTGAGATTAAAGGCTTGCACTACCTGACTTTTTTTCAAGAGTATGGCAGCCCTTGAGACATGATTTGAATGTTAACTCAGACCTAACAGCATTACAGAAACAGCATTCAGTGTTCAGATATACTCACCATGCATATCACCTTCTCCCTGGAAAAGAAAATTTCAGAATTAGTTCCTGTTTTGAATTCTGCAACACATAAAAGGGTCATACCTGACCCTATTGAAATTAAAATGTGAAATCCCATTTTGGGCTGGGCAGTGATGGTACTCGCCTTTAATCCCAGCACTCAGGAGGCGAAGGCAGGCAGATCTCTGTGAGTTCAAGGCCAGCCTGGTCTACACAGAGTCTAGGACAGCCAGGCCTACACAGAGAAACCCTGTCTCAAAAACCCAAAAAGGAAAAAAGAAGTTCCATTTAGGTAAGTGCAGGATCCCATAACCTCAATGCAGTCTGGGGCAAGACTATACAACTATGCAGAATTATAAACACCCCAAAGCCAGTAACACAGAGACAGAAAGAAATATACACACATACCCTTAACCAGATCTTTTCTCAAAAAGGGGGGTGGGGGGGAAAACCTGGGTTTGTCCCTTCTCTCTCTCCTTCCCTAGGCGCAGTCTCCCCACACCTGGAAGTTGATGCCTTAGGGTACTGAGGTGCCTAGTGAGGAAGACTTCCTCCCAGGTGAGCGCCCAGGGGACTCAGTGGAAACTATCTACAATTATATCCCACAGTGACGTCAGTGCTGCCATTTCCTGGAGTCCAGCTCAAACATTCAGACAACTGACATAGTCCTTCAACTCCAAGGTGAGGGATCCAGAAGGCTGCAGAATCAATGCTGAAGGGTTTAAGACTGACCTAATGCTAAGTGGGTCAGGCCAGGTTAGCTCACGTGTCTAACTCCCTGGCCTCCCTTAGGCCCCCCTTTTTTTTGAGGAGGAGCTCGTGTAGCTTGGCTGGCCTAGAACTCCCTGTGTAGCTGATCTTGTTGCCACCAGCTCCCAGGCACGAGCTGCCATACTGGTGCCTGTGGCAGTGCTGAGAGTGGACCCAGGACTTCCAGCTGGAAAACACTGAACTGAGCTCTACCCTCAGCCACTTGCCTGACTGTGTGATTTTACACTTTAACTTTCATCACCAACACCACTCAGCTTAATAAAAAAAGAAAAAAACTAAAAACAAAAACAAAAAAACAACAACAAAAAACCAGAGGACATACAACCACAGAGCCCTGGGCCAGCCCATAGGCCTGTCTTGTTATCACACTGACCTTGAGGTCTAAGTAGTCTCCAGAGCTTGCTTCAGAGGAGTTACTTCTCTGTGTTCCAGGAGACTCCGAGTCTTCCCTGCCACCACTAGACTTGGCACCTAGAAACCAATGTATACAACAGTAGGAGGCTAGAGAAATGGCTCAGCCATTAAGTACAAACACAGGCTGACCCAGGTTCCACTCCTAGCACCTACACAGTACATACATACTTGCAGGCAAAACACTCAGATGATGTAAAGTTAATCATTTAAAAAAAGAATAAAGCAGGAGAACAAAAACAGAACAGTGTTAGTTTCATATCACAAAATGAAGAAAGATACGCTCAAAGGCAGACTAGCTAAAAACTACTTTAGAGCCACTCTGCCTCTGATCCTTACTCCCAAAAAGTCCTGGGACCTACTACCTCTAGGAGCTCAGAATTCCCAGTCACCCTGCCTGAGTCTACCAAGTACCAGATTACAGGGTGTGATGCCACACCCTGCCAGTATTTTTATTTGCTTGTTCTGGGTTCAGCCTTTGCTAATCAGTACCAAATCCAGGTGGATTGGACTCTGAATAAGGGCTACCTTGTAAAACCTGCTGACAAGTGTGGGGATACATGCCTTTAATCCCAGCACTTGGAACACAGAGGCAGTCGAGCTGAGTTTGAGGTCTACAGGGTAAGATCTAGGACAGCCTGGGCTATGCAGAGTAACCTTGCAGAAACAAACCAGCACCTGCTGACTTGGCCCAGGATGGGGGATTTTCTTCAGGTGTCCCAAAGATGCTAGAGGCCATCTTGTTCTTCCTCACAGGCTGTTCTGTTGGCTCATCAAAGCCTAATGAAAAATTGGACCCACCACCTGGAGGCCGCAAAACCCTAGAAACAATAGTAAGATGTTAACTTCAGATCACACCAAAACACTCCTCAGTGTAAATATGTTCAATACCTTTTATTTCTCTTACCCTTCTCCCCCATCTGCCAAGACTGCATTAACAGGAAGGAATTGACCATCCAGATGAAAACCCACTGCTGCAGTCCTTTATCCATCTGCAGTAGGCCATACACCACACCCGAAAGCCGCGGCCCCCAACGTCATCAAAGCTAACGGGCTGTGTCCCATTGAGAAGGGTAAGAGGCAGAAGGGACTTCTCTCTGGGCTTAGCTAAATATATTTGCAAAGAAGTTCAGAAGAAAAACTTATTTGTTCCTTTGGAAAGTACTTCTCCCTTGGACAAGACAGCACACACCTGTAGTCAGAGCTTGGGAGAGGAGGCAGGAAGGACTGCAAGTCCCCACAGACTACAGCATCAGACAGCGTCATCCAGACAACAAGCTGCCTTGAGGGCAAGGGAGATGCTCAGCAGACAAAGGTGCTTGCCTATTAAGACCTAGGCTGGATCCCCAACACCTACATGGGGGTTCACAACTCTGTAACTCCCATTCTGGAGGGCCTGACACTCTCTTGTGGCCTCCGCAGGCCGTGTATACGTGGTGCCTGTACCTACATACAGGCAAAGCACTCATATATTTAAATATCTGGGGCTTGCCTTCAAACCCAGCACATGGGCGGCAGAGGGTCTCTATAGGTTCAAGGCCAGCCTGGTCTAGGGCTGGATCTATCTACATCACAGCTCTCAAGTCTATGGCTCAGCACCACATGGCAGTTCACAACCATCTGTAAGTTCAGTTCCCAGAAATCTGATATTTTCCCCTGGCCTCCATGGGCACCACACAAGTACACAGAGCACATATGCACATGCAGGCAAAACATTTGCATACATAAAATAAAAATGCAATCTTTTTATTTAGAAAAAAATCAGCAAATATTGCTGAAAAATCTAAATATCCACATCTACAAAAAACAAAAAACTAGACCCTTATCATTCACCTCTTACAAAAATCAATTTATAATTATCAAACCCCTAATGTGACCTAAGATTCTTGGGACTAGAGAGATGGCTCAGCACTGTATGCTGCTCTTATCCGTATCAGGTTACCACTTCTAACCTAGCTCTGCACACTGCACTCACATGCACAAACATACACTTAATTAGAATATTAAAAATGAAATCTTAGCCAGCTGTAATGGCTCAACAGTGGAGGCAGAGGCAGGCATATCTCAGGAAGCAGAGTTCAAGACCAGCCTGGTCTACATACGCAGTCAAGCCCAGGCCTCACAGTGAGACTCTGTCTCAGAAAAAGAAAATATAAATAAAAGCACACTTGGCTGGAGGCCAGCCTTGTCTACATAGAGTCCAGGACAGCCAAGGCTACACAGAGAAACCCTGTCTCAAAAAGGGGGGGGGAGGGGCTGGATAAATGGCTCAGAGGTTAAGAGCACTATCTGCTTTTCCAAAGGTCCTGAGTTCAATTCCCACAACCACATAGTGGCTCACAAACATCTGTAATGTGATCTGGTGCCCTCTTCTGGCATGCAGTGTACATGCAGACAGAGTACTGTATACATAATAAATCTTAAAAAAAAAAAAAAAAAAAAAGAACAAAAACCACACTTGGCAACATGACTCAGCAGGTGAGTGAGTCAGTAAAAGCATTTGTTGTACAGACGTAACAATGGGAGTTGTGGGGTTTTGTTTGTTTGGAGTTTTGTTTTGTTTTTAATTTATTTTTTTTCACTGGTGTTTTCCTTGCATGTATATATCGGATTCCCTGGAGCAGGAATTTCAGACAATTGTGAGCTGCCATGGGGGTACTGGGAATTGAACCCTGGTTCTCTGGAAGAGCAGCCAATACTCTTAACGACTGAATCATGTCTCCAGCCCTTGGGTTTTTTGTTTTTGTTTCTGTCTGGTTGGTTTTTGGTTTTTCAAGACAGGGTTTCTCTGTGTACCAAGCCCTGGCTGTCCTGGACTTGCTTTGTAGACCAGTCTGGCCTGGAACTCAAGAGATTGGCCTGCCTCTGCCTCTGCCGCCCCAGCGCTGGGACTAAAGGTGTGCTCCACCACGCCTGGCTTGTTTTTGTTTTCTGTTTAACAGCACTGGCTGTGACTCACTTTGTAGGAGGCTGGCCTCCAACTCAGAGATCCCCCCAATTTCTGCCTCCCAAGCGCAGAAATTAAAGGCATGTGCACCACCTCCAGGCTTAAAGGACAACTTTCAAGTGTCGGTTTTCCTCTTCCACCTGTGTTTCAGGGATCTACTGGGATCTTCAGGCCCACGAAGTAGGTGCCTTAACCACTGAACCTTCCATCTGACCAGCTCCTGAAGAACTCTGCCATCAGCACATTCCAAATATATGGTGGCCTGTATCTACTGCAGCACTGTTCACAGCAGACAAGTGATAGACCTAGGTGGCCTACCACAGGCAACAGACGAAGCATGTCAAACAAGCTCCATGGAGCTGCAGGGAGGTGGCGGCAATCACCGCTAATGCCAGCACTCAGGCAGATGCAGGTGATGTGGGTTCAAGGCTAGCCTGATCTTTAGATGGAGCTTTTCTCACTACAGAGAGAGCCAGGAGGGGCGATTTGCTAGAAAATGCTTGTGACTGGAGATCAGCACATTAAATGAAATGAGCCAGATGTAGAGAAACAAATATGGCATTTGTCCTCATTTAGGAATCCTAGATTGCAGATACATGAAATTGTATTTCTGCCATAAGAGTAGAAGGGAGACAGGGAAGAGTGGGGGCCAGCAGGGCAGGACTAAAAGACACGGTGAAAGCACAGTGAGAAACTGTCTTTATGATCTCAGTGGCAATTTATACCTGTAATCCCCAAATTTGGGGGCCAGAGGCCTGAGGCTCAGGGAACTTAGGTCATCCTCGGACACGTTGCAAATTTAGGCCAGCTTTGGCTACATGAGACCCTGTCTCAAAAACTAAAAGAAAAAAACAAAAACAAAACCTGTCATAAGGAAACAAGTTTATTGTACATGACCAAATTTTCTGTTTGTTTTGATCTGAGGGCTATATCAGTGCATAAGTGATCTTGTTGCTCTTGCAGGGGATTTCTGGTTTCTCAGCACTCACACAGTGGATGCACAACCATTTGTTTATTCGTTTGTTTGTCTGAGACAGGGTTTTTCTGGTCTCTGTAGACCAGGCTGGCCTCAAACTCACAGAGATATGATCCACCTGCCTCTGCCTCACCAGTGCTGGGATTAAAGGCATGTGCCACCACTGCCTGGCTTTACAACCATTCTTTCTATAAATTACAGTTTATTCACTTTGTATCCCCACTGTAGCCCCTTCCCTCATCCCCTCCCTTTACAACTATTCTTAACTACAGTCCTGCAGGACCCAAAGAGCAATTTCTGACCTCCAGGGGCACAGGTATACAAGCAGTACACATATCATATATGCAGGCAAAACACAGAAATTTTTTTATTTTTACTTTGAATGTTTTTTTAAAAAATACACAATTAGGTGTGGCAGTTGATGCTGCTAATCCTAGCACTCAGGAAGCTGTGGAAGATTTCTTCAGTTCCAGGACAGCCAGAGACCCTGTCTCAAAAACACAAAAAATAAAGTGTGTTTATGTTTCCAAAAGTCTTTCTGACTTACTCATTTCTCCATGTAAAGTCAACAGACAGGCTAAATTGTGCTATGACAAGAATCCTTTGACATTTGCCTTGTGGCTTAATTAACAAGCTCAATTTTATAAAGCCATGTGTGCTTAAAGAGTCTGAATTCTCCAGTTCTTGCTGTGTCTGTTAGACCCAGATTCTGCTTCTTTGACAGGCTTGGTGGCCCCATGCCTGTAATCCCAACACTTAAAAGGCCCATAGAGAAGAACCAGAGTTAAATTCAAGGCCAGCCTCGATTACGCAGACCACAAGCTCCATTTTTTGACAGGGTCACAGGTAGCCCAGGCCGGCCTAGAACTCATGGATTCTCTTGCCACAACCCCTGGCTTGGAATGTACCTTTTGTCTAGCCATATTATGCAATTTCAACTGTAGCTGTGCACAGAGCAGTGAAGTCTCTGTAAAAACCCAAACAAGAGCTAAGTGTAGTGCACACCTTTGATCCCAGCGCTCCCAGAGACAGACAGATTTGAGTCCTAGGCCAGCCTGGTCTACATAGTGAGGTAGTTCCAAGACTATGTAAAGAGGCCCTGCCTCAAAGAACAAACAAAAGACAAGAGAGCATCTGAGTAGCTGAAACTAGAGGTTCCTGGAGGGGAAGTACTTGCAGTAGCAATGAAAGCCTAGCACCTTTCCCTTATACTTTACTCTAGGCCTAATTATAGCCTTCAGGATAAACCCATAATTGTGGGAGTTTCCCTGAATTCATTTTATAGCAAATTAATTAAACCTAAGAACAGGTTATAGGAATCCTGGTGGTCAAAAGTACAGGAAAAGAAAAAGGGGGGTAGGAGGCCTGGAGAGATGGCTCAGATGTTAAGAGCACTGTCTGCTCTTCCAGAGGTCCTGAGTTCAATTCTCAGCAACCACATGATGGCTCACAACCATCTGTATCCTCTTCTGCCCTCTTCTGGTGTGCAGGTGCACATACAGATATACATAAAATAAAATTAAATTAAATTAAAATATTTAAAAAGGGCGAGGGGATAACCTAAAAGCCAGGCACTGTAACTCATGCCTGTAATCCCAGAAGGCAAGTGCTGAGAAAGAAAGAAGGACTGCTGTGAATTTGAAGCCAGCCTGGACTAAAGTGGATAAGGTTACCCTAGGCTAGAAACAAAATCCTGCCTTAAAAAAAAAAAAGAAAAACAAAAGTGACTATCAATATAGTTCAGTTGGTAGAACATTTGCCCACATACATGAGGCCTTGGGTTTGGTTCCCAGGACTACATAGTCTGGGTCTGGTGGGCACCCTCAGTGTATGGGACACACTATCTCCAGGTGTCCCAACTCAACTGGATTAGGGAGCACCATCCGGTGCCTACTTCAACAGTTTCTTCCAACCATGCCACTCTGCCACCCGAGAAGGTCCCACACCTGAAGGGACAGATGTATGCTATGGTTTGCATATCAGAGGAAAACAAGTAGTTGGTTTTTTCTCCTCAGACTAGAAAATAAATGAAGTTTAGAACAAAAGGGTATACTGTTTACTAAATAGGGTGAAATGGTATAAAGGATATATAGGTATATAAATCTGAACAAACCATCTCAAATGCACAAAAATTCTCCTGAGTGCTAGGATTACAGGAGTGAGCCATCACGCCCAGCTTAGTGTGAGTTGCCTAACTCTATGCCTCAGGTTTCTCCTCTATAAAATGAGGGCAGGCAGTAGTATCTGTCCCATCAGGCTGTTATTATAAGAACACCATACTTATATATAATCTGGAACATGGTGATCATGTACACAAGCCACTATTAAAACCATCTACATGCCACCACAATGCCACGGGGGTATTCCCTCCCACTAATGGATTTCAGATGAATGTCTTCCTATTTTCCTGTATTACTATTAACCTAAAATTATTTTAAAGACGGCTTCTGGACTGGCTAGATAGGTAAAGGTGCTTGCTACCAAGCCTCACAACTTGAGTTAGATCCCAGAGGACCACAGTGACCTCCATACACATGCCAGAAAAACATACCACCCACGCATTAAAGGGAGAAGGGGCAGAGAGATGGTTCAACGGAGAGGATCTGAGTTCATGGGTGCCAGGCAGCTCACAACCCCCTGTAACTCCTGCTCTTGGTGATTCAGTGCCCTTTTGGCCTCACATATACATACCCATACACATAATTTTAATAAACCTTAAAAAGAAGACTGCCTTTGAGGTAGACAAGGGAACAGAGATGAATCACAGAAAGTCTGAGGCAGTCCTGGATGTATGTAAAGACTGAACTACAGAGTGAGATTCTGAATTAAATATTTTTTCCTCTCTACAGAGGATCTTACTATACAGCCTCAGCTAGCATAGAAATTGCTATCCTACTTTCTCTTCCCTGAGTGCTGGGATTACAGATGTGTGCCATCAAGCCAACACCAGTTTCTTTTCACAACACCACTTTCCCTACTGTCCACATAGGATCCCTAGATAGAAATCCTGGCTCCTCAGCTCCTTCAGGCTGGACCTGGCCTCAGTACTCCAACACAGCCCATTTCTACAGAAAGCAGTGAAACCTGCCCTCCTTTGCCTTGTCCAGGCCCTCTAGTAATATGACTGCTTCTCACACAAAAACCAAGACCTTCCACCAGCCACCTTCCTCTGCACTTCCTTCACTGTGCAGGCCATCTCCACTTGGTGCCTTCCCTGCTCCATGTCCTCAGGCTCAGGCTCCACCCTTCCTTTCAGTGCCATTTAACCTTCAGCCAATCTCTTAAACCCCACTCCCACACCCTACCCCTGCTTCCTCCCTGAGCTCAGGAGCACAGCTAGAACACAGGGAGCACCAGCAGATTAGTGCTCCTGCTCCTGGGGAGGGAAGCCACAAGTACTCCTGGATGTCTTCCCGAATCTTCACTGCCCTGCAGCACACAGCACAGAGGAAGGAAGTCATTCAGCACAGGATGAGGGCTGCTGTCTGCAACAAACTTGACTTACGGACACTGCACTGTCAGCATTTCCTCATTCACGGAATCTTCTTTTCCACAACACTTAGTAATACAAAAGCTGTCCACAGTTTAGGGGCCCTAAAAAGCCTGGTACCAATGAGGCTGGCTGGCAGTGCTGAGCTTTGGCTCTGCTCTGTGGTTCACAGCTTCTTGCCAGCAAAGCAGAAGTGGACTCTGGAGGCTACACGCAGCTGCCAGCTCTCACTGCCCACAGCCCTGAAGCCCTCTGGCCGGGCAGACTGTGGCGAGCGCTCCAGTGCGCCAACGAGCACTCAGACAATGCCATGTTCATCTTCAGGGCGGGCTGTCAACTTACTTTAAGGTTTTCTTGTTTCCCAACCCTGGACTACTTCTTCTGTAGGCGTCTGCACCTCTTCCCTATTATGTGACATTAGGGTCTTCGTAGGGTGCAGTGCTCAGGCCTGGAGAGAGCTTGCTTCTCCTACACCCGTGTCAGGCAGCTCACAGCCATCTGTGACTCTCCAGAGGATCCAACACCTTCTAGACTCTTCAGGCACCCCTCCAACAAACACATAATAAAATAAAACCTTTTTTTTTTCCCCACAAAGAAAAGGGCTGAAGAGATGGCTCAGAGGTTAAGAATACTGGCCAGCTGCTCGTCCAGAGGATTCAGATTCAATTCCCAGCGCCGACATGGTGGCTCACAACCATCTGTAACACACATGTGGTACCCATACATGCTTTGCTTTCAGCAAAGCACTCAAACACATAAAATAAAAATGAATATAAATGATACTTTTTAAAAAATGGAGGCTACACAATGACATCAACTAGAGAAGTAGAGATGGCTCAGCAGTTAAAAGAGTATTTGCTGCTCTTGCAGAGGACCACAGTTCAGATGCTAGGACCCACATTGTGTGGCTCATAACCTCCTGTGACTCCAGGGGGCTGGATGCCTCTGCCCACCACAGGTACCTGACTCATGTACACATAGCGACACTCAGACACACATACTCGGTAAACCTCTCCAGGCCTGAGCACGGCATCTTACTGACTGAGAAGCTAATGTCACATTCTAGGGAGATGGCAAAGACCTATAGAAGAAACAGTCTAGGTCCAGGAAACAAAAAAACCTAGAGACAAACATGGAAAATAAATATTCAGCTGGATAGCCGCTCCTAAATACCAGTACACTAGAGGCAGAGGCAAGTAGATCTCCGTGAGATTGAGGCCAGCCAGTCCTACATATTGAGTTCCAGGCCAGCAGCTGAGGCCACAGAGTGAGATGCTTGCTGTCTCAAAAGAAAAAAAAAAAGCTGGAGAGAAGGCTTAGCAGTTAGAAGCACTAAATGACAGCTCATCCAGAGGACTAGGGTTCAATCCCAGCACCCACATGGCAGCTCACTACTGTAACTCCAAGATCTGACACCCACAGATACATAGCAATCAAAACACCAACACACAAAATAAAAACAAATTGTAAAAAAAAAAAACAAAAAAAAAAAGTAAACATCTAAAACTATGCCTGCAAGCTTTTAATCTCAGTACTCAAGAGACTGAAGGAGATCACAAATTGGAGGCTAGCCTGGTCTACATACTGAGTCGAGGCCAGTATAGAACCACATGGTTGAGATCCTATGCCAAAAAAATAAAAGCTATTATTTCTTAAGTCTCAGATATTAAAACATACCCAGAATAAATTCATTATATAAATATGTGTTAAGGCATATAATTTATACAGATGATAATCATTCATTAAATTAAAAAATTTTTTTTGAAGCAGGATAGCTCTACGTAGCTGTAGCTGGCCTGGAGCTTGATTGAAGCCACCCTCCCACTTCTGCCTCCCTAGTATTGAGATAACAGGGTCACACCCCACATCCAGTTAATTAGAAGGTATAGAAGGATCTTGGGGTGACTTTTTCTGGGTAGGGAAGCGGGGAGCTGCTGAGGATGGAACCTAGGGTCTTCCCTGGCTGTGGACCTTGCACAGGCTAAGCCACCCCCCAGCTCCATCCCTACAGGTTCTTAATGGGTAAGGCTGTTCTCAATTTTTACCTTAAATGACCAAAGACAATTGAAATGTTAGATTCAAAACCAATGTGCTCTTTGTGCTCCCTCCTTCCACAGGGAGGAGGGAGGCTTTCTTTGATAAGTGTAACTAAAACCTCATGAAATTCTTCAGAACCACAGTGGATTTGTAAATATTTTTTGGTCATGAAAGAACAAGAGCAGGAGCACACTAGCACCCAACCAGCTCCAAAATACATTAACCCCCTGTCTAGTCCAACTTCTACTGGTCCTTCCATAGCAGGTACTACCTCCCCGATGACGTCAGTGTTATAGAGACCATCTGAAATAGAGAGCGATTCCCAAACAAAGGATTTGCTTGCAAGACAAAGTACTTGAGCTTTGGTTTTGACTCTTTCTTTTTGAACCACATATATGGTAAATGCTTCAGGACTGCCAAGTTAAGACCCAAAAATGTTACACCACAGACAGCAATTTAAAAAATAACTCCTTTCTTCCAATCCCAAGTCCCTATCACTCTACCACAGCACATTCAGCACTGAGGTTGCAAAGCAAGAAGCACATTACTGAGGAAGGAAGGAGAATGGGGCAGAACATGAGCATCAATGCTAGAGGGCAAGTGATGAGAAACAAGGTGGCTGGAAACACTCTGCATTTATGTGTTCACCTGTCAAACATACATGTAAAGAACCTGGGCTCTGAAATGCTTTACAAAGCCTTGAGCTGAGCTTGAACCCCAAAAGATAAAACCCAAATTACACATTATCACACCAGTAACCAAAGTCGGACCAGCAGAAAGTTGGCCTTATCTCAGGAAACAAAACCCCAGGGCTCAGTCTGCCCCTGTGCCCTCATTTGAAGGATGACAGCAAGAGGGAGTGACCACGTCCCCTAAGTCTCCACTCTCAAGCTCTGCCCCGCCCTGTAAAGCTCCTTTGGCTCACCTCTACCTCACCACTCTTTTACTACTCCGTGAAACTGAAAGCAGTGAGTGACATGGCCTGTTCCTCCCAGTGCTTCCTCCAAGGCGGCTTTTGTTGGCGACTTGTCAAACCCCCGAGAGATACTGCTATTTCACGGCTGTCTTCTTAGCCCCACAAAATGGCTCCCTTTGTGCCACTTGGCCAGGACCCCAAGGCTTGGCCATACACAACTGCGGGTCATCATCAATGAAGAATAGACAGCCAGAGAACAAGGGAGCCAAGCCGTTAGGAAGATCTGAGAGATGCCCGAGGCATCTGAATGGGCTGAAGGGACTGTATGCCATCAGTTGAGAAGATGTAGACTCCCTCCACAGAACCCAAAACCTCCCACCAAGTTAAGTGAGGGATAGGAAACGGGTCCCAGTCCAGACATCCCGCTCCTCTTCAAAATGCAGTTGACTGGGTGGCGAGCAAGGTTTCCAGCTTTTAGAAAGCTGCTACTCACTCACGGAGAGACAATGGATGGCTCTCTGGCCCCGCCCAAGCACAGACAACCTCCTCCTCCAAGGAAGCCTGCTCCGGGGTGAACTCATTCTGCCCAAGTCAATGGGAGAAGTGAAGGTGGCGTGGAAGGACTGAGGTCCGGGGGTCTGAGCGCAGAAAGCCCTCTCGAGCCGGCTCGCGGGCCCGCGCACTCGGAGGTGGGCGTGGGGAGGGGGAGGAGAGCGGGTCTCTCCTTTGTTAGGCGCGGGGAGGCACTCGCAGGAGAGGACTCGATCCCGGGCTGGAAGTGGAGGCGCGCGATGACCAGCCCCGCCCTACCGGAGGTGCACCTGCTGCGCAGACCCCGGCACCCAGCGGGCCACCGCGAGGGCGAGAGCCCGCAGACGCGCAGGATCGGAGCTCAGATTGGCTCGCTGCGCCCAAGGCCGGGGCCAGCACACGCCCGAGGCCAGAAGCAGGAGCGCGTGGCCCGCGGGTGGGACAATGGGCCCGGGACCCAGGGCCATGCAGGCTCCCCGGGCTGCTCGGAGCCCAAGCCCCCATCCACGACACGACCAGGGTCGCCGCGGACGACTGAAAGCCGATCCTCCCGCACACGCTCAGGGCCGCCAACCTGCCGTACGGCTAAGGGCCGCCACCCACGGTCCCCTCAGCCGTCGCTCCGCGGGAGAAAAGAGCAGAGCGGCGGGGCGGGGCCGCAGCCGAGGCAGCCCCGCCACACAAAGCGGCGCCCACTCCTCTGCCCGGCCACCCCCGGGGCGCGAGCACCGCGGCCCGGCCCGTTACCGCCAACGCCCCGCGGCTCCCACAAGCCCCGGAGGGCTCGAGCCCGGCCCGGCCGCCTTACCGGGAGCTGTTCCTGCTGTTGGGGTCCACACCCTTGAAGGTAGTGGTAGTGGTCATGGCGCCACGGGGAGAGGTAGGCTGGCGCAGAGAGAACGCCGAGGGGACTGGGAACAACCGGCGCAGACAGCTCCGCGATGTCGACCAGCCACGCTCCTAGAGCCTCTGCCGCCGCGGGACGCCGCGGAGTCTCCTTTTATAGGGCCTTCAGAGCCCGCCCTCCGCCTGCCACCATTGGGCCATTTAAAAGGATCTCTTAATTTCTATTGGTTGCCTACAGTGCTAATCACAGTCCGGCACCAGGACCGGCTGCGCAGGCCGCGGCTCAGCCCGAGCCCCGCCCCCTTCCTGAACACGGACTGGCCGCTCTGGTCGTCCCTCCCCCACCCCGACAATCCGGCGGTGCTCCCCACGAGTGATCGCTGTCACTTTAAAAAGTTATTTGAGGGGCTCGCTTCGGCAGCACGTACGCTAAGACCGGGACAAAACAGAGAGGGTTAGCATGACCGCTGCGCAAGGATGGCACGCAAATTCGTGAAGCGGTCCATATTTGAAAAAAAAAAAACAAGTTCCCTGAGAAGCTGTCAAGGTGGCTGAGAAGTGCTTGACGCGCCCCCACCCCTCTGCGCGCGTGCGCGCACACACACACACACACACACACACACACACAGACACACACAGACACACACACAGACACACACAGAGACACATACACACAGACACACACACACAGACACACACTCACACACACACAGACACACACACAGAGACATACACACAGACACACACACAGGCACACACACACAGAGACACATACACACAGACACACACAGACACATACACACAGACACACACACACAGACACACACACACAGGACCTAGCTACTGAAATAAAAAGTTACCTCAGCGGGGTGTGGTGGTACCTGCCTGGAATGCCTCCAGGAGGCTCCCTCTGAGTTTGAGCCAGCCAGGTCTAAACAGTAAGACCCTGCGTCAAATTAAAAGGGAGACAAAAATAAAAACCAGGAACCTGTCTTCTGCTGACTTAACTGAGCAGTTGTTTCTACATTGCCATCCTCCATCCCACTGCTCTCATTTTTGGTACCTTTCTAGTATACAGTGAAACCAACCTTCCTCCCTACCTCTCCGTAGTATAGGACAGTGTTACCATGCAGGGGAGATGGCTGATAAAAATTTAAATTGCTCTTTAACCCGACCAACATCTAGGAAATTACATTGCTTTCCCTGTACCCCAAATAGGCCATCAGCTGTCCACCCTTCTGGAGAAAGATGAGATCTTTCACTAGGACTTGGCTTTGTAGACCAGGCTGGCCTCAAACTCAAAGAGATCTGCCTGCCTCTGCCTCTCAAATGCTGCGATCAAAGTCGTGAACCAAGGCCATCACCACCACCCGGCCTAGGACATTATTCTTAAGGGATGCTTTGATTGACTTTTTTTTTTTTTTTTAAGACCTAGTGTGAGTCCCTAACAAAGCAATCTCAAAGATCCAGCAGTAAAAGGAGTGCTGAAATTACGGGGCTTTGTTTAGCTTTGAATGTTATCTGTGTAGCCCTGGCTGTCCTGGAACTTACTTAAGCAGACCAGGCTGGCCTAGAATGCAGAGATCTGCATGCCTCTGCCTCCTGAGTGCTGGGGTTCAAGGCCTGTACCAACACTACCAAAATAGACTGGAATTTGTTTTAATAGTAGTCTTTTAGCCAGGGGCCACCTTTAATCTCAGCACCGAGGAAGCAGAGGTAGGAGGGTCTCCGGGAGTCTGAGACCAGCCTGGTTTACATAAATCAAGCTCCAGAACAGCCAGGACTACACAGAGAGAGCCTGTAAAAAAAACTTAGGAAAAAAAAAAACACTTTAATATTACTGTTTAAGCTCTGCTTGATGCATATGAATAGACCCAAGTGATGGTTTGCCCTTAGAGGCAGTTTTTAAGCTGGCTAATGCCCGCTGAAGGAATGGCCTCATCTCTAAAGCTATCGGAGGCCCTGGAGACTCTGCAGCTGTTTCTAACTCTTAAGTCATGACTCCTCCACCTGTCTGGGTAAATTTATCCCTGCAACAAATGCAGGCAACACTTGGAGGACTCGGAGGACTGTTTAAAGATCGTAATAGGCAAAGCCTTAGGTAAAGGCGTGTAGGCAGGCAGCTGATGAGTGACCTGTTCTCATGTCAAACCTGACCCCTAAAAGTAGGTGTCTCCTGTCCTTTGTAGCCTTGGTATTTCCACAAAACTCCATAAAACTCAACATTTTCTTTCAGGCAGTTGGAAGTTAGTGTTTTCAGGAGTCTTGCTTAGCTACCCTCCCCCTAGGCTTTCAGAGAAAACCAGAATTCCCATTTCTCTAGAAGTATGATCACCCATGTCTGTGTTAACCACAGTAGCATAAAGGAGATTTCATGTAAAGCCTGGAATCTTTCCATCCCATTCTGCCACCCATGTGTTGAAATTATGTGTGTGTGCCAGCCTGTCAACATACCTTGAGCAGTAAAGAGTAATTACCATGAGAACTGACTCCCTTAGATTGTTCCCTGACCTTCACCCACACTTGTGTTCATGCACAGGTACATATGCACATATATGCTCACATGAAGTAAGTGTAAACCGGGCTCAGTGGCACACCCTCTTTAAGCCCAGCACTCTGGTGGCAAATCTCTGAGGTCAAAGGCAGACTGTTCTACTAAGCTGTTCTGGAACAGCCAGGGATACATAGAAAAACACTGTCTTGAAAGTAAATAAATAGATGTTAAAAAAATACATGGTGTTCACAAATTGTGGGAGAGCCCATGTCTCAGGCCTTGAGCTCCACTATGCGAGGAGATGCCACCTGTGTGAACTTGATTCTCTAAACCACAAATGACAGCTTGGATACTTAAGGGAAAGGCAGTTTGGCTCTAGGCAAAACTGAACAGTTGCTGCATTAAAAGAAAAGTTATGAAGAACATAGCAACTGCTTGTTTTTCTCTTACCTCCTTGGTTATCAAGTGAAAATGATAGAACATATAACGTGGTGATTTAAAAAAATTTTTTTTATTTGCTTTTTCCATAGAGGGTTTCTCTGTGTAGCCTTGGTTGTCCTGGAGCTCGCTCTGTAGACCAGGCTACTTAGAGATCTCCTGCCTCTGCCTCCCTGAGTGTTTTGAGTGTGTGCATGCACACGCGTTTTAAGACTGAGTCTCAATATGTAGCTCTGGCTGGCACCTGGAACTCACTATGTGGACCAGGCTGGCTTTAAAGTCAGAGCTCCTGCCTCTGCCTCTCCAGTGCCATAAAGGCCTGGCTCTTTTAAAAGAACAGTAAGCAGAGTGTGGTGGCACACAGCTATGAAAGATATTTTCTTTTCTTTTCATGTGCATGTGGGGGGGATTGTTTGGTTGGTTTTGGTTTTTGAAACAGGGTTTCTCTGTGTAGCCCTGGCTATTCTGGAACTTGCCCTGTAGACCAGGCTGGCTTATTTTGTGTTCCAGACCACTCTCTGCCCTGTACATCTTAATCCCTGCCACTGAGGGTGTTGGCTAAATTGTCACTTGCCAACCTCTCATCAAACACTTCCCACTCATCACTTGTAAAGCCAAATTTAGTATCCATCTGTCTGGCCTTTTCATAGCTGTGTCTTCACCAAAAGCAGAGATCAATGCTTTTAAGCTACTGCCCCTGCTTCCAAAGTATTTCCTTTTAAATAAATCATCAGCAACATCTGGCTATGAAAACTGCATGGCATAGGGGTGCACTGCTGGTACATGTTTGTATAGTCCCAGTAGTTGGGAGGTGGAGGCAGCAGAGTCAGGTCATCAAAAATAAACAACTATTTTCTTCCCATCTCGTTTCACTTCTATGGATGGAGTTAGCCTCCTTTACAAAAATAAGGGTCTTTTTTGAGACAGGGTCCCATGTGACACAGGCTTACTTTATAAATGATGACCTGGGACTCTTTTTGAGACAGGGTTTCTCTGTATAGCCCTGGCTATCCTGGTACTCACTCTGTAGACCAGGCTGGCCTGGAACTGAAAGATCAGTCTGCCTCTGCCTCCTGAGTGTTGGGGTTAAAGGTTTGAACCACTATTGACTGACAACTTGGACTCGAGCCTCCTGCTTTCCCTAACTGGGACTATTTATTTATTTATTTATTTATTTATAGTTGATGTGTATGAGTGTTTTTGGCTGCATGTATGTCTGTGCAATACATGCATGCCTGGTGCCTAAGGAGGTCAGAAGAAAACATTCATACCTTGAAACTGGAGTTATAAATAGTTGTGAGGCACCATGTGGGAGCAGGGAGCTAACCCCAGGTTTTTTGCAAGAGCAGGAAGTAAAAATAGGGACCAGAGAGAGGGTTCAGCAGTTAAGAACACTTATTCTCAGGCTGGAGAGATGGCTCAAAGGTTAAAAGCACTGGCTGTTCTTCTAAAAGTCTTGAGTTCAATTCCCAGTAACCACATGGTGGCTCACAACCATCTATAATGAGATTTTTGTGTCTTCTTTTTGCCTGCAAATGCAGGCAGAATGCTGTATAAATAATAAATAAATCTTTGAAAACAAAAAATGTATTCTTGCAAAAGGCCTAAATTCTCCCAATGTCCACATGGTGACTCACAGTCTTCTGAAACTATAATTTCAGGGGACCCAGAGCCTCTTCTGTCTTCCGTAGGCTCTCTTGAATGCACGGAAGTATTCATAAAAATAACAAGTCAAGGTGAAGCCATGGTGGAGCACGCCTTTAATCCCAGCACTCAGGAGACAGAAGCAGAAGCAGATGGATCTCTAAACTCCAGGCCAGCCTGGTCTACAGAGTGAGTTCCAGGACAGC
Organism: Pachyuromys duprasi; assembly: GCA_028658305.1. Taxonomy (NCBI): domain Eukaryota; kingdom Metazoa; phylum Chordata; class Mammalia; order Rodentia; family Muridae; genus Pachyuromys; species Pachyuromys duprasi. The sequence continues at coordinate 6,478,336 of CM053746.1, read as the reverse complement.
CAGGGTTATACAAGAGAAACCCTGTCTCTAAAAAACAAAATAAATAGAGAAAACATTAATCATAAAGGGAAAAAAATACATGAAGATTATTGAAATTTCAAGTTTCATAAAAGCCCCAAGAGTATACTAAATCCTAAAATGACCTCATAGTCACATGTCACTGCTTACAGGGAAATAACACTCTACATTCCAAACAACAGATTAAATTCCAACCTGTTTCACTACGTTCTAATTCTGTCTCACCCTAAAAAGCTCCTAAGACCAGTCTCACACAGGCGCTTCTTCATGTTTGGAGCACTAACCTTCAGAGTCCCACCTCAATAGTTAGAAAGCTAAAGCACTCTGTGGATACCTCCTTGGCTTCCTAATTTCAAGGAATCAGGAAGACGCACATAATTTAGGAACTGGTATAAAACCTGAAAGAGCAGGGCTGGCGCCACGTGCCTTCAATTCTAGTCCTGGGAAGGAAGAGGTGGGTGGGTCTCTCTGAGCTCAAGACCATCCCAGTATACAAGTGAGACCTTGTCTCTAAGAAAAGCAAAAAAAATTAAAAAAAAA
>CM053746.1:6392059-6468802 GCA_028658305.1 Pachyuromys duprasi | reverse complement strand
GCCGGGGAGTGACAGACTGGCTAGATCCCAGGGGAGGACTTTGCAGCCAGCCCTGAGAAGACAGGATAAGCTGGGGTTAGATGGAAGGGAAGGAGGTCCTCCCCTGTTGGTGGACTTGGAGGGGGCGGGGAAGAGGGAGATGAGGGAGGGAGTGGGAGGGTAGGAGGGAATGGGGGAGGGGGCTAAGCCTGGGATTCAAAGTACCTAACCTGTGATTGAGATAAAAATAAATAAATTTAAAAAAAAAATCAAACAAACAAACAAACAAAAAGAATGCTTGCCTAGCACATGAGACTCTGCTACTGTTTTATGTGAGGATGCATGTGTACCACAGTACCGGCATGGAGTAGAACCCAGGACAAAGCCAACTCTTAGAAGTCACTGGTTCTCGGGGCTGGAGAAATGACTCAGTGGTTAAGAGCACTGGCTGTTCTTCCATAGGACCTGGGTTCAATTCTCAGCACCCACATGGCAGCTCACAACTGCTGTATAATGTGATACAGGGGATCTGACAGCCTTATACAAACATACATGCAGGCAAAACCACTAATGCATATAAAATTAACAAACAAACAAGTCAGTGGTTCTCTCCCTTTCATGAATTGAATACAATCAGATTTGCAGAGCCACCTCAAAAAGGCCCCTGTCCCAAATTCTGTTAACTTTTTGTTGTTGTTGTTTTTTGAGACAGGTTTCTCTGCATAGCTCTGGCTGTCCTAGAAGGCCAGGCTGGCCTCAAACTCAAGCCACCTACCTCTTCCTCCCTGGGTATTGGAATTACAGTGCACCACTGCGCTATTTCTGCCATTATTACAGCTGATGAACAAGTGTGGGAAACAGCCGTCACCTTTAAAGTTGCCCTTGCTTTACTGACTCAGCATTCCAAAGGGAATGCACTAGTAAAACTTGCACTGACTCTCCAACATCTGTCCAAATCAGGAGAATGAGCCTGTCTTACTATCCCAGTGATGAGAAAAAGGCTGAAGGACTGCCTGAGTTTGAGGTCAGTCTAATCTACATGATATGTTCTAAGCAGCCAGCACTCCACAGGAAGACCCTGTTTCAGAAGAAATTAAACAGAAAAAACCCCAACACTCAAAGAGAACTTTTTCCTCTTGACACCTATATAACAATTTTCTTATTTAATATTTAAATATAAATTTGTAGAATATCCCTAAAATATAAGTGTTCATGCTTTACTCAAAAGGATTAAATCTTCCTACCGTCAGGAGCTGAGTAGGAAATCTAATGGCTTCGGGTACATGAATCTGGCTTCAATTCCCAAAACATGGAAAAACTATGACCTTTTTCTTTCTTTAAATTGGTTTTTCCAGATAGTGTTTCTTTATGTAGCCTTAGCTGTCCTGGACTCACTTTGTAGACCTGGCTGACCTTCTAACTCACAGAGATCCATCTGCCTGTGTCTTCCTGAGTGCTGGGATTATAGGCGTGTGCCACTGGGCCCATCTACATTATAACCTTTTTGATTATTGGAAAAAAAAAATTGAAGACTTCAGAAAAACTGTAATACCACAAATTCAAATTGGTTAAAATTCTCTATCTTTTTTAGACATGGTTTCTCTGTATATCCTTGGCTGTCCTGGAACTAGCTCTGTAGACCAGGCTGGCATGGAACTCAGAGATCCGCCTGCCTCTGCCTCCAGTGCTGGGAATAAAGGTGTTCGACATCATGTCTAGAAGATTTCTCAAATGTTTTGACAGAAGGCAATGCCTAAATGGTAAAAGAAAAAAAAGTTCACTTTTTTTTTTTAAATCTCCTTGGGAACTGGTAGAAGAGTCTAAAGAGGTGTTAGTGGTTTGGCAATGGAATGATAATATTAAACCTACCTACCAGCAAAGCACACCATCACATTCACTTTACCAAAAACAGTCATGACAATATTGTGCTAGTCTATTTTCTGCTCCTAATTCGGTTGTACAAATGGATTAAGTGGAAGTGCATTTATCAATTCCTCACCTGTCGTTCACAATAGGCTTTCATTAGTTTACTAAGTGGTGTATGCCTCTTAATCTTAAACTGCACCACAGAACCATCCTGCCCCGCCACCTTCAAATTAATATGATCGTTGTTCTCAGTCTTGACTCCTTCCTGTTGAAAGAAAAATAAGAGTGTAATTTGGAAAATGTGGAACAAACACCTTTAAAGCAGCAGGCCCAAACCCTTCAGAATCAACAGGTTTCTATCATTCTCTATCAAACACTGTCCAGCTGTTCCCAGCGGCTGACCTGAAAGATGAGAAAGCCTGCAGCAAGTGTTACAAGGCTGTGACAGAAACACTGACTCTAGCAACGGCAACAACACACTGACAAGTCCCCTTCAATGGACTGTAATGTTTTTGAGGCTGAATTTTCTAAAATGGCTTATTTCCCCGTCATCACCAAAACGTTCTGCTTCCCATTAACCTCGTTCTTTTTTCAAAGCATTTTAAGTGCAACAGCGGATGGGAGGGTGGTGAGAAAACCATACCTTGTATCTCAAAACTCATTGCTATCCTTCTGGATTAAGTTAGCAAACTCCGATCGATGACCAAATCAAATCAACATATATATTAAAAATAAAAAAACCAAAAAGTGAAAAAAAAAAAACAAAACCAAACAGCCTCAACTGAGGGATATTCCGATTCTCCCTTCTGCATTGGCAGATTACGTTCGACTCCTATTAGCAGCTTCATTTTTAGTTCAGAGCTTATTTTCCCCTCCCCTTTGCTGTCATGGATCGAATGCACAGTCTTCGCGGAAAGTCTTCCCGTTGCTTTGCGACCCAAACCGAACTTCAGCAAAATCAGATGTAAATGTCCAGGGATTCTTTAATCCTGAGTCCCCAGGTAGAGTCGAGGCCGGAGCGTGCCCCGGGGTCTGACGCGAGTGCCCTCCTCCACAGCCGAGTCTCCCGGTGCCTCAGAAGGCGCGTTCCCAAGTTGAGCCCATCACGTCTCCGCTCGCGCCTCAGCCTCCAACCACAACAAGCCACATGGTTCCCGCCAGGGTCCGGGTTTCTGGGCGCCCTGCAAAGCGGCGCTGCCCCTCCCCCGCGGGCCCCTCGGACTTGGAGTGGGCTCGACCCCGCGATGGCCCACTCGGGGCTGGCCGACCACGGCCCATTGATTCGGCGCGGCCCCCGCCCCGAGAGGGGAAGCCCGGCCCGCAGGACTCCCGCCGCCGCCGCCGCCGCCGGCCCGGGCTCCGCGCGCCCAACGCTCTCCGCACACGCGCCGGCCGCCGCCGAGGAGCCAGCGCGGGGCCGCCGGGCCCGCGGGCCCCCGCGATGCGCCGTCCGCCTCGCGCCGCGCGCGCTCCGAGGCCCTGGGGGCGGGGGAGGGCGGCGGGCCTCCTCGGGCGCGGGCGGGAGGAAGAGAGCGGGAGAGGAAAATGGCGCGGAGCGCCGGGCCTGAGCCGCGGCGGGCCCCGTGGGGGGCCCCCGGGCAGGCAGGAAAGCCCGCGGCGGGCTTCGGCCGGACCCAGGGCCGCGCCACCCACCGGCCCGCACGGCGAGGCGGAGGCGGCGGCCCCGAGCTCACCTTGGGTTTCTCGTCGGCCATGGCGAGCGCCGGAGTCTCCTCAGCTGCCGCTTCACAAAAGAGGCACCAGGTCCGCACTGAAGGAGCACACAAGCAGCACCAGGAGCGGCAGAAGAAGGAGGCGGCAGCGGTGGACGAGGCAGAGGGCGCGCGCACGTCGTGCGCTCCCTCCCCCCGCCCTACGTGCGCGAGCACGAGCGGCCGGGGCTTCTCATTGGTCGCCGCTTCGCGGGAGCGCGCAACGCTTACATAACCACCCCTGCTGCCCCCCCACGCCGCCCGCGCCTCCGCCGCCTGGGCCGGGCGCCCGCCAGGCCGGCGGGAAGAGGCGCGGACACGCGCACCGTTCCCGCCGCGGGGGCGCGCCTGGCTCTGGGCGGGGCTGTATTGTCCTCCTTCTTTGGTGGAGCAAAATCAAAATGGCTTCCAGCTGGTCCTCGGCGAGGACAAGAAGGCTTGTGGCCTTAGACGTGAGCCTAGACCAACTCCATGTGGAAGAGGGAACCTAAATCAGAGAAGCAGCAGCAGCAGCGGCTTCTGAGAAAAACTCTTGTTCAGTAGAACAAATGCAAACCTCTGCCCACCAAACTTCCCAGTCCCCTCATCCTTCACCCTCAACCAGCTTCCCACCCCATAGCCCCAAATCTCTTCCAACCTGTTGGTAACACTGCACCAACTGAGGAAATATGTTTTTGTATCCACTCAAGGAACTCCTTGTTTGCGGCCTGTCTCCCAACTCAAGAGGGCACGGCCCATCAGGAAGAACGACCCAACATAAAGCTTACACAAACAATCGTCTCCTCCCTTCACCAAGCACAAAATAGGACCCTCCTGTTTGAACCTGCTGTCTGCGCCATGGGTCCCACCCTGTGCCTCTCACTTGGTTTTAGAATACCCTGTATCCATGTATTTTTTTTCTACTTCAGCATTACCACGGGAAACGAATGTAAGATGAGAATCTTACATTGCCACTATAATGCTTCTTCTCGGCCGAACAGCTTGAAAGATGTCCATGCCAGCTGTCTCCACCCCCTCAACTCCCACTCACTCCTCAATCCACTGCACTCTGTTGCTGTCCCCGCAGCCCCACTAACACTCTCTACAAGGTCGCCTTTGGCCGGATCCAGTAACGTGTGCTATTGAACTCCCTGTGATCGTGCAGTTTTGTTTTTCTGTCACCCCAGGCTTGGCCTTTAGCACACCAGAATCTTTTTCTTTATCAAATTTTCTTTTGTTTCTCAGAGTTTTATTACAGACTTTTGTGTTTGTTTTTAGGTTTTGGCTTTTTCCTGACAGGGTTTCTTTGTGTAGCCCTGCCTGTCCTGGACTCACTTTGCAGACCAAGCTGGCCTCGAACTCACATAGATCCCCTAGCCTCTGCCTCCAGAGTGTTAGGATTAAAGGCAGGCACCACCAACCTTTATTGCAGACTTTTAAAATTTACTATATTTCCTCTATAAAGACTTATCAAGTCTTTCCATTACCATTCACTTTCTTCTAACTTTAAAAAAAAAAAATCGTTCTTGTATGTTGGCGGTGGCGCATGCCTGTAATCCCAGTGCTCTGGGAGGCAGAGGCAGGCAGATCTCTGTGAGTTCCAGCCAGCGTGATCTAAAAAGTGAGGCCAGGACAGCCACGGCTAAACAGAGAAATCCTGTCTCAGAAAAAATAATAATAATAATAACAACAACATTCCTTCTTTGCGGGAGGGCCTAGTGGCACATTTGTTTTGTTTTTCTGAGGCAGAGTTTCTTGGTGTAGCCCTGGCTGTCCTAGAACTCTCTTTGTAGACTAGGCTGGCCTCAAACGTACAGAGATCTGCCTGCCTCTGTCTCTCAAGTGCTGGGATTAAAGGCATGAATGCCCCTCAGACTTCTTTTTAATCCTTAAACTAGGGAGGCAAGATAAGCAGGCTCCACATTTCCTGGAACTCACTCTGTGGACCAGACTGGCCATGAACTCAGAGATCGCATCTGCCACCTAAGTGCTGGGATTAAAGACTTGAAGACGTGGGCTTTTTTTTTTTTTCCTGGAACATCCAAGAGGATAAAGCAAATATTTTCTACTGAGTATTGAAAACATTAAACATTTAGTGTACTATCACAGAATTTGCAGGGAGTGGACATGGTAGATGCCTGACAGGTACTAGGGACAGAGAAAAAGATGTTTTCCAGGTCTGGGAAGTTCTACTAAAGCCTCAGGGTTTTTGTCACATACCTCCCCATCCTGTAGAACCGCAGAACAAATATGCTGTATAACTCACCCTAATTAGCATGCGGGGACCTCCAACAAAGGTCATTTAAGTACTAACATCCAGGAGACAGGAATCTCTTCTCTAGCCCCCATCAAAGTTATGCTAAATTACAAAATCACCTTCAGGCAAAGAAGGGCTTTATATAAAATGCATATTCAAATGTGTGAACAAGGACACATACTCCAAAAGCACACAAGAGTTCTGCAAAACGGGTTTAGGGAAGTGCTGAAATCACAGAGTCTGGAGAGCTGGCTCAGTGGTTAAGGGTACTGGCTTCCCAAAAACTGGGGTTTAATTTAAATCCCCCCCTGGTTTGTAACTTCAGTCCCAGAGTGAATCTAACAATCTCTTCTGGCCTCCGAGAATATTGCATGCACTTGGTATACAGCATAAATGCAGGCAAAACATGTAAAATAAATAATTAAAACCACACACACAAAAAGGGTATGCGTATACGTGAAGTCTTGTAGCCCCAGCTACTTGGAAGGATGCCAAAGAATCACAGGGTTGAGGCCTACCTTGGCTACATATGTGTTTTAGGGCAGTCTAGGCAACTCGGAGAGCCAGAGCTTAGAAAAGAAAAGAAGAAACATGGTTGGAGAGAAGGGTCTCTGGTAGGCACTTTTCTAGCATACCCTAGGCTGGGGAGTAGTCCTAGACACCGTAAAATAACACACTGAAAAACTTCTGATTCACTGTTCGTGAAAGGCTAGAGACAGGGCCCACAGGTAAATGCACTTGCTACTACACCTGATGGCCTGCTATCTGGTAGAAGGAGAGAACCAGTTTCCACAAGTTGTCATTCACACGTATGCAGACTGCCCAAATAAATAAATCGATTGACTGATTAAAAACAAGGCGGGGCAGTGATGACACTTGCCTTTAATCCCAGCAATTGGGAGAAAGAGACAGTTGGATCTCTGTGTTTGAGGCCAGCCTGCTCTATAGGGTGAGTTGCAGGACTGCCAGGGCTACACAGAGAAACCCTGTCTCAAAAAACAAAAATAACAACAAAAACATGATTAGGGGCTACAGACATACATTGCTGGACAAGAGTGTTTGGTGCTTTTATACAGGACTGGAGTTCAGTTCTTTTTAGGGGAGGGGTTTGGGTTTTAGGTTTTGAGCTTTGGAGATAGGGTTTCTCTCTGTAGTCTTGGCTGTCCTGGACTCACTTTGTAGACCCAGGCAGGCCTAGAACTCACAGAGATCGGCCTGCCTCTGCCTCCTTGGGTGCTGGGATCACAGGCATGTGCCACCACGCCCAGCTCGGTTCTTGAATCTCAACCACCAGCTCAAGGGGAATCCAAAAAAATATTTTTAAAAAAAGGAAGTGCAGGAAGTTTACACAGAAAGGAATAGCAGCAGCAGATATTAAATGAGTGATTACCAAGTGAGACTGAAAGAATCAGACTAGCCTTATAACCTATATTTTTGAATTCTCTCATTACTCTTCCAGAGAACAGGAGAATGTAATAGCCCCTCCTGACCCTAGCCATCTGCATGGACAGAGAGAAGAAAAAGACCTCCACCCCGTTACAGAAGGAAATAGCCTCGGATCCAGATGGTCCTAATTCCCCTACCAAATAGCCCCTGACCTTTTGACTAAAGGTACATAGTCCCACTTCTCAGAGAGACCACAGGATGAGCAAATTGCGTTCCCACCTTTAACAATGGCCTAGTCTGACCACAGAATGTACTAATCCTTTCCTACCTCTAACAGTAGCTGAATCTGCACATATCAGGAAAGATCAGATATCCCCCAGATATCTAGGACAAAGCTACCAGACCTGGTGCCCACAATAGACCCTATATGCGCTCCCATGCTGTCAGACCTGTAACCCCCTCGTCTACCCCTTTAAAAACCCCGAGGCTCCCAAAAGTCACTGCTGACTCTAGCCTGAATGCAGAGTTGGCCCCAGCACACTGGTGTAAATAAACCACTTGGTAATTGCATCTATCCCAGTCTCCTTCAAACCTTCTTGGGAGTTAGGCTCCCTGCTGGGCCGAACAAGACTAGCCAAGTCCTTACTCCTCAAGGAGCCTCTATGATAATTATCTTGACAGAGAAGCTGCACAACTTATCAACCACCCTTAAGTGGAAGAAACCTCATAGGATGCAGGCCTTGTGACTCAGACCCCAGAGCTTAATTTCTATGGAAGGCTTCAGAGAAAAATATGTTAAAAAATCTGGACAGTATAAGCATTGGGTGCCTATTATAATGGCCTTTCTTGGATTGTCAGCTCACAATAATGACACAGAGATACATTCTGCCATGTGGCCTGTTACTTTTCCTCAGCCTCTTTAGTCCTGGCACCTATTTTTTCCTTCATGTTTGTCTGAGGACCCTTTCACCCTTGATGAAAGAAACTTTCTTTCCCAAAGTTTCTATCTCTGCCCAGAAGCTGCACCTTTCTTTCCTGCCTTCGCTATTGGCCGTTTTTCAGCTCTTTCTTAAATCGCACATAACACAAGGACCAAGCATGGCATCCTGGCCACGCAGGTGGTCACCCTGACCCTGATGATGGCTGATGGGGCAGTCCTGGAGCGCTCTGAGTCAAGCGATGTGGATGTGTTCTAGACTGCACGGGTGCGTCCTGGGCTGTCTGGGCATCATTGCACCATCACCCTGCAGTGTGTACCACAGTTCCACCTGCAGAGACATCCTTTTCTTCCGCCCTCAAAGAGCTCCACAACAACTTGGACAGCCATCTGCAGAAGTCAGAGTCCTCTGGTTTCCTCACAGTGAGAATGTCAGCGTCATCTACCACGACCACACCGACAAAGCCCCGCCCTCTGCTTCTAACTGGTTTGGGGACTGTGCCCTCAGGTTCTACCTACTGGAGTCCTTGCCCCTACCTGCCATGCCTAATCAACTGCTTCTTCTTCTGGCTATTGTTCAGCCACAAGGATAGCAGAAACCTGAGCCACAAGATCTTCATCTATGAATGTTACTTCAAGCAGCATGTCCAAGACTGGGCCATCCCCAGGGAGAAGACCAAGAAGGCCCTGTTGGAGATAAAGGCAATGCTGGACCATCCTCCAACCCCCGAAAAAAAAAAGTTGTAGCCCACTACCCCGTGGAGTGGAGGCACTTCAACCAAGGTGATGAAATCCTGCTGAGTCCCTGTTTCGGGAGGGACAACTGTCCCATGAACATCATTATGTACAGGCTCTATGGCAAGGATGTGCCTCAGCGGAACTGGTGGATGGTCTAGGAGGCCATCATGAGGAAGTCTGGAGGCAGGCCCCACTGGGCAAAGGCCCACAATTGCACCAGAAGGGACTTTAAGAAAATGTAAGCTTCCTTTCCCACGTTCTGTGACATCTGTGAGAAGCTGGACCCCACTGGAATGTTCTTGAATTCATGTCTGGAGAAGGTGCTCTACTAGAGCAGAGAGCAAGCCATCCCAACCCCTCACACTCCCGCTGCCTTTGCAGGGCAGAACAGTGTCTCATAGACACAATGGGCTGACCTAGTCTCCTGACCACAGAGAAGGGCCGGTCTCTGGGGAGGGCCTCTCTGCTCCTCTCTCCATCATCTTCATGACACCCCAGGCAAGATGTGACCTCTCACTCACCTTCCTGTTTGCATTTCCCTGAGTCACACATATATTACAATCATCCCAATACAAAGGGGATCCTTGACGTGTCATATCTGTTCAGATTAGGGATTTGGTCATTTCTAGGTTCTACCTGTCCATCAGGTATAGAGAGATTCCCGATGCCTACAGTTCTCCATCCCTCTCCAGAAGGGGTCTCTTGGCAAGAGTTTTGGCACAGAAGTGTCATGGAGCATAATTTACTTTCCTTTATCCTTAATGGTCTTTCAGATAGACTGTCTGTTGGTCCTGGATAAGCCATCTTCCAGATGGGTTCACCTGGTCTTCTGATTGCCATGGCCTGCCCCTCACAGTGTCTCTTTCAGGAGGTTTTAGAATGGAATGTGCCTCATCGTCTTAACAGAGCTCAATAGTTGACCCCTGCGGTTCTCTCCCTTCCCCTCAAAGGCAGTTGTTGGGATCTCACCAAGCCCTTGGCTTTTCCCAGGTATTGTTCTCATTTTCCTCTTCACAGATGTGATTTCAGTTTGCTTTGTGACCTTTCTGGAGAACCAAAACGCTCCAGATACTTTGTAAGAATTAAAAGACTGAAGATTAAAAAAAAAAAAACAATTATGCAACCTTCAGGTAAGGATTACATTCACAGCTAAGCATGGTGGCATGGTGGTACAGGACCTTTTTTTTTTTTTTTTAAGATTTATTTATTTATTACGTATACAGAGTTCTGCCTGCGTGTATGCCTGCAGGCCAGAAGGGGGTACCAGATCTCATTTATAGATGGTTGTGAGCTACCATGTGGTTGCTGGGAATTGAACTCAGGACTTTTGGAAGAACAGCCAGCCAGTGCTCCTAACCTCTAAGCCATCTCTCCAGCCCAGGCACATGACTTTTAATCCCAGCACTTGGGCAGCAGAAGCAGGCTGATCTCTGTGAGTTTGAGGCCAGCCTGGTTTATAAATGAGTTCCAGGTCAGCCAAGGTTGTTACACAGAGAAACCCTGTCTCAAAAAAAAAAAAAATTACATTCATAATGTCTAGTCCATTTGTATTTGGCAACCATAGAGAAAATACTCCATTATCTATCCTATCTTAGTGAGTCCAAAGCTCTGTATTTAAATCATTTTCTACCATAACATGCATTATCAACCTAAAAGTATCTTTTTGTTGTTTTGAGTCAGGGTTGCTGTCCAGCCTCTGTGACAAGAAAGTTCAGGGCTTAACTGAAGTCCCCGCTAGAACAGTGTGTGAGGCTGGACCATCTTTGCTAGTCATTTTGAAGTTGTTCTGGATGCAGATTTTTGTTTTGTTTTGTTTTTTCAAGACAGCGTTTCTCTTTTCTGTCCTGGACTCTTTGTAGACCAGGCTGGCCTTTAATCCCAGCCAGGCTTATAGCTGCAGATCTTTGAGGAAATAGCAATTGAGGCAGTCTGTGAGGCTGGATCATCTGGGATACTTGTCTTCACTGTCATCTGGTCCTTTTGCTCTGAAAACACACAAACTTTTAAAGGTAATATACATTTCTGCGTGGACACGTGTGGAATGTGCAGTGTGAACAAATTAGCTAAACAAATTAGCTGTTTGAGCAGGTGAAAGGCATCAATCTTTATGTTTGTCTGCACTGTACTAACCGAACTGTAATATAAATCTTCATCCATGCTATATGAAAGGATAGTCATGAGGACTCTGTTCAACAAGATTTGTTGACTACACAGAGGCATTGCCACGTCTCAGCCAGTCTCAGAGCTGTCTCCGTGTAGAGCGATCAGCATTTATGCCAGCTTCCTCGCTTGTATCATATGCTCTAGACCATTTAGCTCTTTATTAAACCAATCAGAAGGTGTTGGAGGGAGTGTTTACAACATATGGTGCAGAACAATGCCATAGTCCAGCCTGTAATCAGATTTCTGCCAAAACAGAAAATTAGCAATTGAATATACAAAGACAACCTTCACCAGGTGCACAAAAAGTTCACCTCAACAGGGCAGTGGTCTCCTGAAGGCCTTTAATCCCAGCATTTGGGAGGCAGAGGCAGGTTGATCTCTGAGTCTGAGGCCAGCCTGGTCTATAGAGTGAGTTGCAGGACAGCCAGAGCTACACAGAAAAACCCTGTCTCTAAAAACCAAAACAAAAAAACAAACAAACAAAAAAACCTAAGACAAACAAACTAGAAGTATGATCAGTTGGTAGAGTACTTGGCTAGCATATGCTAAGTTCTGGGTTTGATCATCTGAATGAATAATGACATATCATAAACCTTTAATGGTAAAACTTAGAAGACAGGAACAGGCAGATCTGTGAGTTCCAGGCCAGCTTGAGCTACACAGTGAGACCCTGTTCCAGAAGAAAATAAAATTTAACTTCACGCTTGGCCATATAACAAGTTTGAGGCCATCCTGGGTTATATGAGACCAGTACCATAAGCACCAATCATTCTCCAACTCCTAGTATAATTTATGGATCAAAAGAAGGAATGAGGGGGCTGGAGAATGGCTCAGAGGTTAAAAGCACTGACTGTTCTTCAAAGGTCCTGAGTTCAATTCCCAGCAACTACATGGTTGCTCTCAACCATTTATAATGAGATCTGGCGCCCTCTTGTGTTGTGCAGGTGTTCAGGTAAACAGAACTCTGTATACATAATAAATAAACAAAATAAATTATATATAAAAAAGAAGGGATGAATTAGACCTAGACATGGTGGTACATACCTGTAAGCCCAGCACTTAGAAAGCTAAGGCCTGATTAAGGCCTGCAAGGTTGTAGGTGGCCTGGATAATACGACATACCCTTCTAAACAAGACCCTGGCACACACAAACACAAAGGAGGAGGCTGAAGGAGAGCTCAGAGGTTCAGAGTATTTGCTGCTCTTTTCAAAATTTGTAATGTTTACTCATTTTGTTTTGTTGTATGTGTTAATACCACATGCATACAGTGCCCTTGGAGACCAGAAAAGCAGATGGAGTCCCCTGGAACTGGAATTACAGGTGGTCGTGAGCTGGGACTTGAACCTGGGTTCTCTGGAAAAGCAACCAGTGTCTTAACGGCTGAGACGTCTTTCCTGTCCCACTTGCTGCTCCTGTAAAGGACCTGGCTCAGTCCCCAGTACCCACATGGTAGCTCACAATCACCCACATAATTCCAGGCCTTAATGATCAGATACACTCTTTTGACCTCCTTGGGCACCAGGCATGGAGGCAAATTTTCATACATATAAAATAAACCTTAAAGCACGCACATGCACACACATGCACACACAGAGAGGAGGAGGATGAATGAATGAGGACGGGGTAATACAGTAAAAGTTTGTGTTACTAGGGATTAGCTAGAACCTAAGCAGGGCAGCTCTAATTCTGAGAACCCGATTATTAGTTGTCCAGGAATGGTGGTGTATACATTTGGTCTCAGCGTTGAGCAGGAATTCTGAGGTAGAGATCTGGAGTTTGAGTCCAATATTGACTATGTAGTGAGTTTGAATCCATCCTGAGATACATAGAAAGATCCCAGCTCTCTAAATTCATGCATAAATACATATGTAAATACATACATGCACACATGCATAAACACACGCATACAGTGAAAGGAAATTCAATGAAGGGATTAGACACCAATGATCATAGAGCCTTTGACACCTTCCCCCAAGACAAAGTTTCCCTCTGCCATCCTGGCAGTCCGGAACTTACACGGTAGACCAGACTAGCCTCAAATTCAAGAGTCCTCCTGCCTCTGTCTCCTCCCATGAATGCTGGGATTAAAGGCATGCACCATTGCACCTGGCCCATTTAGAGCTTTGGAACCCCCCACCCTTCCTCCTGCAAACACATATAAATAAATTCATAATCTGAGTGTTAACTGCGCATGCTTGTCTCCCTGCTTTCACAAAATCTGGTGGCATCCTTGACCTGCCTCTGTGAATGCTGCAGCAATGCTGAGTGATAGGTTCCTCCGAGTAGTGGGAAATTTTGAGGCAGAAGATGAATGTTGTTCCAAACAACTTCCAAGTTTCTACCTGGGTCATCACAAGAGAGAGGAAACCTAAGATTCTAGCAGCAGTCAGCATGAAGAACCAAGCTTACGGTTATTTAAATGCAACAGTTGGGAATCTGGAGAGAAGGCTCTGAGGTTAAGCTAAGCTCACATGCTGATTTGCTGAGTGTCTGAGGTGGTGCACTCCTGTAATTCCAGCACTCGGGGAGGCAGAGGCAAATGGATCTCTGAGTTTGAGGTGGTGGTGGTGCATACCTTTGATCCTAGCACTTGGGAGGCAGAAGCAGGTGCATCTCTGAGTTCAAGGCTAGACTGGTCTATAGCGTGAGTTTCAGGAGTACATAGAGAAACCCTGTCTCAGGGAGAAAAAAAAAAAAAAGAAAGAATACATGCTGGTCTTATGGCAGGCCAGGGTCGCTTCTGGCCTCAGAGTGTCCAGGCACCGTTGTGCACCAAGAAGGGACTTGAAGGAATGAAGCTTAGCTGTGTAGGTGGGTTAGCAAGATCTTGGTTCAGCAGTAAGCGTTGCGGGAAAGAAGGAAGGAGAAACTTCTGTATTGGGGGGCTATATAAACCTTGGGGAAGTGGGTAGGTGTTTTCGAGGTGAGTGTACATCATTGGCTGGGGCTGAGGTGCTGGGAACGCCTCATTTGCATCAAGGAGAATTCAGATGGTAGCTGGACACGTCCTTGTGAGGAGAGAGGAAGTTTTAAGTGGAAACCTGGCCACCAGGTTATATAACGACCTCAAGGGTGGCAGAGGTGGGGATCCCAAGGCTGCGTGCATCAGCGCGTGCAGGCCCAGAACAGAGAGGGAGTGGTCCTTACTCCTACCGGTCTCAAGATGAGATTTTTGGGGTTTGGACACATCTCATCTTTATTTTGGCTCCAGACCTGCAACTTGAGGTTCGGCTGGACTGATGACTCTCCTTCTGCTCTCTGTGGGTCCTCACATTCAGGTTGCACACATGTGTGCACAGGCAGAGACATAAGAGAAACAGGAAAACAAATGTTAAATATGTCAGTTGGAGTATGAAGTCAGTCAGAAATATTGTCTGTTTTACAATATCATACACTCACTATGTTTTTCTTGTGTCTGTGCTGCTGGGTTTTGAAACTTAGAGTGACAAGATGGGCAGCAGTCTATCTCTGAGCTACGTTCCCAGTCCCCGATCACTGCATGCCAATATGTTTATTGGGCAGCATGTTTGTATCCCCAGACTGTCCATATACATACAGGACAGATGTAACTTAGAGCAGTGCTTCTGAAACTTGCGTACACCTGCACAGGCAGATGTGCCCAGGCCTGTAGGGACCAGAGGTCAACCTCAGCTGTCATTCTTCCGCAGTCATCTACCTTGTTTTGTCTTTTTGATTTTCCAGACAGGGTCTTTCATTGGGTCCTAGAAATCACCATACGGCTATACTCGCTGGCCTGTGAGTCCCAGGGATCCACCCGCCTCTGACTCCCACTGTCGGGCTAACAAGCTCAACTCACCAGATAGTAAATTTTTCTATTTTTAATTAACTATTTTTTGGGTTTTCAAGACAGGGTTTCTCTTTGTAGCCATGCCTGTCCTGGAACTCACTCTGTAGACCAGGCTGGCCTCAAACTCACAGAGCTCTGTCTGCCTCTGCCTCCTGAGTGTTGTGATTAAAGGCGTGTCCTGCCGCCGACAGCACCACCGCTGCCGCCATCTGGCCATAAATCAAGTGTGGTGAAGCACACCTTCCCCACCACCAAGATTTATTTACTATACATATATGACATATGAGTGCTCTGTCTGCACTGGAGGGCATCAAATCATAGTATCAATGGTTGTGGGCCACCCTGTGGTTGCTGGGAATTAAACTCAGGACCTCCAGAAGAACAGTGCTCTTAAGTGCTGAGCCATCTGTCCAGGCTCTCACTGTGTAGCCCTGGCCTAGAATTCACTGTATAAATCAAGATGGCTTCGAACCTATAGAGACATGCTTATTCTGCTTCCCTAGGGCCAGAACAAAGCCCAGCTACACACTCAGATTTTTCATATGAGTGTTGGGGACTAAACTCAGGTCCTCATGCTTGCAAAGCAAAGGTTATACTAACTGCACTATCTTGCTTTGAAATTTTTGTGAGATATTGGGTGTATGCTCACGTAAAACAGATGTACAAATGAAACATTTACTGATTAAAAAAATCTTCAAATAATTCTTTGGTATACACATAACTTTACCATTTATAAAAGAGGGAAAGCTGAGCATGGTGGTGCACACCTGTAATCCCAGCACTCAGGGAGGCAGAGGCAGGCGGAGCTCTGTGAGTTCTCAGCCAGCCTGGTCTACAAAGCCAGTCCAGGACAGCCAAGGCTCCACAGAGAAACCCTGTCTCAGAAACTGAAAACAAATATAAAAGAGGGACGCAAATTTGCATATTAACTAAATGAACACGCTTAGTTGTTTCTTTTTTCTTTTCTTTTTGCATTTTTTTTCAGGTTTTCTAGACAGGGTTTCTCTGTGGAGCCTTGGCTGTCCTGGAATTCACTCTGTAGAGCAGGCTGGCCTGGAACTCACAGGGATCCACCTGCCTCTGCCTCCCTGAGTGCTGGGATTACAGGACTGTGCTACTGCACCTGGCTCATTTTGGTTATCCTTTTTTTTTTTTTAAAGACAGGGTTTCATTGGGTGTAGCCCTGGCTGTCCTGGAATTAACTCTGCAGACTAGCTGCCCCTACTAGCTCACAGAGATCTGCCTGACTCTGCCTCCCAAGGCCTGAAGTTAAAGATGTGAACAACACAGTCTCGTTTGAAACATTGTTTTGTAAATATGGCATTACAAAGTGTCAGAAAATGCCCGTGATCAGCTGGCTATGATGATGCTAGCTCTTAATCCCAGTCTTTGGGAAGTGAGACAGGCAGATCTCTGGTCTGTAGAGCATTTCATCCCAGGGCTATGTAGTTACACCTTGCTCAATTACCAACTTGAAGAGATCTAGAATCACTGTGGAGACCAGCTCCTGGGGATAACTATGGGGAATAATATTGACTAGGTAACTTAAAATGGGAAGACCTGTAGGAGGGTATGGTGTCACAGACCATTAATCCCAGCACTCAGGGAGGCAGAGGCAGGCAGATTTCTGTGAGTTTGAGGCCAGCTTGGTCTACAAAGTGAGTCCAGAGCAGCCATGGTTACACAGAGAAACCCTGTCTCGAAAACAAAACAAAACAAAAAGCTGGGAAGACCCCCCCACCACCACTGTGGGTAGAACCTTTCCTGGGCTGGAATGCTGGACTGTATGAACAGGAAAAAGGAGACAGTGAGCCCCAGGAAGGGTTCGTCACTGGTCCTCCCTGCCCCCCACCCTTTTTTTTTTTGAGATCATGCCTCACTATGTGCCCTGGTCGGCTTGAGCTCACAGAGTTGGGATTATAGGACTGTGTCCGCAGGCCCAGCGTCACGCTTTAGTTTGTATGTAATATGGTGAGCTACCTCAAGCTTCTCCTGCGGTGACATCTCTATCACTTTGTACTGTAACCTTTAACTCGTGAGCCAAGATAAGCCCTTTCTTCCTTATTTATTCTTTTTGTTAAATTTTTTGTCTTTTTATTTTTTTCCAGAGCTGAGGACCAAACCTAGGGCCTTGAGCTTGCTAGGCAAGCAACCTACCACTGAGCTAAGTCCCCAACCTCTCTTTATTTATTCTTTTTGTTTTATTTTTTGGGGAGAGGATGTTGAGACAGGGTTTTTCTATGTTGCCTTGGCTGTCCTAGAACTCACTCTATAGACCAGGCTAGACTGAAACTCAGGTCCACCTGCCTCTGCCTCCTCCGTGCTGCGATTAAATGTGTGCACCAGCACACTTTGTCAATTATTATTATTTTTAAAAATACTTTTTTCATTTGTGTATGTGTGTATATGTTCATTTTGTGAGTTCTATGTGTGGTCTGTGCACATGAGAACAGGTGCCTTCAAAGGCCGAAAGATGTTCGTCTGATGACCTGAAGCTGGAGTTACAGATGTGGGATTGGGAACCAGTATCTGGTCCTTTTGAAGGGCATGTGTGCTTTTGACCAGTGCGCTGTGGCTCCAGCTCCCCATACAGCAACTATTTATTTATTTACTTTGAGACAGGGTTTCTCTATGTAGCCTTGGCTGTCCTGGACTCACTTTGTAGATGAGGCTGGCCTAGAACTCTCAGCAATCTGCCTGCCTCTGCCTCTCAAAGTGTTGGGATTGCAGGCGTGTGCCACCGTGCCTGGTTCCAAACAGCAATGTTTTAGAGCAAACATTCGTTGGCTGGATGTGGTGACAAACACCTATGATCCCTGTACTTGGGAGGCAAGACAAGGAGGACTCCTGCAAGCTTCCCGGCAGTCTGGGCTAAGCTGTGGGCTTTGTCTCAAAATAGAGAGGTTGGCAAGACAGCTCAGTGGTTAATGGGACTTGCTGCCAAGCCTGACAATCTGAATTGAGTTAGACTTCCAAGACCCACTTGTTAGGACAGAAATGACTTTGGAAGTTGCCCTCTGCCTTCCACATATGGACTGTGGCACATATGTGCCCCCATGTAATTATAAAATCAAAAACAAATTGGGCAGTGGTGATGTATGTTCTTGATTACAGCACTTGGGAGGCAAAGGAAGGCCAGCCTGGTCTACAGAGGGAGTTCCAGGACAGCCAGGGCTACACAGAGAAACCATGTCTTGAAAAAAACCCAAAACAAACCAAAATAAAAACAGAAGAAGGCTGGAGAGATGGTTCTGCATCTGGGATTGGTTTTCAACACCCACAACCAGTTCTGGAAAATCTGACATTCTATTCAGGTCTGGGACGGCACCATACACACACTCACACACACACACACACACACACACACACACACACACACACACGCACGCACACACGCACGCACACACACACGCACGCACACACGCACGCACGCACACATGCACGCGCACGCGCGCATAGTACACATACATGTATGCAGGCCAAACACACATACAAATAAAATAAAGTAAATCTAAAGCAAAAGAAAGTGGGGGTGGGGGAGGATCAAACAATCTACCTGGGTGTGGCACTGCATACACATAATTCCAGGTGTAGAGGATGATCAAGAGTTCAAGGTCAGTTGCCCTTAGTTGCAACACTCAGGAGGTAGAGTGTTGGACATCTGTGAGTTCAAGGCCAGCCTGGTCTACGTAATCAGTTTCAGGACAGCTAGGGCTATATAGAAACACCCTGTTTCTTTTTCTTTTATAAATTTTATTTTCATCATTTTAACTATGGGTATGTGTGTGGATATATGCACATGAGGACAAGTGCCCACAAACGTGTCAGATCCTCCTGGGATTACAGGCAGTTATAAGCCACATGGTATGAGTGCTGGATAGCAAACTCAAGTCCTCAAGAAGAGCAGAATGTGCTCTTAACCACTGAGACATCTTTCTAGCCTGAAAAGACCCTGTTTCAAAAACAAAAAACAAAACAGTTCAAGGTCAGACTGGGCAAGGTAGCTCACACCTTTATTCCAATACAAGGGAGACAAGGGCAGATGGATCCCTGTGAGTTCACGGGCAACCTGGTCCGCACAGTGAGCTGGGACAGTCTGGAGCACATGGGGAAACCCTGGTTGGGGAAGGAAGGGGAGGGGTGGTTGAGCCTGGAGAGATGAGTCAGAGGTTAAGAGCTCTGCTGCTCTTAGACTCAGGTTCATTTCTGTGCACCCACAGCAGGAGGTTTTCAAGATCTGTGATTCCAGCTCCAAGGGACCTGAGGTCCTCTTCTTGTGTCTGTGGGAATCAGGGGGGCATGTGACCCACATATGTATGTGTAGGTACTCATGCATAAACATGACCTACAAAGTAAATCTTTTTTGGCCTGGGTGGAGGTGGCCCATTCCTTTAATTCCAGCAGTCGGAAGGCAGAGGCAGATTAATTTTTGTGAGTTCTATCTAGACAAGCCTGGTCTGCATAGTAAATTCCAGGTTAGCCCAGGGCTATACAGTATTACCCTGTCTTAAAAACAAAACAACAAAACAAAACAAAAAAGGATTATTCAGTCCAAAGTATCAATACTGAAGAATTGAGAAACTTTCATTTTATTCTTTTGTTTTACAGCCCCCCCCCCCATCAAGATTTAAATTACTGGCCAGGCAACGGTGACAGACATCTTTAATCCCAGCACTTGAAAGGCAGAAGGAAGCGAATCTCTGAATTTGAGGCCAGCCTGATCCATAGAGTAAGTTCCAGTATGGCCAGGTCTAAACAGAAAAACCCTGTCCCCAAAACACAAAACAAAATTCAATTAACTTTGTACAGCTTGTTTATTTTTAATTTTTAGCTTTTTGAGACATCGTCTTGTTGGACTTGAACTCATGACAATCCTCGTACCTCAGCCTTTCAAATTCTGGAATTACAAGCAAGTGTCACCATACTCTGTTGATAATTTTTATTTGATCAGTCTTCCTTGTATTTTTTAAAAATAATTTTATGATATATATATTTATTTATGGGTGTTTGTCTGAATATATGTGTAACATGGAGTCCTGAAAAAGCCTTCAGTCCCTTGGAACTAGACTGGCGAACCACCCCTGAAGGCTGAAAATTGATCCTGTGTCCTCTGCAAAAGTAGCAAGTGCTTCTAACCTCTGAGCTGTGTCTCCTGCCATTTGTTCATTTATTTTTATGTGTGAGTATATGTCAGCCTCGCTTACAAATGGTGAGCTCCATGTTAGTGAGAGAACATGAATCAAGGGAATAAGGCAGAGAGACATTGACAGAGGAGGACCCAATGTCCTCCTCAGGCCTCTGCACCAGTATAAATGAATGGCTACCAGTACCTGTATGCATGCATGCACACACACACACACACACACACACACACACACACACACACACACACATTCATACGCCCCCCCCCTCCTCCACCTCAAAACCAAAAGAGTTCTAGAGTCAGGCATAGTAGATTATATCTGTGAAAGAAATACTTGGCAGGCTGAGGCAGGTGTGTGTACACTGTGAGTTTGAAGCCCATCTAGGTTACAAAGGGAGGGCTGGGCTAATGATCTAATGATTGCTGTCTTACCATCTTTTGCTGTAAATTATGCTACTGGTATCATAGGGACATTTTTGACCTGGCATATAGCCCAGAGGGCCTTCTGCCTCAGAGATCCTCACATACTGGGATTATAAATATGAGCTACCATGCTCAGTTAATAATTACTTTCATTTGGAAAATGCTAATATTTTTTACCACTTAAAAACAAATTGTCACCAGGCATGGTGACACAAGCCTTTAATCCCAGCACTAGGAAAGGCAGAGGCAGGTGAATAACTGAATTAGCGGCCAGCCTGGTCTACAAAGCAAGTCCAGGACAGCCAGGGCTCTGTTACACAGAGAAACCCTGACTGACTGTCTGTCTGTCTATCTGTCTCTCTTTTCAAGTCAGGGTTTCTCTTGTAGTCCTGGCTGTCCTGGATTCCCTCTGTAGACCAGGCTGGTCTTGAACTCACAGAGTTCTGCCTGCTTTTGCCTCCTGAGTGCTGGGATGCCTGGCCAAGAAAACTGTCTTTAACATTTTGGTTTATGATACTCAACATGTTTTTGTTATAATTTCAAGTTGGGGGGGGGTTAGTTTGTCCACACCTGTTAAGTGTCTCGTGCAGATCATGGTCTTTGCCAGATGGAATTAGTTGAAGCCTGAGGACTTTGGGGGGTATAAATATGATAGTCCTGAGGAAGAAGGCATGGCTGCTTAGAGGAGGACTGATTGCTGCTAGTTTGTCCTGCTGCTGCATTTGCTGTTTGATGACTTGCTGGTTACCTGGATTTCTGGATATAGGTATTGCCTGATATTGGTATTGCTCCCAAAAGAATCCTATTGCTTCCCCAGTGGGATGTAGCAAAGAGAACTTCTAACCTTTCTACCTGGTGTTGGGGGATTAGAAGGGAGGTAAAAGTGGTTAAGGACCCTAAATATTGTAGGTTTGATTTGAAAAACAAAACAAAACAAAAAACAACATAGGTCAATACCCCATTAATCCCAGCACTTGAGAGGCAGAGGCCTGTCTCAAAACAAACAAAAAAACCCGTGATTGTTGGGGCTAGAGAGATGGCTCAGCAATTAAGAACACTGCCTGCTCTTCCAGAGGACATGGGTTTAATTACAGACAAAACACCAATGAACAAAGAAAAATAAATTTTAAGTAAATAAATATTAGTACTGGGTAGGTGGTATGGACATTAATCCCAGCACTTCAGGAAGGAGGTACAGGCAGGTGGATCTCTGTGAGTGCAAGACCAGCCTGGTCTACAGAGTGAGTTCCAGGCTGGGTAGAGCTACACAGAGAAACCCTGTCCTGAAAAAAACCAAAGTAAAATAGAATACCCCACACACCAATTGTTAAGCATGGTATGATGTTACCTTTAATTCCAGCACTAGGGGAGGCAGAGGCAGGCTGATCTCTGAGTTCAAGCAAGGCCAGCCTGGTCTGCAGAGTGAGCTTCTGTCTCCAAAATAAATAAATAAATAAAAGTAGCTATTTTTACTTCATAAATATACGGTTGTCACTGATTATAATGCTACTGTGGAAGTTCTGGGAAAGGCAGGAAGATACATGTAGTAGATCAGCTCTGCTTTGCGTGATTCTACAGTAACTTTAAGCTTTTGAAGTATTTTATTGTATGTATACTCATGTTTTGCCTGCGTGCATATCTGCATGTCTTCGTATTACATGTGTACCTAGTGCCCACAGAGGCCAGAGAGGGCATCGGGTCTCCTGAGACTTTTGTTTGACATGGATGTGAGCATTTTAAATTGAAGCAGGGTCCTCTGGAAGAACAGCAGGCATTCGAAAGCACCGAGTCAACACTCCAGTCCTCTAAACTTTGTGTTGCTGATTTCGGTGGTAAGGATTTAAATAAAAATTTGACGACAAAAGGATTTTTCTTTATTTCCTTAACATCTTGGGTTTTGTTTGTTGAGACTGGGTCTCATTTAGTCCTGATGTGAGCGTTCCTTGCTTTATAGCTAAGGCTGGTCCTGAACTCCCGATTTTCCAGTCTCCACTTCCCAAGTGCTGCGATTGCTGGTTTGTGCCAATATGCCCTACTTCCAAGTTTATATGTGACCTCGAATTTAAGGAGGTCATTCAGAATAATCCCAGGGAAAGGAAAGTTGCCAGTCTGCTAAAGGTTGATTAAGTCGCGCTGTTCTGGGGTGGGTGTGTCCGTGACTAATTTCCAAAATAAGCACGTTATACACGTCGGAGTTCGGAAAAGGGACTGCGAATATTAACAGATCAGGAGGGAGGGACCACAGCCACTATTAAGGGATAAGACGGGCTTAACTGAGTCCAAGAAGCTGCGACAATAAGAACAGATGCAGCAGCCCACACCTGCGCACGCGCACATCCTCCCACCCGCCGCCTCGGGCCATCTCCCTGGGCCTTCTCCTGCCTGGTGTGGGAGTGTCCGCGGCGCTGCCTGATCTAGTGGGAACATTCCGTGAGGCCATAGGCCCTGGCGCCGTTTTCCTGAGGTGTTGTCTAGACTATGGCGGTGGGACTCGAGGAGTGGAAGTCTGCAGAGGGGGTCGTGGCCGAGATGAGCGGCTCTGCGGCATTTGGGCGCGCAGGCTCTGCGTAAGCCGCCCTTTACGGGTCCTCTTTGGCAGCTGGCTGTGAGCGGGAGGCCTGAGCGGAGAGCACCAGCAGCGCGGCGAGGTCCCGGCAGCAGGGCGCGGCGCTATGGAGGAGCTCGATTGCGAGCCCGCAGTAACTGTAAGGGCGCCCCGGAGAGGCTGGCTTTGTGGCAGTGTGGAGGCTGCGTGTCCTCGGGCACTTCAGGCTCGCCTCCCTAGCTGCGGGACGCATGCTTCTTTCTTGTACTCCGTTGATGCCGTCCGGCATGTCAGATTAACTGGCAGCTAGGTTAGGGCGGTGGTGGTCCCTAGGCTTCAGGCCCTGTGGACACTCACCGGGCCGCAGAGACCCTTCTGCTTCCCCTTCATCCCTTGTCTTTTTCACCTTTCTGCTTCTCTAGTTTTCCCCCTTGGTCGTAAAGCCTCACATCATCCCTCTGAGAGCTTAGTAAGCTTCTACCTCTTCCTGCTGTCCAGCCCCGAGGCTTAATAAACTCATTTATTATCTCGGGAGACTATGGACTACCTGTTTCTGTCGCTTTGTAGTCTATTCGCTGGGACTTAGGAAATATTTTAAGTTATGGTGTAGTATTTGGATATGAGCATAGAGGCGTCGGATACCACCTGAGCTGGAGTTCCAGGTGATTGTTAGCAGCGTTAGGTAGGTGCTGGGAACCGAACTCCGGTCCTTTCCAAAAGCATTAAGCACACTTTAACTTTGGACCCTCTCACCAGTACCTCCACTTGCATTTTTTCAGGACTGTATATCAAATGTGGATGATCTGTGAATAATTCAGAGCCAGGTGTTTGATGTCCCTCTCTAAGCGCAGCACTTATGAGGCTGAGGTTGGGGGCTCACCAGTTGAGACTAGCCTGGCTTAGGTTGCAACCGTACTCCAAAAGCAAGGGTGTAACCCCAGCACTTGGGAGGTGGATGCCAGAGTATCAGAAGTTCAAGGACAGCCTGTGTTACCTCAGCCCATGTTTACAAAAAACAAAGAAAAAAAGAAAAATTGGGAGCAGGTGGGACTTGTGAATAAATTATCTCTTGGGGGAAATTTTTTTCTTGTTATTGGGTTTAGCTCTGTAGGTCAGAAAAGCCCTATTGTCACATGGCTTGTACGATTGGATATGAGCCTAGATTCAAAAGGATTGGTCTAAACTGGAGAGAGACATTTAGACTCATGAACAGAAGTGACACAGGCTGATGAGAGTGTTTCTTTTAAGTAGTTAGGTATTTTTGTGCTTGCCTTGAATTTAATGATCCTCCTGTGTGGGGCTCGTAAGTACTGGGATACAGCTGTGCTCTGCTACACTGGGCTTTTTTTCTTGAGAATTGGCATGCTGGGTTGAGGTACCCACTCAAATTCCCTTGCTTTTACATAATTAGTGTCCCTCCAGACTTGGCTGTCTTCAGCCGTACACATGTGAGCATTTTTTTCCTGATGGATTTCTTTAAAAAAAAAAAAACCAAAAACTTTTATTATTTTGTTTATTTAAAGAAAGGGTTTCTCTGTGTAGCCCTGGTTGTCGTCCTCTTAGACCAGGCTAGCCTAGAACTTTGGGTCCCCTGTCTCCCTGGTACTGTGATTAAAGGTGTAACCCACCATTGCCCGGCAGGACTGTAGCTTCCTGCAGTTATACTTGTAAGTTGAAGGCATAACGGTTCCTGTGTCTTGTGTTTTACCAGTGGATTCCAGGAGTGAATTCCAAGAAGAAGCAGATGTGTTTTGACTGGGGTCCTGGGGAGATGCTCCTGTGTGAGACTTCCTTCAACAAAAAAGGTAGATAGTTCATGCTCACTTTTGTTCTGTCTAGTTGACTTTCTGGGTCAGGACAATGAAGTTTGGCAACTTTTTTTTTTTTTTTAAACTGTCTGTTGTGGTTTTGAGATGGGGTCCCCCTGTGCAGTCCTAGTGAGCTCAAGTTTGTGCAGTCTTGCTGTGTAAGTACATTTTCCTCCCTCCGCCTCCAAAGGGCTGGGATTTGAGGTGTGAACTGCCACACTTGACATTCAATTTTTTTTTTTTTTTTTTACATTGTACTCTCCATGTGTCAGATCTGCTTGCCTTTGCTGCCTGAGTGCTGGGATTAAAGGCATGAAATTTCAGCTGGTGCTCTAAAACACCAAGCCCATCTCTTCAGCACCCTCCGTCGTATAACTGACCTTTAGAAATGAGTCATACATCCTGATGATGGCGCCTTAAATCCCAGCCCTTGGGATGCAGAGGCAGGTGAGTCTTTTAAGTTCGAAGCGAGCCTGGTCTACAGAGTGAGTTTCAGGACAGCAACGCCACACAGAGAAACCCTATCTCAAAAAACAAAAGAAGTGAGTCATACTGTGTGGCCTAGGCTGAAGCCAGACTCTTGGGTTGAGTCAATATTTGCAATCCTAGAATTTCTACTATGTACCATAGTAGGACTAGGATGGAGAGTTACAGGGTCACCTTCTCTGTATGGCCAGACCCATTCTCCAAACCCAAGAATATAGATATTGTCACTCAGTGGCTCCGTGGTAAACTTCAGCATGTGCAGCTCCCTTATAATTAGATCAACAATCTCACCAAAAAGAGGAAACTGTTTTGTTGCCTGCTTGTAATTTGAACAACTGGGGGACTGAGGCTGTAGGATTGCCAAAACCATTCTAGGCTAAGGAGTGAGACCCCATCTCAACATGCCACACCCCTGAAAAAAAAATTATTTTAAATGTCTCTTGTTTGGCTTTGTATGTGGACTAGTCTACCCTTGAATTTGTAATCCTCCTGCCTCAATCTTCCAAGTGCTGCGTATATAGGCATGTGCCCCATGCTCAGCCAGTTTGCTTTTTAAAGATTTTATTCATTGGGCTGGAGAGATGGCTCAGTGGTTAAGAGCACTGTCTGCTTTTCCAGAGGTCCTGAGTTTAGTTCCCAGCAACCACATGGTGCCTTTCAACCATCTAAATTCTTTTTACTGCCTGCCCTCTCCTGGCATGCAGGTACACAAACATGTAGGTAAAGTGTTCATATCCATAAAATAAATAAAATTGTTTAAAAAATAAAATCTTTGAAAAAAATTTTATTTATATATTGAGTGCTCTATCTGCATGTACACCTGCATGCTGGAAGAGTGCATCAGATTCCAGGATACAGGTGGTGAGCCACCATGTGGTTGCTGGGAATTGAACTTGGGACCTCTGGAAGAGCAGTGCTTCTTACCAGCTGAGCCATCTCTCCAGCCCTCAGCTGGCTTTCATAATTAAAGAATTGGAAATATAGGGCTGGAGAGATAGCTCAGTGGTTAAGAGCACTGTCTGCTCTTCCAAAGGACCTGGGTTCAATTCCTAACAGCCACTTGGCAGCTCACAACTGTCTGTAACTTCAATTTTAGGGAATCTGACACCTTCACACTAATGCACATAAAATTAAAAAAACAAACAAACTAGAATGTAGCTAGGCATGGTGGTGCATGCCTGTAATTCCAGCACTCTAGAAGGCAAGGGCAGGCGTATCTCTGTGAGTTCAATGCCAGTGTGGTCTTCAAAGCGCGTACAGGGCAGCCAAGGCTACACAGAGAGATCCTGTATCAAAGGAAAAAACCAACAACAGTAACAACAAAAATACTAGATAGTGCTTTTTCCTTTGAGAGAAATGATAGACATTAAATTATTATTATTTTTTGTCCCGTTGCAGACAAATCAGAGAAGGTACCAAGCTGCCCCTTTATTTATATCATACGGAAAGATGTAGATGTTTACTCTCAAATTTTGAGAAAACTCTTCAATGAATCTCATGGAATCTTTGTTGGCCTGCAAAAAATTGAGGAGGAATTGACGGGAAAATCCAGGAAAGCTCAGTAAGTGCTGCTGGTGGGTCTGAAGTCGGGATGGAGCTATGAGAGGCGTTCTTACCTGCGTGAGTGGCAGAGAGACACGGACTCCTGAAGCTCCCATATGCCTCCCCGCAATCACAGGCTGTAGATACGGGCTCGAGAAGCTTGTTTTTAGATTTCTACTTTATTTGGATGTGTCAAACACCACTACCACCCAAAATGAAATATAAAAGGAAGTCTAGTCCAAATAAGCCTTTGAGTTAGCTCTTATTTTTGGGAGATTTGAAAATGAGGCAGATGGATCTTTTAAGAGCTAGCGGCCAGCCTAGTCTGCATAGTGAGCCCCAGGCCAGCCAGAGCCGCAAAGCAAGACCTTGCCTCAAAAGGGAAGAATTATGTGTGAGAGGTCAGCAGACAAGGCAAAAGAAGAATTGCTTCTGAAGCCTTTGGTTTTGACAGGGACTCCGAAAGCTGTTGTGCTCTGTGATCAGGCTTTGCTTTCGAGGCGGCAGGCATGGAGCCGCCTCTGAGTACTTGGCTACTGAGCCATGTCACTGGGCAAGCCCTCCAGGCTAGGCCTTGTTTTCTTCCTTTCTTTTCAATTTTTTTGCTGTGTCGTGTAGCTCACATGACATTGTGCTTGCTAAGTAGATGAGGATGAAGCTGGGCTTCATCCCTGGTAGGCAAGCAGTCTCCTGACTTGGCTACATCCCTAGGCTTTTTTTTTCCTTCCTTTTTTCTGTTCCTGGATACACGGTCTAATGTAGCCCAGGCTGTGTGTGTTCACATGTGTGTGTATTCTTGTCTTGTTCTCTTGACCACCTCTCAGTTCAGGGTTATCAGCACGGGATACCAAGCTTGTTTTCTTCGGGGCTGTGTTGATGTAAGACGAGCCACTGCGTCAGTTTAGCAGGAGTTGATTAGTGCACAGTAATGCAGGTATGTGTGGAACCAGGAGAGGGCATTGGCTCTCTTGAAAACAGTTAAAGGCTGTTGGGAGCCATCTGATAAACTTAGGTCCTGGCAACTGAACTCTGGTCCTTACCAACAGTATTACGCTCTCAACTCTTGTGCCAAATCTCCAGTCCTTTATTTGCTTGGTGTGCTTACATGAGTTTATATGTACTGGAGGCCAAAGTACTTCAGAGCTCCTGGAATTGGACTGCAGATTGATGTGAGGCCCCTGATGTAGGTGTTGGGAACCAAACATGGGGTTTTTTGCAAGAGCAGTTCAACCTCCTCCTGTCTTTTGATTCCTCTCTTTCTGCCATTAAGATATGTTCCATTGAGCTGGAAGGATGGCTCAGTGGTTTAGAGCACTTGCTACTCTTGCAGAGGACCCGGGTTCTATTCTAGCACCACATGGTGGCTCACAACCCCCTGTAATTCCAGTTCTTAGAGGCTCTGATGGCCCTTTTGGGCCTCTGAGGGGCACAGGGCATGTCCATGGTGCATATGCAGGTAGAACATCCATACACATAAGTAAATTTTTTTTTAAAGTACATTCCCATGTCATTTTGTATGTCATTCCTTTTTTTTTTTTTTTTTTGTAGATTGGTTCGAGTGAGTAAAAATTACCGATCAGTCATACGGGCCTGTATGGAAGAAATGCACCAGGTTGCAAGTAAGGACCTTATGTATATTTGAAGTGTGTATCTAGTGTGTATTTTCTCCAGAGGCCTTTAAGGGAGGCTGCTTTGTTCATACTAGGGCCTTGTTTTAATATGATGCGTATTTTCAAAGAAAATGGGTGGATGCTAAAAGAAACAAACACATGGGCTGTATGGGGTTTGTGAGAGCATAGTAGATCGAATACAGTCAATGCAGGTTGATTTACTTAAGCTGTTTTGTATTCTAGTTGCTTCTAAAGATCCAGCCAGTGGCCGGCAGTTCAGCAGCCAGGTAAGGGGTAGCTATTTCATTGCACTGGCAACACTGTCTTTCTGTGTCCTTAGTGCCTAGGGTGGCTTTGTGGTCACTGGTGCAGGGGGTTTCTCCTTTCCAGGTGCCAGCAGCACTAGGATGGCAAGAATGGCTTTGAAAGTGCTGGTGTGGCAGTCCCTGTAAGGCCCAGCCCATTGGAACACAGGGTCTACTTGACAAATACTGAGCTTTCATTTCTTGTGGAAAAATGAGTCCTAAACACATGGTGTTTGTGAGTTGTCATTTAAGGTGGAGGGTTGAGCTTTTGGGACTACTGCTTGGTCTCATGAACTCACTGTTTTTGCTGAGCAGCAAGATTATAATTCAGTAGGACCAGAAGGACTCTCCTTCCTTCGTGGCCCCCAGTGTTTCTGTAAGTGATGAGCACGGATAACACACGGTCTCTGACTGGTACAGTGTTTTCCCCTGTGAACAAGGGTGACAGAAGGATAGTGAGGTGGGGGTGGGACTGGGGTAGGGGCTTTGTCTTCCTAAAGACAGGATCCAGGTCTCCTATCTCATGTGGGAGGGTCTTACAGCAGGCTTTGCTCTTTCAATTTTTGCAGTGCCCGGTCTCAGTCCCAGTACCATAGGTGTGCTAAGTACGTGCGCTGTTGCTGAGCTATACCCTTGGCCTACACATCCCCTTTTTTGTTACCTTTTATGGTGTGTGTGTTTACTGAGTGTACGTTTTGGTTGTATAGATTGAGTGCACCTGGGCATGCGTGTGGAGGACTGAAGATGGTGTTTGAATGTCTGCTCCTTCTGCTGCTGTTTCTTCTTGAACCTGGGGGTTGTGTTTTCTTGGCTGGAGGCCAGCAAGTCCCAGGGAACCTTCTCTGTTCCCCTAGTAGCTGAAGTTACAGATGACTCAGGTCTCCAACTTATTTGTGTGCTGGAATCCAAACTCTGTTCCTCATGTTTGCACACCGGAGTCTCTTAAGGAAGGAGCAGTCTCTCCTGCTGGCCATGAACTTGTTCTGCTCTCTTCTGTTGTAGATGCCTGAATACTGGGTTTATAGCATGAGCTACCATACCTGGCCCTGGACTTTGCTTTATATTTTTTTAGATTTAAATTTTATTTTATGTGTATGAGTATTTGCCTGCATGTGTGTTTGTGCGCTGTGTGTGCAGTCCCCACAGAGGTCAGAAGCAGGTGTCATGTCCGCTGGAACTGGAGTTACAGGTAGCTGTTAGCTACCATTTGGGTGTTGGGAATCAAACCAAGGTTTTTTTGCAAGAGCAGCCAGTGCTCTGCACTGTTGAGATCTTCAGCCTCTGGATTCAGCCTTTAATAGCCCATTTCTTAAACTTCAGTCCTTGGCATATAGACCCATCAACACATTCCTCTGTTTCTCTCTCTCTGCCTCTCTCTAATAATTCAGGCTGGCCTGAAAGTCCTGACTCCCCCAATTATCACTTTCCAAGTACTGGTATCATAGACCCAAGTGGGCAGGGAACTCCTGACACTCCCGCCTGGGTCTCCTCTGAGTGGCGGGTTTTCGGTGTGCACCATTGCTCTGCCTTCACTTTGCAATTTGATTTTCCTTTTAATTTATTGGCAAAGTTTCTCAATTGTTTTTTCTTTTACTCAAATAAAGTTCTTTCTTAAACCAATCAAGAGCATCAGTGTGCTATGCTAGCTTACTTTTCTAATTCACATTAAAATAAAATCACCAGTACCAAAATTATGAAAGTGTTTATCTCCCTATCTGAAATCCCCTCCTGGGCTGCCTGGGCATATCCTGCCATAGGCATATCAGTGAGTCAGGGTTTGTGACTCAGGCGCTCCTATATTTCTTCTCTTTGATTTCAGCAATATTTTCAGTTAAAACTTGGCTCTATTTCTTCCTCAGGTCTCCATTTTGTCAGCCATGGAACTCATTTGGAACCTCTGTGAGATTCTTTTTATTGAAGTAGCTCCAGGTAAGCCCACATTGTCTGATGTAGCCCCTAACTGGGTAACATCCCAGGGTCCCTGTCATCCTGTGTCTTCCAGTTGCTTTAACATCAGTGTCTGTACTTTGGGCGGGGTGGAACCTGCAGCTGAAGCTGGGTCTCTGTGTGACATGAGTCTCTCCTCTCAGCTGGCCCTCTCCTCCTTCATCTTCTTGACTGGGTCCGACTGCATGTGTGCGAGGTGGACAGTTTGTCAGCAGATGTTCTGGGCAGTGAGAGCCCAAGCAAACACGAGAGCTTCTGGAACTTGGTGAGTGTGCTGTCGGCTGGGGCCCTTTTTCCTTGGCCATGCGTTCTGTGTCCTGCTATCTGGTGGCTGCAGGGTGGCCTACTGCTTCAGGCCTTAGCTCAGTTGAGTTTGTGATCATGGAGGGGTTTTTTGCATCTTTACTTCTCCGCTCCAGAGCAGTTTAAAACAAATTTAGAGAGTAACGCTTGGTAAACTTGCCATTGGAAGAGGAAGCTTGATTGTAGGACTGAGGGAGGAAAGTATGAAGATAGTCAAAGTGGTTGGTTGATGGGGGAGACAGGGGCTGGAGTGCAATGAGCACAAGTGGTCATTTTGAGGTAGTAGAATACTCTAGGGAAGCACTTCTCAACCTGTGGGTCAACAGGGGTTGCATATCAGATACCCTGATTATCAGATATTTACATTATGATTGATGACAATAGCAAAATTACATTTATGAAGTAGCAGTGAAATGATTTTTATGGTTGGGTTCACCATAACATGAGGAACTGAGTTGAAATTCTCAGTGTTAGGAAGCTTGAGAACCACTGATAGATCAGGGGTCACGCCAGAAGAGGGCTTCAGATCACATTACAGAGGGTTGTGAGCCGTCATATGGTTGCTGGGAGTTGAACTCAGGACCTCTGGAAGAGCAGACGGTGCTTTTAACTGCCGAACCATCCCTCCAGCCCCTGTAAAAGGAACTTTTATTCACCTGTTTCAACTGTTGTCTCAGAGGCCTACTGCCTCTGTCTGCTAACCTAGGCCTAGTCCTGGAAGCTTCTAGACTCCATACAATCTAAGCTAGGCCTAGAACATTTTCAGTCTCTGAGCTTACTGCTTAATAAGCTCACCCTTCCTTATCCTTCCTGAGCTCAAAGCTGACCTGTTCAGCTCTGCAGTTCTGGCTCAAACTCTTCTCCCAGGTCACTTATTCAATCTGGCTCTCTTTTGGCCTCTGAATTGCTCTGTTTAGCCTCAAACTAGCTCCAGCAATTTGTTTTTCTAATCTTCTGGCTCCTTGTCATTCTCTAGCTCTCTGTCTTCATCAGTGTTTTCTCTGCAACCTGTCTGTTGTCCTGGTAAAACAGCTCTCTCTCTCCCTCCCTCCCTCCCCCCTTCCTCGTTCCATTTCCCTCCTTGCTCTCTTCTCTTAGCTAGCTTCCTTTCCTCTTCTCATGAGAGTTGGGTGTATCCTTTTCTGTCAAGTCTTCTCTGCCACTCAAACATCATTTCCTTCATTGTTTGGGATTAAAGGTGTGTACCACCATGCCTGGACCTAAGCTTTTCTTTACCTGAAACTTGCTCTATACCAAGCTGACCTTGAACTCTGATCTGCTTGCCTCTGTCTCCTGGATTAAAGGTATGTGTTTTCCAGCTGGATTACACAGTCTTTAGAAGGTCTTTGAATGTGCTCTCTTGCCAGAACAGAATGTTCTGAGTTAACATTCTTCATATTTGAAGCTAGCCTGGTCTAAAGAGTGAGTTCCAGGATAGCCAGGGCTACACAGAGAAACCCTTGGAAAACCAACCAACCAAAAAAGATGAATGTATTTTTAAGTTGTATGAGTATATGTGTGTTATATATGTGACCCATATGTCTGCTTGGTGGTTGTTTGGGCCAAAGAGGGTGTCAGATCCGTGGAACTGAGGTTGTAGGTTGTGAACTGCCCGGAGGGGCTGAATGGTGCACCTCTTTCAGAGCACAGAGTGCACATAGCTGATAAGCCTCTGTTCAGCCCCTGGTGTTTGTTTTTGAGATTCTGCCTACAAGCATTTGCCACCGTTTGGTGTTTGTATGTCGTGTGGGGGACGGCCAGGAGGCATTCTACCAGCTGACCTACGTGTATAGGCCCAGAGCAATGCTTCGTATGTGTTTGTGGAGGCCTGTGTGCTCACTTGCTTGTCTGCTTGTGTTTTGTTAGTTTCTGGCGTTTTGAGACAAAGTCTCATACCATGCTAATCAGGGCAATTTTTTTCCCTCCGCCTCCCAAATACTAGGATTATACATGTAAGCCACTGTGCTTAGAACTATGTGGATGGAACTACGTAACAGTACCTAACTACTGAGTCCATGCTGGGCTTAAACCTGTGTACCCCACACCTGATATGTTTTCGTGGTTGTTTTGGATCGAACTCAGGTCCTTGGGCTTGCAAGACGAATGCTTTCCTGACTAAGCAGTCTCCCCAGCCCTGATTCCTTCTTTTCCATGTAAAAACTTTGGCAGTTCCATACATGTTTATAGTGAATTTTGGGGTTGTACAGATGGTTCGGTGATCAAGAGAATGTACTGGCTGCTCTTGCAGAGGAGTACTTGGTCAGCACCTCTGTTGGGGTTCACAACTGCTGTAGTAATGTCGGCTGCTCTGGCCTCTGCTGCAGATACCTGCACTCATGTGCATATAACATCACCTCTTACATACGGGTATACACACAATTTAAGATTAAAACAGTTTTTAAATAATGAATTTTAGCAATTTTTTTTTTTTAAGATTTGTTCATTTATTATGTATACAATGTTCTGCCTGCACGCCAGAAGAGGACACCATATCTCATTATAGATGGTTGGGGGCCACCACATGGTTGCTGGGAATTGAACTCAGGACCCCTGGAAGAACAGCCAATGCTCTTAACCTCTGAGCCATCTCTCCAGCCCAATTTTTTGTTTTTTGAGACAGGGTTTCTCTGTGTAGCTCTGGCTGTCCTAGAACTTGCTCTGTAGACTAGGCTGGCCTCAGACTCGGAGTTCTGCCTGCTTCTGTTTCTTGGGTGCTGGGATTAAAGGCGTACACTTCACCTGACTTCAATTTTAGCAATTTTCTTTCTTCATTTCCCTCCCCTCTTTTTCCGATGCCCTTCTTCTTGGCAGTCTCCTTCCTACTTTCCCAGGATCTGCCCCGTTGATTTTAGGACTTTCTGCATACTGTGGGCAGAAGGTTATCTACTGGAGTATGGACAGCTTACCAGTAGCTGCACCACTGAGGAGAGTGACCTGTTTTGTGTCTGTGTGTTAGTGTAGATGTGTCTTGAAGTCTCTTCTGTGTTTTCCATACATGATATGTAAATATTTTCTCAGTCTTTTTTTTTTTTTTTCACCTTCTTGTTAAACACTTGACACGAATTTGAGACAGTCCAACCGTCTTAGGGTTTCCTCCTCCTCCTCTTCTTGAGAGAGTTTCTTTGTGTAGTCCTGGCTGTCTGGAACTTTCCCTGTAGACCAGGCTGGCCTCAAACTCCCAAGATCTACCTGCTTCTGCCTCCCGAGTGCTGGGATTAAAGGCAAGTACCACTACTGCCCAACTTTAATTAGGGTTTCTATTGCTGTGATGAAACACCATGACCAAAGCAAGTTGGAGAAGAAATGGTTTATTGGGCTTACACTTCCGCTTCCACATCATTATTGAAGGAAGTCAGGACAGGAGCTCAAGCAGGGCAGGAACCCTGGAGGCAGGAGCCAATGCAGAGGCCATGGAGGGGTGCTGCGTACTGTCTTGCCCCCATGGCCTGTTCAGCCTGCTTCTTATAGAACCCAGGACCACCAGCCCAGGGATGGCTTCGCCCATCAGGGCTCCACAATGGGCCCTCTCCCATCAATCACTAACTAATAAAATGCTCTATAGGATTGCGTATAGCCTGATCTTATGGAGGCATTTTTGATTTGTTTTTCGAGACAGGGTTTCTCTGTGTAGCCTTGGCTGTCCTGGAACTTGCTTTGTAGGCTGGCCTTGAACTCACAGAGATCCACCTGCACCTGCCACACTTGTGCTGGGATTTCGTGTGTACTGTCACTGCCTGGCTTATGGAGGCATTTTCTTAGCTGAGGTTTCTGCTTCTCTGATTTTAGCTTATGTCAAGTTTGACATGAAACCAGCCAGCATAGGGAATCACTGGGAGTTACTGCTAGAAGGGAGGCTTTCTTGTTGACTTAGGGTCAAGGGTGGCCTGGAAAAGTCAGCACTTTGCAGTGCTGAGCCTTCTGCTGGGGCTCATGTTCCCACATCTCTTTGTAGGTGACTGTCTTGGTGCTTCAGGGCCGGCTGGATGAGGCACGACAAATGCTGTCCAAAGAAGCCGACGCCAATCCCTCTTCTGCAGGCATGTGCCGTATCCTTGGGGATCTGATGAGGACAATGCCCATTCTAAGCGTATGTGGGAGCTGCCTTGCCTGCCTGGTTGTGGGGGTAGGGATCAGGGAGCATGTCGGTCTGGGCAGCTTGGAGTCTCACAGCCCATCCCTCCCCTAGCCTGGCAACACCCAGACACTGACGGAGTTGGAGCTGAAGTGGCAGCACTGGCGTGAGGAATGTGAGAGGCACTTGCAGGACAGCGCATTTGCAGCCAGCCCCCGCCTGGAGTCTCTCTGCAAGGTGTGGGATGGGTCACGTCAGGGCTGGGGCTTCCCTTGGGACCCTGGCATCCCAGGCATCTAGGAGCTGGCTTCTCTTTGGAGAGGGCTAAGTCACTTGGCTGTGAAGGAGGGAACTTTCAGCTTCTAATTGAGACCCATGGCCTCAGATGAGTCGGAGAGTCTTCTCTGTGAGGACAGCTCAGAGAATGTCTCTCCTCAGATAATGCTGGGGGATGAAGCTACCCTGTTGGAGCAGAAGGAGCTTCTGAGCAATTGGTATCATTTCCTAGTGACGAGGCTGCTATATTCTAACCCCATAGTGAAACCCATTGACCTGCACTACTATGCTCAGGTGAGTGAATGACAGTTTGGGGGGACTTCTTGCAACAGGAAGGTTCTTTTACTTCCACCCTTTGGGAAGGCGCTCCTCTCTCCAGCACAGCAGTTCTGTGCTCCTCCACCCCACCCCCACTCCCAGTTTCTGCTTCCATCTTGGAGATTGAATGGTCCATCACCTTTCTTCAGTCTAGCCTGGACATGTTTCTGGGAGGTGAAAGCAGTCCAGAACCACTAGATAACATCTTGATGGCAGCCTTTGAGTTTGACATTCACCAAGTGATCAAGGAGTGCAGGTAGGACACTTTAATTGTTTTGGACATGGTCTCCATGTAGTGCTGTCCTGGAACTTACTATGTAGAACAGGAACCTTCAGTTCCTAGGGACTTGTTTGCTTCTGCAACACCCCCCTCCTCCACCCATGTATTGGGATTAAATGTGTGCACATCACACCTGTCTCATGTTAACTGATTTTAGGGGTGCAATTCAATGGCATTAAATACACTGCAGCCATCACCTCCATTCACTTCTAGAATGTAGTGTTCCTTGTACCTGTTTCTGCCTCCAGAGTGCTGGGCTTACAGATGTGCCACCGCGCCTGGCATGAGCCTGGGTAGTTTATGTGGAAGTTAATTTTCTCACAGTTCTAGAGGCTGGCAGCCCATGGTGGAGGCTGGGAGATGCATGTTCTTGTGAGGGTTGTGCGCTGCTTTGGTGTGGGTAGTATATTGTTGTTGGCTTTGTGAGACAGTCTCTCACAGCTTAGGCAATGAAGAAATTCACTGTGTAGCCAGGTGGGCCAGCAATGCAACCTCAGCCTTCCAAGTGTTGAGATTACAGGTTTGAATGAGAGGGGTAGAACACCCTGTCTCATGTGGTAGAAAGTGGGAGAAGGGGACATAGTTTGTTAAACTCCTTTTGTGAAATTACTGCATTTCATTTGTGAGGGAGGGGAGGAGTCCTTATCGCCTACTGTGAAGCCCTTATCTGTTAGTGTCTCTCATGGCCACACTTAGGACTACCCAGGCCTCCTGCCTATGTCCAAACCGTAATGATTTCTATTTATTTATTACATATATATCAGAAGAAGGCGCTGGATCTCATTATAGATGGTTGTGAGCCACCATGTGGTTGCTGGGAATTGAACTCAGAAGAGCGGCCAGTGCTCTTAACCTCTGAGCCATCTCTCCAGCCCCCCCATAATGGTTTCTTATGATGAGTTGGGGATTTCACTTGAGTGGGAGAGCTGCCTTGTTTATACTTGTTTCCACTTCAGATGTATTCAAAATAGCATGGCAGGAAATGATGGTGATGGCAAATATAGCCAGGCTTGGTAGCTCATGTTTATAATTCTACCACCTGGATGGCTGAGGAATAGAGAGGATCAGGAGCTCAAAGGCCAGCCTTTA
Organism: Pachyuromys duprasi; assembly: GCA_028658305.1. Taxonomy (NCBI): domain Eukaryota; kingdom Metazoa; phylum Chordata; class Mammalia; order Rodentia; family Muridae; genus Pachyuromys; species Pachyuromys duprasi. Next base: position 6,431,829 of record CM053746.1, on the reverse strand, counting down.
CTACATCAACATTTCAAGGATAGCCTGGGCTATGTGAAATCCTATCTTTTTTTTTTTTTCCTCTGTGTGCCTTGTCTGTCTTGGACTTGCTTTGTAGACCAGCCTGGCCTGGAACTCACAGCAGTCCATCTGCCTCTGCCTCCCAGAGTGCTGGGATTACAGGTGTGGGCCACCACGCCTGGCATGAGATCCTACCATTAAAAATGGAAGTAAAGAAAAAGTCTGGAAAGGGCCTGAGAGAAGATGGCTTAGCAGGTTGATACTGAACCTGAAATGTTTGATTCCTGGGACACACATGGTAGAAAGAATTGACTTCAGATTGTCCTTTGACCTCCACATGAGTGCTGTGTCTTTTGATGTGTACTTGCACACATTTGCACACACACAGAAATAAATGGTAAAATAATCTAGACGTTCGATTATTATACACTGACTGAACAGGTACTTACTTTAGAGGAGTCTTTAATTTCAATGAGTTGGGCTACCAAACTATCATGGCTGTGACTGACAGACCCCTCCCTGAGTGTGTTCCTTATTGCAATGAAACTTAAGTGAAATAGGGAGTGTCCAATAGGGAGTGTCCAACAAAATCAAAGGTAAACCTTCCTGGCTGGTGGGGTGAGTCATCCACTTGAGAAGTAGAGACAAGAGGATTAGAAGTTCAACCTTGGCCACACAGTGAATTTGATCCCTGAGTTACAATGAAACCATGCCTCAGAAAACCAAAACTTTGTGCACAAACCTTTTAGTCCTAGCACTATGGAAGCAGAGGAAAGGGGTTCTCTGTGATTTCTGGGCCAGGACAGGACTACATAGTCTCAAACAAATGGGATTTTTTTTTTTTTTTTAAGATTTATTATATATACAGTGTTCTGTCTGCATGCACACCAGAAGAGGGCACCAGATCTCATTGTAGATGGTTGTGAGCCATCTAGAATCTGGGGTTCTGATGCTTGGCACCAAGTATCTTTCCCCTCAGCCGTTTCTCTGCCTTTCCTTCTTTTTAAAGTCATGCGGTGCAGCCCCTCCCCTGACTTTCTTTTTGCCTTGGTGTCTGGATTTGCAGCATTGCCCTGAGCAATTGGTGGTTCGTAGCTCACCTCACAGACCTCTTGGATCACTGCAGACTCCTCCAGTCACACAATCTCTAGTAAGTTGCATCACCAGGCAGGTGGAGGTGGTGGGGCGGGGAGGGGTGGTGATGGGAAGCCACAGAGGAGCAGGGGGCAGGAGCTCCACAGGGGCAGGCTTGCAGTCTGTGCGGCTTGTTTGTGTTTTCTAGTTTTGGGTCTAACATGAGAGAGTTCCTCCTGCTGGAATATGCCTCAGGACTGTTTGCTCATCACAGGTAGGATATCCCCACCGTGGTGCTGAGCTTGTGCCAATGGAGCGTCCCTGTCTCCCTTGGCTGGTTCTGACGGTTCAGACGAGTGGGGATGAGGTTCAGTTGGCAGTGCTCAGAGCCGTAGGACCAGCCCATCTTGGCCTCTCATCCATCTGCCTTCTTTGCACCTTAGCCTGTGGCAGCTGGGGGTAGATTACTTCGACTACTGTCCTGAGCTGGGCCGAGTTTCCTTGGAGCTGCACATTGAGCGGATTCCTCTTAACACAGAGCAGAAAGCCTTGAAGGTGCTGAGGATTTGTGAGCAGCGGCAGATGACTGAACAAGGTGATAAAGCGCTTCCCCCAGGCTGTCCTCTGGGCTGTTAGGGCATCTCTGGGTCAAGCAGTGCTTACACTGTAACAGCTTCTGCACACTGGAAAGACAGTGTGCAGTACATGTCAAGACACAGAGCCACCATTAGGGAGGGACAGAAGAGCTTGGGTTACCCTTTAAAACCTAGAAAAATCGGGCCCTTTGCCTTTTAAAAAAGACCAGCCGCTCTCAGATCCATGTGTCAGGCCTGTGGTCAGAGCTGAGAGTACCATGTGGGTGGATGATTGCTATCAGCAAAGCCTGGACCAGCAGGGAAGGCTGGGCAGGAGCACAGCAACAGGGACAGGTTTGTATGCATCCTCCCATTCCTACTGAACAAGAAGCACTTCACATATAAACCACCTCTTGCAAGCCCATGGTGTTCAAGACCTGAAAGTAGATAAATTTTTGTGGTCTTAGGACAGAGAATGGGACTGTATGTAGAAGAAAACCAAGACTTTTTTTTTTTTTTTTTTTTTGCCACTAAAACACTCAGAAGCCAATCTAGTGGTGTAGGTACTGAAGAGAGTGAAGACAGAAGAATGAACCATGAAATTTCTGGTTCTTCTCTCTTAGCTGTATACTGAATAAATTGTAATGATGCTGTAGGAAGGCCAAGCCTGTTCCCACAGGGCTCTTCCCAGGAGGGGATTATAAAAGCCTTTGCCTTTTTGTTTCTCCTGCAAAGTTCGAAGCATCTGTAAGATCTTGGCCATGAAGGCTGTCCGCAATAATCGCCTGGGTTCAGCCCTCTCTTGGAGCATACGTGCCAAAGATGCTGCCTTTGCCACACTTGTATCTGACAGGTACAGTTTTCTGGTTGGCTGGGAGGCTGGAGCTTGAGGAGGGCCTAGGACTGCTGCTCTAACCTCTGGGCTGGGCTCTGCAGATTCCTCAGGGATTACTGTGAAAGAGGCTGCTTTTCTGACTTGGATCTCATTGACAACCTGGGGCCAGCCATGATGCTCAGTGATCGACTGACATTCCTGGGTGAGTCTCTGAGCATTCTTTCTCCTAGGTATGAGTGGACACTTGCAGAGATGGGAGAAATCTTCCTAGATTTCTCCAGTTTTGTTAATAATTCCAAACTTAGAGAAGTATAGAAATGGAATGAGGAATGACTTTTGTTTCAAGACAGGGTTTCTCTGTTGTAGCCTTGGCTGTCCTGGACTCACATTATAGACCAGGCTGGCCTCCAACTCACAGCCGATCCACCTGCCTCCCTGAGCTGCTGGGATTAAAGGTGTGCGCCACCACCACCCAGCTGAAATGACACTTTCTATATACCCTTTTCATACTTAGTTTTGTTTTGAAGACAGGGTCTCACTGTGTAGCTCTGACTGCCCTGGAAAATCCCTATGTGGACCAGGCTAGCCTCTAACACAGAAATTTTTTTGCCTTGCCCTCCCCAAGGCTGGGATTATAGGCCTGAAGTGTTTGGAATGGTTCCCATATCCTATGCCCCATCACACTTCACCAGATTTTCTCATTACTTGTGTGAGCTGGCAGTTCACTGCAGGAAGAGTGAGTTCTCCATTTCATATATACCACTAGGACTCATGGAGTATTTAATGCTTTTTTAAAGTTCTGTTTTGTGTGTGGGTATTCTGCCTGCATGTATGTCTGCACCAGGTACATACCTGATGCTTGCAGAAGCCAGAAGAGGGTCTGGGGGTCCCATGGGACTGGAGTTAGTTGATTGTGAGCTGCTATGTAAGTGTGTTGGGCATTGAATATTCATCTTCTGTAAGAGCAATTAGTAAAGAAACCATCTTTCCAGGACTTGAGCAGATCTTATAGTTTATTGCATTGCTGATAATTTCCCCAGAGCTGGTGCTCCTTAAGGACTTTTCTTTTTGAATCCTACATTTATCTGTGGACGTAAGATTGTTCTACAAACATTTCCAGGTGTATGGAGTTCAGTTTAGGGCCAGGGTGGCTTTTCTGAGTGTCAGATAAGTAGAATGTTCATGTGAACTCGCAACCCTCCTAACAGGAAAGTACCGGGAGTTCCACAGACTGTACGGGGAGAAGCGTTTTGGTGACGCTGCTTCTCTCCTGCTGTCCCTCATGACCTCTCAGATTGCACCCCGTTCTTTCTGGATGACTCTGCTCACAGATGCCCTGCCTCTTTTGGAACAAAAACAGGTAAGGCTTCATCACATCTAAGCAGAGTTTCTGTGCCTTTGGTGGTTGATTCAGTAGCCATACAGAAACTCATATATGCCTCCTCCTAAATAGTTCTGTAAATGCACGTGTATTATAAGGCCCAGGCTCCAATCCCGTGTTCATTTAAGAAAAGCTGAAATTATGCCGTCTACCACCAGTGCTCAGTCTTACTAGAGGGATGGATGTGAGACATCAGCAATCCAGGGCTCTGTAAAGCATTCTTCCCAAAGCCTTAAAAGGTCTTCCCTGAATTTGGTTCCAAGCCTAAACCAACACAGGCTCTGCCTGGGGAGCAGCTAAGTGAAACAGCCTCTTTCCCCTAGGTGATTTTTTCAGCAGAGCAGACATATGAGCTGATGCGCTGCCTGGAAGACTTGGCTTCTGGGAGGCCAAAGTGTGGTGAGCCCGATGCCCAGCGACTCCAGGTTATTTTAACTTTTGGGTTGGCGACTCCATGTTGAAGGGGGTTTAAGGATTGTCTCGGGATGTCTCTCCATTCTCCTGCGGTTGCTAAAGCATTAGCCTCTTACGAATGCATGTGCCTTTTAGTTATTAACACGTTCTGTGACACAGCAATCTTTAGAAGCAAGTGTGATGGCTCCAGTCTTCCTGTCCCTTTAGTCATCCAGCCACCCTTAGTGTACTGTTCTGTGCTGTCCTGGAACACTGCCCGTCGTGCCTCACACTGTCTGTTTTTAGGATGACGACATAGAGACCACCAAGGTGGAAATGCTGAGACTGGCCCTTGCCCGGAATCTTGCACGGGCAATTATACGAGAAGGCTCACTGGAGGGTTCCTGAAAGCAGCCAAGGACAGTTGTAACTTTGTATGGCAATGTAAATAGATTTTAAAAGAATAAATTCTCTTTTGCAAGTAGAAGACCATTCATTAACCTGACCAAGCAGTTTTTAAGCGTTGTCTCTCCTGAAGCTGACACGGAAAATTGAACAAAGTGTATTGTTTTTGAAATGGATATTGCCACACCTCACAGGCTGGCTGTGTTCAAGCAGCATGCCACACCTGGCTTATGATGACCATTCACTGATAGAGAATGGTCTTCCTCCATCTCATTAGAGAAGCCAGAGTATGGCTGGCACATGCAGGGTCATCCTGCCCAAATGGAAAGTCTGGCAGTTTTTGTTTCGGATGTCTTACCCCACTCGGCCAATGAACTGGAACAAATTCCATCTAATGTTGGTTATCTTCTTTCAAAAGGCTTCAGAAACCTATTTGGAATTCATATAAGGTGCCTTGCTGTCAGGATGAACTGTGTTCTGTATAAAGAATTCCAAGCAGGGTTAAAATAGTTTTATTTCACATGCAGCAAAACAAGGGCAGGAGGTGGTACATCCAGTACAGCTGCTGACCACTGAGTAGTGACCTCAGTAATGAGGGACACTCATAATTTGTGTTTAAGGATTAATAAAGGTATGCATTGACAGGAATCCCATAGCTATTCCAAGGCTGAAGTAACCAGTTTCTGGAAAGCTCTTGGATTTATTCCATTATCAGTGAAAAAAGATTCTTTTGACCTGTCCTAAGGAAACTGTAAAACCTGCTAGCTAAGGACAGTAGCTGGGAGGGCAGTCAGATGTCTGGACAGCACGGATGCTCTCGAGATGGAGGGGATACAGTTGTCACTTTTTTCAAAGGCAGCAGACTTCCCTGTTTTGAAAGCCTCTGGCCTGGAGCAGCTGGGTCTTGCTGAGGCACAGCACTGTTGAAGCAATAGGGTCTGGTAATTCACTTCAAACACAGCACCTCACCTCACCCTCCAGACCCAACATGTCGCAAACAGTGCTCCTCTGTAGATGGGGAAAAGTGGGTATTTTGGTGCAGCACAAAGGGACGGTTTAGTGCAGTGTGTGTGACCCTGAGACTTCCTGGGTCCAGCCATAGGTGCCACACCACATTCCATGTGGCAGGGAGAAGGGAGCGACCAACGCAGGATGCAGAGTGGCGGGAGGCGTCTTCCCTTAGGAGGCTTAAGGGGAGCACAGCAGTTTATTTCATGCCAAGCAAGAGGTAGTGAGTAGGATGGCCTATTCCCACTGCAGGAGGTATGCCTTTCCCAGAAAGCCACAGTACCTGCTTCTGAGGGGAAACACTGGCACTTCCATTTTCCTTCCTATCCCTAGTTGAGGCTATCAGGCCAAGTTCCCTGTCCTGCTGAGATGTCCATAGGACACAACCTTCTGCCAGGACAAGCACATCCCTCACTCAGCCACTTCAGGATGCTGCTGCCTGAGACGGCAAGTGAAGACCACAGTACTCCAGATTTCTCACTCTGGGCCACTGCTGCCCACTTCAGGTTTGCCTGCTAGTAAAGAAGCATGGCGCACCAATGGGAGATATAGCCTCCCAAGCCACACCTCTTCAGGGTTTAAAGATGCAGTTCTTGAGGGGACTGGAGAGGTGCTCTTTAGAGCCCTCTCCCTGATATCAAGGGATGCCAGTTAAAAAAAAAGGAAAACCTACTCCACGTCCAGAGTCCACCATCCCAAGGCAGCCGGTGAAGCCACAAGCGACTCCCCACCCACACAGTACGGCCACTTCAAGTCACACAGGTAGGTAAAACAGGTCCTTTTTGGGGCCCAGAAGAGATGATCAAAGCAGCAGCTTGGCTCCGACAGAACATCCAGGACCCTGATCCATACCAAGCTCTCAACACTGTCCAGGGTATACAGTGGCTGGACCAGCCAGAGCCTGTCTCAGGGCTGCCTGCCTTCCAAGTAGAGATGACAGCATTTGCTAGGGTCATAGGTTACCCCACTGCTCCACAGGAGGAAACTGGTCCACTTCACCCAGCTCTGTGCTCAGCTGTTCCCCCAGAGCAAAGGTCAGTTTATACCGAAGCCGCACCTTCTCCTGTAATAAGAGGGATGCAGGTGAGAGTCAAACCAGAAATTCACTCTTCCCTACCACTCCTTACTCTGTGGAGGGATAGAACTTGTCCCACTATGTCCACCTATGCTGTCCCGAATCCTGGCACGAGGGGTTACTGCTACAGGTCATGCCAAGACCAGACAGGCTCAGAGGTACTCCCTGCGGCGGTTGGACCCCAGGTGGGTACTGTGGGTTCTCTCATGCTTACCTTCATGGGATTGGCCAGCAGCATGACCTGGGTGATGGCTGCTGGCGGCTGGATGGGGCTAAACGGAGAAAGTTCTGTCCCAGAGGGCGGCTGCAACTTCACTTTCATTGACTAAAGATAAAGGTAAAAACAAAAAACCTCCTTTGAGGAGACTGTCTCTCCAGGAGACAGACACCAACTGTCATCTGTAAGCTACTGAAAAGTGGTCAACACAAGTTCAGAGATAGAGGAGACAAAGCTACCTTGGGCACTGCGGCTTGCAGCACTATGCTCTTGACTGGCAGAGGAGCTGTATTCAGCATGGACACCACCACCACAAGCACATCAGGCCGTCCTGGGGGACACTCCTTAGCAAAGTGGAAAAGGATGCGGAAGCCATTTTTATCATAGGCTGTCACAGGAAGGGCACTGCCTGCAGGAATGAATTACATGAGTGTGATGGAGAGCAGAGGCACTCCAGAGCCCCAGAGGCACTACTAAAGCCAAGTCGGATGTAGGGAGCCAGTGTGGCTGAACAGTGCTGCCCTGTGGAGTACTGGAGAGGCTCAAGGTTACACAGCTGCTGTTAGAAGCTTAGATAGGCTGGAGAGATGGCTTAAAAGCACTTGCCGTTCTTACAGAGGATCTAGGTTCCCAGAACCCACATTAGATGGCTCATAGCTGCCTGTAACTCCAGTTTCAGGTCTGACACCCTCTCTGACTGCTGTGGCATATGTCACACACATGCATACACCAAGGCACACAAACATTCTCAAGTAATAAAAACACAATCTTTAAAAAAATGTTGACAAGTAGACCCTCGGCTAAGGGCCCTCTGCATAGACAGAACCCACTGATCACATACCCTACAAATGCTATGGCTGTTGAGGCTGACCTCCTGTCTCCAGCACTTACTAGGCTTGATCGATTCCAGGGGTACATAGACATTGGCCAGGGAGAGCTCTGGGCCTTTCAGAGGGCTGCCTTGGGATTGAAAGGCTGGCGACTGGAAGAGAGGGCTTCCAGGTCCAGTGGAGAAGGGCAGGAGAGGCCTGGCTGGGGCAGAGGTGGGAAGCAATGGGGAGGCAGTGGCCCCAGAGGAGAAGCAAGAAACAGGTTTCACCAAGCCTGAAGTCCTGGAGAGAAGGGAGGAGGACAGAAGGCAAATCAGAGACCAGGCTAGAACTGCTGGGCAACCCCTCAACCAAGGCCAGTTCCTAGCTACCCAAGGCCACCAGCTTCTGGCTTGATTAATGGGACCAAAACGGATCCCCCCTCCCCATCGCCTCCCTTCGGTCCTAACACTCCACCCTTAGCCACCCTCTCTTCTTCCAGCCATTACACTTTGGCCTCTTCCAGAAGCTGATCAAGGGCATCTAGGTGGTGCGAGGTGCTGTCACCAAGTGCTGAGCTGTGGTATTCTGGGGCTGCAGGCTCAGCCTTTGGAACCGTGACTGAGGCAGGTCCAGAAGAGAACATGAAGGAACCTGGGCTGGGAGCTGGTGCACTGGCTGGGACCACAGGAGCTGGGAAGGGAGCAGGCAGTGGAGCTTGGGACATACTTGAGGTAGAAACTGGGGGAGGAAGCAGGGATCCATCTGAGGGGCAGCAGGCCGCAGGCACTGGCCTGGGGCTGAAAAAGTCCAGATCTGATGATGGTTCATTCTGCACAACAGAAACATCAGGTAAGCAAAACCTAGGAGGGGCTACAGAAAGGGAGTTAATCACCCACCAGGCCCTTCTGAGATGCCCAGACCCACCTCAGAACTACGACCCACAAAACAACCCTTGGAGGCAGCATGTCCCAGCTACAGTAGCTTATACTCTAGAAAGTACAAGAAGCTTTGGCTCTAGCAAAGTGCAGCCAGGCACAGTCTAAGAAGGAATGGTCCTTGGGCTCTTTGGTAATGTGGCCATTACTGTGTCTCTACCTGGAACAGGTGCCACTGACTATTTCCAGTCGACTCTTTGGGAGCGGTGGGGGCTGGGTCAGTCAGGCCTAAGAATAGAAAAGAAAATTCAATGAGAGGTGGCCATGGGCTGAGGCAGCATCCTTGCGCCTCCCCTCAAAATGGTCATTTGACAAGACAAGAGACATACTTGATGAATGGGTAAGAAAAAAGTGTTCCCCTACAGCTAGTTTGGGAAAGTAAATACACTTCCACCCAGTCACACGCATGACTGAAAGGCCACCCAGAAACAGAGGAGCTGAGTTGTGCCAAAGCCCATCATATTTGCCTTAAAATCCACAGCAAGGTGGCCCTGGTGGCCTCTAGTCAATGAGCTTTACTGCTAACTCATACTAGAGCCCATAGGTCCGGGACACATGCCTTCCTTCCTCTAATGCCATGCTTGCACGTACCCAAGCAGAGCAGCTCCTCATCTAGCAAGGACAGGGCATTGTTCATGTTGTCAGGCCCCAGGGGAGCCTCAGCCTGGCTGGATGAACGGCTTCGTGGAGCTCCGGCGGTCTGGGGTGGTGGAGGGAGGATAGGAATGCCTGAGGTGGGTGGAGGAGGTGCTGGGGCCAACACTGAGGATGAGCTGCTGGGGGTGTCCAATTCAGCAAGGTCGATGAGGGTGCCTTGGTTACTGCAGTGATCGTTGCCTGGATGGGTCAACGGAGAGGATCAAGAACATTAAGGGTGAATCTAGTGTCTGTGCAGCGGGAGGCAGGACCTGGGCACAGCCACTAAGGCTCTAGCTTCTGGCCCGACTCAGTGGCATTTCTCCAGTGAAAATGAAGATCAGATAGGCAGCAAAATCTCCATGCATACCCACTGGCCTCTGGGAAGTGAAGGATCACTTGAAATGCTTAGAATTCCTTCAGGCCCTGAGAGTTGCCACTTGTGGCTGGTCTGGAAGGTCCCAGATGGGGAATCAAGAGTATTTACCTTCAGAGTCAGGCATGGTTGAGGTGGTCACCTCACCGTTGATGATCTGCCCTTCAATAATTGCTTTATAAGAGTTGATGACCCGGGAGAGGTTGTCACTGGCCTGCAGGATGTCCCCTAGAACAAAAGAGATTCTTCACTGTGTGGGCTGTGATAACTCTCACACAAATCCAAGTTTTTGACTCATCCTTGCCAGTCACTCCTTTATACTCACCCAAACTGTTGTCATTGTCTTCAGTCTCACTGGCTAGTTTAAATAAAGTACGTCTCTTGTTCTCACAACGATCAAAGAGCTCCTGAGAAAGACCCAGACATAAAAATCACAACTACAGAGGTTCTCAGAAGTCACCTGATTCAATGCTTATGCTCAGAAAATGGTGGGATGCCCCAACAGACCACAAACAATTCCTGGCAGCGCTGAGAGCAATGCAGGCTTTGTGCTGCCATCATCCACCAACAACCTTGCCCAACTCATCTGAATCGAAAGTCACTCAGATAATAGTTAAGGGTGTCCCAGTCAGCTGATTCTGTGGGCGGTGCTCTTGTGGTGGGGGAAGCCTGCATGGGTCTGACCCACATCCTCTGCAGCTATGTTATGGTTATGGTGTTCTTGTGAGATTCCTAACAGTGGAGGTAGGGGTTGTCTGACTCTTTTGCCTTTGGAACCCTTTTCCTCCCATTGGGTTGCCTCATCCAGCCTTGAAGTGAGAATATGTGCCTGGTCTTACTGTAGCTTGTTATGCCATATCTGATTGATGTACCTGTTCTTTTCAGTGAGGAGGTGAAGGTTGGATCTGGGGGAAAGGGAGGGTAGAGAGAAGAGACTGGAGGAGAAAGGAAATTGTAGTAAGGATGTAATACATGAGAAGAATAAATAACAATAATTACAATAACAAGAATAAAAAGAAGATGTGTTTCTGAGAAGCCACAGTCTCCCACCCAGGTCTCCCCAAGGCTTAACGGCAGAGAGTAGAAGTGAACACCAGGACATCATCTCTGGAGTCACAGGCAGTGCTTGCACCAGAGGTGTTAGCTATAGAACAAAGCTGTGGCCACACTTGGTGACACACGCCTTTAATCCCAGCGCTCAGGGAGGCAGAGGCCAGGCTGGTCTATAGAGTGAGTTCCAGGACAGTCAAGGCTACACAGAAACACTGCCTTGAAAAACCAGTCCAACCAACCAACCAACCAACCAACCAACGAATGTACTTGTCTTTACTCCCTCCTGCAGCATTTGTACATGGGTGTCAGCTGTGTAAAATAAAGACTGCTCCTCACCCCCCTGCTGCCATGAACAAGCCCACCAAAAGCAAGCATGTCCTCACCTGGACAGGTTCCCACTTTGGGCACAGCAATATGAGCAGCGAGCTCAGCTCACTGCAGCTCACCTTCATGAGTTCTTTGTCAGCCTCCGAGGAGTACTCCTGACTGTAGTGAAGCAGCATCTCATGGAGCAGCTTCACGTTGTTGTTAACCTCCTCCAGTGTGTGCAGGCGCTTGGTGACCTTCTGGATGCGTGCCTCATCCTGCCTCAGCCAAGGGGGTGCAGGAAAAGCAAGTTCACCTGGCTCATCTTTAACAACCAAACAGGTCTCATTCCTTACCCAACAGCACAAGGGCAGGGGCCACGCCCAGACCTCGGCCTAGCATGTCGTCTCCTAGGACTAAGATTAAGCCCAAGATGCTTTACAGTGATACCCCTCATCCCCACTACCCCTACCCCCACCCCTCTCCTGCTCTCTCCATGGGCAATCCAAGGCTCCTCCTACACTCACTCCAGTTCAGAGTTGGTGCAGGGTGAAGAAGGGAGGCCTAAGATCACTGGGGAAGGACTTCTGCTCTGTGATCACATGTAGCCCCACGCCCAGAGGACCAGGACCCACTCACTTCCTTCACCATGGACTTGATGAGTTTGTTGGCTTCTTGCAGGTCTTCTGGGTTCTTGCTTTTCAGTAGCTTGGCTAAAAGCTGGAAAAGGTATGTAAAGTGAGGACAGGCAGCATGTGCCCATCCACACTGTGCAGACCAGAAGAGATGGTAAGACCAAACAAGACCCCATTTCACGTTTGATAGGGTGGCCCATGCCTACAGTACCACCACTCAGGAGATTGAGGCAGGAAGATATCGAGTTCAAGGTCAGCCTAGGCTACAGTGAGATACTGCCTCAAAAAAATCAAAAACAAAAGGGTACCCCCCCCACACACACACACTCACATGCACTCACCCCGCCATTGGCACCACTCATCTAAACAACTCCTGGTCCAAGATTTGCACTTTACCTTGGATTTCTCCTCATCATCAAAAACAGGGTTTTTGGGACGAGGTGGGGGAGAGGGGATCAGCGTTCTATCCATGGGAATAGGAGGGTCCGACTGCACTATGCCTGAGAGGAGACACAAATGGCAGAGCATGTGCTCAGCAATGGTCACCTTGTCTTTCACACACCAACAGCCAAATCCCTATAATGAGCATGAAGAGCAGGCTACTTTCACCTCAACTTACTAAAACACTGAGCCCTTCTATTCTATAGGAAGAGACCCTGCTAGGACCCTGGAGACCCCCAGCATTCTTTGCCTTCACCGGCATCCACTGCCCCTGGAGTTAACAGAGAAATAAACACATACCTTGTCTCTTCAACATATGGTAGGCATCTTTGATCTTTGCTTCTTCCGGCAAGGCCAGCGTCCAGCTAAAAAGCAACTCGATGACCTTAGTCTTCACCTTTTCAGACACCCTGTCTCCCAAGTACTAGAAGGTAAAATGAAGTAAGAGTCTAATATCTGAGTCACCAGAAAGAATGACTTTCTTCACACCGTGCTTCCTCATTCCAGTTCACAAGCCCTATTCAAACAAACCCAGCCAACCCAACTGTTCAGTGTGTGATGGAGCAGGAGAGGGGAGAGACAGGGAGGGCCTGCAGTCAGAACAGGCCAAGACCTTATCCCTGTGCTTCCATGCAAAAGCTGCCTGAGACATAAAAAAAAAAAAAAGAATGAGGGGCTGGAGAGATGGCTCAGAGGTTAAGAGCACTGGCTGCTCTTCCAAAGGTCTTGAGTTATTCCTAGCAACTACATGATGGCTCACAACCATCTAGAATGAGATCGGATGCCCTCTTCTGGTGTGCATGCAGATAGAACACTGTGTACATAATAAACAAGTAAATCTTAAAAGAGAACGTCATGAAGATTTATTTTTATTTATGTATATGAGTGTTCACCATATATATGTGGGTGCCTGTAGAGGCCAGAGTTCAGAAGCTAAAATTACAAGCAGTCATGGGTGCTAAGATCTGGACACGGGTCCTTCGGGACTGTAGCAAGTGCTCTTAACCACCAAGCCATGTCTCCAGCCCCATAACCACATTCTCTTGGACTTTCTGAGAATGCCACCAGCATGAAAAATGAGTCCGTCTGTCTAGAGCTATTCGACAGACTCTGGCCATCAGAGCAAATAAGCAAAACTCTGCAGCTGATGTATGCTAGGAGCATAGAATCCTAGCTGCCTACACTCTCCCTGGACACACACAGCCACCTTTAGGTTGGGAGTCCATCGGCAGGCTGCTCAGCCCTCAGCCTGATCAGTCATTGGTACCCTGAAGAACCAGCTTTGCAAGAACAGCACAGAGAGAGAGGGGGCCATCTCTGTGGAGATGCTAACTGAGCAGAAAAACCAGTATGAAAGATGGGAAGGGAACAGAAGAAATTGCTACCAACTGACCTTTGGAGAGACGACTTTAATCAATTCATTCAGAAACCGGAACTTCCCCACTTCATTATGAAATCTCCTCCCACAGTTCTTCATACATGCCTCCAGCACCTGCAGCCACAGAGACGCAGTCCCAGATGGAGGCTATGGCACCGCTCATCCAAACAACTCCAGGGCCTTGTTTTGAGACAGTGACTCTCACTGGCCTGGGACTCAATAATTACACTAGGCTAGCTGGCCAATGAGACCCAGGGATCTGCCTTTCTTTGCCACCCAATTCTAGGGATTACAGTCAGGTCCTGACACTTGCATAGCACTTTACCAACTGAGTTGTCAGCTTAGTCTCTTGGTTTCCATCTCTACTCTTCTGTTTGAAGCAGGCTGGTTTGGAACTCACTGAAATCTGCCTGCCATGTCTACTGAGTGTTGGGATTAAAAGCATACCCAATGGTTTTCTTTAATACACACATACATAAGTGAATAATTTCATGTATATAGGTGTTTGTCTACCTGAGATCTGTGTACAACATGTGTACAGTGCTGGAGGAGGCCAAAGAGCATGGGATGCCCTGAAACCCAAGTTAAAGATGGTTGTGAGCTTCCACATGGTTCTCCACGTGAGTCCTGGGAACTGAACCCAGGTCCTCTGAAAGAATGGCCAGTGCTCTAACCACAGAGACATCCTCCCCAGCTCCTAGTGGCTTCTTTCTTTAAAGCTAGGATTCTCAACTGCAGTTGGTGGATACTTTAGACTGGTCACTCTTTGGGACCGTCCTGTGCATTCAGGACATTTAGCTAGACCACTGACTACTACTTTCTAGGTGCCACTCTCACACCAGCCCTAACAACAAAAGTATCTCAGGCGTTACTAAATGTCTCCTGGAGACCAAAGTTGCCCTGCAAACCAGCCACGATGGCACATGCCTGTAGTATTAACACTTTTAGAGATAAAGGAAATTGAGACACACAAGAAAATACCCAAATCAAACAAATAAACAAACAAAAGCTTGGTTGCCTATTGGTATAATGTTCTGTGGAATGTATACAATTTACCCTTGTTCATTCAAATGCTGATTTCTCTATCCCATTATCCGGTTTCAATCCAGACATTGCATTGTGATATTTACTCTACGCATCACCCGTCTCAAGTTTGTGTAAACATGCTGTCATTTTTTCTCTGTATTTTCTTTTTTTTTTCTTTTCCAGTGTTGAAGACCGAATCTAGGGCCTTGCACTTTAGCAAGCGCTCTACCACTGAGCTAAATCCTCAACCCCTTCTCTGTATTTTCAATTAAACAGCTAGCCAATGCTGTGCAATGGAGAATAAAGTGGGACATCCTGGTCCTGAGGGGAGAAGGAAGCGAGAGAGTCAGAGAGCAGAGATTGGGCAGGACAGGACTTGGAACCACGTGGAGAGATATGACTATGAGCAAGTATAATGTTGAAAAATCTGAATGGGAGGAAGCTATGCAGGCTTGGAGGTTTAGGATGGAGTAATCATTGCCTAGCATTGTGCTCTAGGTTAACTAAATACATCCTAGTTTCTGTGTGGTGATTTGGGTATACAGCTGGTTTAGGAATAACCGCTGTTTAACTAAAAGATAAATCAATAATAAATATTAATATCAACAACAGTTGCCCTTAAAAAATCACCATTTTAAAGGTCTTGGCTCAGGGCTGGAGAGATGGCTCAGAGATTAAGAGCACTGGCTGCTCTTTCAGAGGTCCTGAGTTCAATTAGCAGCAACCACAGGTGGTTCACAACCATCTAGAATGAGATCTGGTGCCCTCTTCTGGTATGCAGGTGTACATGCAGACAGAACATTGTATACATGATAAACTTTTTAAAAAACACAACAGCAACAAATACTAAATAAAATAAAGGTCTTGGCTCCACAGTGAAAGAGCAGTGTACCCGGGCCTCTAAGCACCACCGCTCTTCTGTGTCTCCAGGATCCAAAGGAGGGCTTGCGCAGAAAGAACCCCACAGTCCTCTAAACCTGGCTGCTGGGGGGGGGGGGGGGAAGAGCAAGGAAGCACTTGAAAGTTCCTCTCACTGAACAAATAGTGAGCTCTGCCGTTGTGACTGTGGCTATCAACATGACCCTCACTAGAAAAGGCAGTAGTTTCAGCTATAGAGACTGTATTTACCGCACCTTTCTTTAGCTGGCTGGCTTTTTTTGTTGTTGCTTTGTTCTTTTGTGTTTTGTTTTTGTTTGTTTTTTTTGAGAAAGTTTCTCCGTGTGGCCCTGGCTGTCCTAGAACTTGCTCTGTAGACCAGGCTGGCCTCACAGAGCTCTGCCTGCCCCTGCCTGTGAGTCACTGACTCTTCAGTGTCGTCTGAGCTCTGCGCTGCGCTGAAGGCCCTGCCTCCAGGGTTCCTCCATCATCTGTGCAGCCTCTATGCTAGGTCTAGAGGCATGAATACTTGTGGGCTAGCATGACTAGACTTATGGACTTGCGTGACTAGAACTGACGTGTTCTAGATATGGCAACCTATATCAGGGACTTCACTGGACTTTGGGCATGAACGTTCCACTGATAGCCTGTGTGTGTGAGGAAAGAACTGAGCAAGTGAGCATCCACTGCATTCACTGACAGTAAAGACCTACCGTGAGGGCCTGTACTGCCTCCCATTCCTGCGGAGACTGGATCTTGTGGGCTAGGAGTCGGACAGCAATCTGGGGCCTGGTGGACAATCACACTACAGTCAGTCTACAGACGGAGGACCATCTGGCCAGCCTTCTTTGGCCATGTTTTGGTCCTTCCTCCCTCCCTCCCCTCCCCTCTCTGGGACTCACCCTTCAAGCTCTTTGTTGATCTGATCACAGAAGCCAATGATATATTCCCAATCTTCCTGGCGGTTGGAAGGGTTGGTAGCTTTATCTTGGAACAAAGCACAGAGGACAACTGTTAGAAAAGCAACTCATAACACAAGATTATCTTCACAAAATTTTTATTTTTATTTTTTGAGACAGGGTTTCTCTGTGTAGCCTTGGCTGTCCTGGACTCGTAGACCAAGCTGGCCTCAAACTCACAGAGATCTGCCTGCCTCTGCCTCCCTGAGTACCCAGATTACAGTCTTGTGCCACCTTGTCCAGTTATCTTCACAATTTTTAAACACCAAAAGTTTGCTTCTAAATTTGTTTCATAAGGATACCTCCACAGTTCAGCCAGACAACAAATATAATTTGCTCCTGCTTTTTGCCCAATATTTTTGGAAATTGCAGTAAAAAAAAAAAAAAAAAAGGGAAGAAACTTCGCAGAGCTCAGAGCAGAGCAGATTGGGATCCAAAGGACACACACACAAAGGACATGAATGAGCACAGTTCTGACACCTTCACAAAACGTGAACATCTCACTATACAGCTCCCGCTGACAAACTGGGCTGGGTGCTCAGCAGGAGCAATGACCAGCAAGTGTCTCCTGAGAAGCTGAAGACAGGCTCAATTAGTTCAAAATTAAGTAAAAAATGAGTAATTTTTTCACAAAGATTTTCAAGACCTAATCTTTCTTAATTCTTCAAAGACTTCTGAAACTGCATTGGACCCACTACAAATGCATTCGGCTCCAATGAAGCATCTACCAATCTGCGGAGCCTCCCCCTGCATAGACAGAACTCTGACTCACACACTCAGGGTTTAATGGCCTTCAACAAATGATCAAGTGCGGACAAATGTGAGAGCGTCCTGAGGGCCGTGGGCGGTCTAGAACTGAAGTACTAAACACAAAGCCCAGGAACACTAGGTCTGGCCCTCTACCCGCTACTCTGGCACCTGTGCAGAAGGATGGCCCAGCTGAGGGTGGGGAAATGGGTTTTGGTCTCTAATGTAAATCCAAATTCCTGTTCAGGGCTTCAGGCTCAGACAAAGAGAAGCCTGAGCTGTGATTTACATCTACCAAACAGCCTCAACCTTCTGAAGTGACAGACTTTCTAACATTACATGAGCTAATCTCCCGAATTTCTGGATTTTGGTTCTACATGTGGTTGTTTTCTTTTTTACATTTACTTATTTGAGGGTCCAGTGGGGCTCAAGTGCCGTGAATGTGGGAGTCAGTGGATAACCTAAAAGGAATTCCTTTTGTCATGTGAGTTCTAAGAAATCTAGACTTGGTGGAAAGCGTCTTTCTGGGTTGAGCCCACTCACCTCCAGCCCCTCTTAGATCCTCAGACAATAGCCCGGGCTGGTCTTAAACACACAATGATCCTGCAATCTTAGCATCTCAAGCACTAAAAATTATAGGCACGCATCAGCACACCAAGCTCTGTTTTCTTAATTTTAAAAATCACCATTTGGCTAAGCAGTGTAGTTTTTAATCCCTGTGCTCTGGAGGCAGAGGCAGGTGGATGTCTGTGAGTTCGAGGCCAGCTTGGTCTACAAAGCAAATCCATGACAGCCAAGGTTACACAGAAAAACCTTGTCTCCAAAAACCAAAAAACAAAAAGAAACCAAACAAACATCAAACAAACAAAAAACAGCCTGTAATTTCAACAACTTGGGAAGTTTAAGGAGAATTTCAAGTACACGGCCCACTTGTCTCAAAGTAAAAAGTGAAGAGCTGAGAGGGCCTGCCTGGCACACAGGAGGTCCTAGCTTCAATTCCCAGTAACACCCACAAGTTTATTAACTTGTTTTTTCTTTACATAAATTTTTATTTTTTATATTAATTATAGTTTATTTACTTTGTATAGTTTGTTAACTTGTATTTAGAGGAAAAGAAATGTGGCCAGGGTTCTTTGTTTTGAGACAGAGTCTTGTGCAGCCCAAGCTAGACTCAAGCTCACTATGTAGCCAAGGATGCTCCTGACTCTGTCTCTTAAGTGCTAAATTACAGATATGCGCCATCGAAGTGGCTGTTCTCAATTCTGAAAGGTAACTAGCAAGACCTTCCAGATGACAAGGACAAAGAGTGGGGACGGAGCTGAAGAGCGATGGCGAGAGAAGCGGGGATGGCTGAGTGAGACAGAGGCAGGTGAGTACATCAGTTCAAAGCCAGCCTGGGACAGCCAAGGCTACACAGAGAAGCCCTGTTTTGAAAAAGAAACAAAACAAAACAAAAACCCAAAATTAACAGCAACAAAAAAAAGAGAGATTCTTTTATCCTTTTATTTGTTAAATGGTTGGCCTCAGGGAGGCAGAGGCAGGCAGATTACTGTGAGTTCGAGGACAGCCTGGTCTATAACATGAGTCTAGCATGGCCAAGGCCACAGAGAAACCCTGTCTCATAAAAACAAAAAAAGAAAAGAAATGGTTGGTGATCCGACACCAATCACCAGACAATGACTAGCCATCACCAGGGTCTCCCTGCCAGGTACGGATTCTTCTCAGGTGTCAGCTTGGCTTTGCTGTCCTAACCCTATCATTTGAGATGCTGCAAGTCTTCGCACGACAACA
The DNA here is from genome assembly GCA_028658305.1 of Pachyuromys duprasi. Taxonomy (NCBI): domain Eukaryota; kingdom Metazoa; phylum Chordata; class Mammalia; order Rodentia; family Muridae; genus Pachyuromys; species Pachyuromys duprasi. The sequence goes on along the minus strand of CM053746.1, from coordinate 6,412,895 downwards.
AGAAGCTAGATCCATGCCCAATGTTTCTATCTTTAAGCTTCACAAAACTTGCACTGTGGACCAAGGGAATGCCATCTTCCAAACAGTATCACAGGACTCTTTCCGCAAAGCAATAGAGTCTACAAAGGAAACCTTCTTCCTATGCCTGTTTGGCTTCTTATCGCACTGCTGCCTCCCAGAGCACTCCACCTGCTTTTCACTTGTGTGTGCAGGAACACTGCCTCACAGGCACAAAATGCCCTGAGCAACATGGTGCCACTTTCCAGTGTCTACAGCTCACATGACACACCATTACCCGCCGCAGCTCCCACTACTGAGGTGGTGCTAGGTGACTCTAGCTCTCCAAGTGCCCACCACTTCCACCCACTCCGTATTCTCCCTCATCTAGCACAGGCAACAATGGAGTTCTCTCCTGCAAAGCTGGCCTTGAACCACCTATTTGGGTCCTGCTCTGACTCATGGTTTTCTATTTTGGGTCTCTGGTAAAAGCCTCAATCTCTGCTGCTTCCATCCCTCCAGATTTCCTGCTCTCCTTTTCAACGTAAGCACCGCTAACCTCGACTCCCACAGGATATCTTACTATAGGAATGAAAATAACCAGCCTTGACTACCACATGTGGCTTGGTCCTCTCTGAGGAAGCCAAGTTGCACACAGCAATGACATAAAAAAAGGCACTGAAGGAGCTACAGACAAAGCACAAAATACAGACAAGCCTTGCAGAAGTTGTTTCTGTGTGAGCATGTGAGAAAGAAATCAGCACAGTGTGTAATTTTGTTACTTTAATACAAAAATAGGACGGAGAACCTATCACTTCCCCTTACTGACTTCCCTATTTCTATACACAGTGCCACTATTCAAAAGTGCCCCAGTATCCACACTCAGGCACCCAGGTCTAAAACCCTGTATTTGTTGTTGTTGTTGTTGCTTGTTTGTTTTGTTTTTTTCAAGACAGTGTTTCTCTGCATAGCCTTGGCTGTCCTGGACTCACTTTGTAGACCAGGCTGGCCTCCAACTCAGAGATCCTCCTGCCTCTGCCTCCGAGTGCTAGGATTACAGGCATGTGCCACCTCACCCTGCTGAAACTCTGTTGATTCCTTCCCTTTCCTTACCCATTCCTGACAGTTTTGGAGTTGCTTCCTCCCCACGCTCCTTTTAAAATTTTTATCACATTTTTATTTACTGTATATGTGGGAAGGAGGTGGGAGGGGCTATGTGTGGCATGTCACAAGTGTGAAGGTCAAATGACAACTTGTGGAAGTTGGTTCTCTTTCCACTATGTGGTTGCCCAGGATCAAACTCAGGTTCTAAGACAAGTGCCCTTACCTACTGACCCATCTCATGGCCTCTGGAGTCATGTTCCTAATCAATGTTTTCTTAAATCTTTCTCATTCCTAGCCCATCTAACTCACTGGACCCTTCTTCTCTTACATTGCGTCACACAAGACATCTGACTTGGGGCACATGGCTGCCACAGCACACATGGGGAGGTCAGAGGACAACTTTATAGACTTGGTTCTCCAACCCACACTTGTATGGTTGTAGCACAGGAACCATCCGCATTCACTGAGCCATCGTACCTACGCTGTTTTTTGTTTTTGTTTTTTAAATGGTCTCACTCTGTGGCCTTACTGGCATTAATTCTCCATGTATCCCAGCTGGAATTTGGGGAGAGCCTCCTGCCTGACCCAGAAAACAGATGTCAGCCACCAGACTTGGCTTGTTGTCATTATTCTAAGTAAAGCCCTACCATCAATCCTCATAACAGGATGGTTTCACCAGGTATAAGAGGAATGGGAGTCTTCTAGGTGTCAATATTTAAAACACTGCAGGCAGGAATTTCCAACGTTATTGTTAATTTCCAATGTCTCGGAATGTGGCCCTAATTTTCAGCTTACCTCCCCCTATACTCCTATAGTTGTTAACTGATATGCTCTATATGTCACCACCCAGCATTATTGTAGCTGTTTCACATTTAAGGCCTAGCTTGATGCTGTCTTCTCATTCTGTCTTAGGTCATTCTCCACTTCACCTTCTCTGATTACCTAAAGAAACCTGCATTTTAGTATTTATGGCTCCCAGGTAGAAAAATCTTCAACACTTCAATTTCTATCTATTCTCACATCACATATATTGAACTGAAGGCAAAGACTGCTTGATTTTCCGGGCCTTTCTGCTTTACTTCTGTTTTTGTAAGGCTAGCACGGAACCCAGTGTTTAAACTGATTAAACTTCATTATTCTTGTGTTCACTTTGGCAGCACATACACTAAAACTGGAATGATACAAAAAAGATTAGCATGGTCCCTTAGGAAGGATGATTTGCAAATTTGTGAAATGTTCCTTGCCCATCCCATTCCCTTTTTGAGGCAGGGTTTCACTGTGTAGCCCTGACTGTTCTGCAACTCACTCTATAGACCAGACTAGCCTTGAACTCAAGAGATCCACTTGTCTCTATCTTCTGAGTGCTGGAATTAAAGACATTCACCACTATGACCAGCTAATATAAACTTCTCACAATAGTTCACATAGCAGTGGCTTCCCAAACACTAGCTGTATGTGCCAAGCACAACCTGAGAGACGGCTGAAGTCATCAAGAGATGGTTTGTGAGGAAAAAGAATCTGAGATGGGCTTGAAACATGTAATGAACAAAGGGGAGTAGAGCTTCAGTGTTATTAAGAACAATGTGTGCTGGTGGAAAAAGTATCAGAAGGCTACCAAGAAAAAGGGAACAACTAGAGACAGACTAGATAGATGGGAGAAGGTTTGCCATCCCTGGAATGGTAAATCTGTAACTGCTCTCCTGGGAGCAGCATGAGGAGTGGACCAAGGAGAGGCTACTGCAGTAATTCAGGCAAACCAAGGATGGCACTGACTTGTTCACATTGGTACAAGTCTCACCATTCAGTCAGAACTGAAAAAGGTGCACATCTGAAATTGCAGCAGTTGGGAGATAGATGAGGAAGATCAGGAGTTCAAGGTCAGTCTCAGCTTCATAGCAAGTCTGAAGCCAGCCTGGGCTTCCTGAGACCCTGTCTCACAAAAAGAAATAAATCAACCCTACTAAGTACAGCTTAAGTCATTTAAACTATTCCAATTTTCCTACCACCATCTGTGCAGTGAACCAATTCTACTCTGGCTATTAACCAGCTGCACAGTAATGTCTTCTTGGAATTGTGGCAACAGAACCTATTTTGCAAGGTGGGATACTTGGTCTACAATTTTATTTACTTTCAGCTCTCAAGAATGGGATGGGGGGGGGCAGGAAAGATGACTCAGCGATTAAGAGCAACTGGCTGCTCTTCCAGAGGACCTGTGTTCAATTCCCAGCACCAACATGGCAGCTCACAACTGTCTGTAACTTCAATTCCAGGAGATATAACACCCTCATACAAACATACATGCAGTCAAAACACCAACACACACAAAAAGAATCCAGGATAGCCAAGGCTATACAGAAAAACCTTATCTCCAAAAAACAAAGCAAACAAAAAGAATGGGATCGGGAAGTCAGGTGTGGTGGCCCACACTTTTAATCCTAGTACTCAGGAAGCAGAGGCAGGAGGATCTCTGTGAACTCGAGGTCAGCCTGGTCCACACAGAGTTTCAGGACAGCTGGATGCTCTACAGCTGGAACTCTAAGCAGGGTTTTCACTTTGGGAGACAGGGTCTCACTGTTTGCCTCATTTTGCATTGAACTCACTTGCAGACCATGCAGGCCCTGCCTCATCACCCAGAACAGTTGGGACTAGTGACTGCAGTGGGCTCCCGGGGAAATGATTTTAAGCAATGTCTGGAACCCAGTACTATGCACTCCTCAGAGAACTGTTCCATATAGGGAGATGGCTCTGTGGCTCGCCTACAAAGAGCAGACTTTGCACCCGTCATCTTAATTTTCTTCTCTTTGGGGATGTTGTAGCTCCCCTTAAAGCCTAATTTCAATCTCCTGAAGAGTATTTCTTAAGGAAGACCACAGGCAACTGGAAGGCAACGGTCAAGACATCCAAGAGGCTGGAGACTGTCCTCAATTGAAGATCTCCACACAAGGCTCTATGTAGGCATCTTATTTAATTTCTGTCTCCATATAAGGGGCTACCCCTTAGTAAAGTTAACTTACTAACCCTCAGTAAGGTGTAAGTAACTAGCCTTGTTAATCCTTACTAAGCACAGAAACTGCCTGCTACTGTTAACCCTTATTCCTTCACAGCAATGTAAATTAGTAATGATAACACATGCTACGGCAACAACTACACCCTGCTCTTTGTTTCACGCAAAAGCGGGTTATCTAGCTGTGTGTGTCCCTTCAATACATATTCAGCAAGCCATGTAGTACTCTGTTCCCTGTAGTCCAATTTAGAAAATAATTCTCACTTCAAGCATCCTCACTGAGAAAAGCGGGCACATCGCGTCCATGGTCACTATCTAGAAGCTACCAGCTATGTGTGTACGGGTGGCAACACTCAACACTCCCAGAGGGACCAGTCCAAATCCAGAGCTTTCCCATTCTTGGGGCTTTAGGGCATCAGGTCCCATAGCACAGGCTGCGGGGCAATCCCACCTCAACCTCCCCAGCGCGCCTGCCTGTCAGCCCGAAGAACTCGTCTGTCACTTCCCCGGGCCTGTTGGACCTCAAGCTGCAGGTGTCGTCCGCGGGAGCTTGGGGACGCGCAGCAGGGAAGGGGCCCTCCTCGCGAAGGGGTGTGAACGCGGGACGCTCGCGGCGAGGCGACGTCGGGCGCCGCCTGCCACACGCCGCTGCCGCCGCCTGTGCCGAAGTGAGGGAGAAGGGCGGCCCGCGGTGGAAGGTAGGGTAGAAGTGATTCCGGATACTCACTCAGCCAGGACTCCAGGCTCTCCCCTTCCGCCTCCGCCATATTGCAGCCTCCCGGTCCGGCCCAGGGCCCTCAAACCTCGCGAGGTTCTGCGCGAGACGGGCGGGGGCGGGGCCTGTACGGGGGCCTGACAGCAGCTGTCAACAGGCGCGCCAGACTGTGTAGGATACCGAGAGGACGAGCATGTTCTCTTGCTTCTTCCTCGGAGGGAAACACTAACGTAAAACCCACTCTTTTGTGAACTGTACAGTTTTTCACTTGTATCCTGAAACTCACTCAGGCGCGCTGTGGGCAGCCCTCTGAGGTCCTTGTAGCCGGCCAAGATGGCTGCCCCCGCACTGCACGCAGCGTGTTGGTGGTCGGGGCCGGTTCTGGGAGTGAGGCGAGCTGTCTGGAACCTTCCAGGGTGAGAAGGCAACTGGTAGCGGGGAGCTCCGCTCGGGACTTCACGGGAGCACCTGGGGAAAGTAGAGGAGCCACAGACAAGCCGCGCTGAGTCCTGGAGCGGGAGAGCACATACTCGGGGCCAGTTTGAGGGCTTGGTAGCTTGTCCCTTGCTTGACAGGTTGGGCTGATGTAGACTGATTCTATCCCGAGATCTCAGAACTAGAATTGCCTAGGCGATTGGAGGAGAGCTGATTCAGTAGCGTTTGCAAAGGAACACGTTTTAGTAGCCAATGTCGGAGAGGGCTTCTTACCTTTTGGGACAAGAGTCACAACTGCTGCTGGTCAGTTTTAGCTTGCGGTCCCAGCCCTACCGTCCCTCGTCAGCGTGATGGCAAACAGGCTTATTGTTAAGTCAAGCTTATTCACTTGTGGAGTCACAAGTTCATTTATGGAGTTCTCTTGTCTGCTTCCTCCTTTACCGAATCCCAGGATAACGCAAGTGAGGTGTAGCCGCTATGCCCCTGAATTCAGGGATCCCTTGATTGACAAAGAATATTACCGCAAGCCGTTAGCAGAACTCACTGAAGAGGAGAAACATGGCCAGGAACTCAAGAAAACCCAGGTCTTCAAAGCTGCCGCCTCGAGTGAAACAAGCTCAGTGTTTGCCGACCCTGTCATCAGGTGAGGTGCAAACGCTCTTCTGTGGGCTGGAACCAACCCTAAGAAGGTTTCTACTGAGGGGCCCGTGATACAGTCTTGGAAAGCTAAACATGTTGTTTTTCTCCATGAAGCAAATTCACCAACATGATGATGAAAGGAGGCAATAAAGTACTGGCCAGATCCCTCATGGCCCAGGTAAACCTGGTTTTTCCACTTTTGCTCCCTCCCCCCCCCCCCTTTCTGGCTTTGTTCTGTATCTGGTTTTTTCACCTTAGCTTCAAAACTAGAGTTTTCTGTACCTGTCATTAAGTTTTATTTCCAAGATCTGGAAGTGGTGGTGCTCACCTCAAATCCCGTCCGCTGGAGAGGCCAGGGTGAGAAGGCAACAGGTTGCTTTGATCTCGCACTCAAGAGGCACAGACAAGGCAGATCTCTGATCAGGTTCAAGGCCAGCCTGGTCTACAAAGTGAGTTTAAAAGAAGCAGAGTCAGGAAGAGCTCTTGAGTTGGAGATCAGGCTGGCCAACAGCTAGTTTCACACCAGTCAGAGCTACATACAGTCACCCAGAAGTTTACCATTGTGCCCATACTTAAAAAAAAAAATGCTTGGGGGGCTGGAGAGATGGCTCAGAGGTTAAGGGTACTGCTTGATCTTCCAGAGATCCTGAGTTCAATTCCCAGCAACTACATGGTGGCTCATGACCATTTATAATGAAAATTGGTGCCCTCTTCTAGTGTACATGCAGGCAGAATATTGTATACATAATAAATTAAAAAAAAAATGCTTGGCTGGACAGTGGTGGTGTACACCTTTAATCCCAGCACTTGGGAAGCAGAGGCAGGTGGATCTGAGTTCAAGGACAGCCCTAACTGAAGAGCCAGCTAGGGCTGCACAGGGAAAACCTGTCTTGAAAAAGAAAAAAAAAAAAAAACAAACCAACTCTCAGCCTGTTATTTGTGTCAAAGTCTAGCAAAGCAGGAAGAACCTAAACTCTTGGTTTTTCTAAAAGCGGGCATCATGGAGTACCGTCTAGCCTGAACGCTGTTACGTGCCTGAGGATAACCTGGAGTTCTTGGTTTGCCTGCCTCCAGCTTCCAGGTGGCAGTCACAGGCATGCCCACCACTCCGGCTGAATACGGTAAACTCTTAGGGCCTGAGCAGCCTCTCCCTCTCTTTACAGACTCTTGAAGCTGTGAAAAGGAAGCAGTTTGAGAAGTACCGTGCTGCTTCTGCAGAGGAACAAGCCACCATTGAACGTAACCCTTATAAGATCTTTCATGCGGCACTGAAAAACTGTGAGCCTGTGATTGGATTGGTGCCTATCCTCAAAGGGGGCCGTTTCTACCAGGTGAGTGGGCAGTAAAGCAGGCAGCCTACATGTAAAACAGGTTGGGGGAGTAAGAGTCCAGAGTTGGGCCAAGTGTAAAAACCCATAGAGATGGGACTGTCAGGATCTCCTTGTCTGAGGTCCACAGTGTAAAGGCCATAGGTAGCAGATGGAATTGTCCAGTGTCCTGTGGGGCCTAAGGTATGAACACTTGGTAAAGGACTCTGGTTACTCACCATTGTCTAGAATAGTGCTTGACCCATGACCACTCATTATTGAACTGGACTAGCCACCCTATCACAGCATGTAAATTACATTGTTATATTAGGTTATTTTCTCCTTTAGTATCAGCTCCTAAGACTAGGGGAGTTTTTTTCTCTGTCTGTGTTTTTGGTGGATGGCACAGTACCTGGCATGCAGAGGGGCCAGGCAAATGGTTCTTGTACAGAAAGTTGTATTTTTAGGCACTCTTGATCTGAAGTAGCTGACTCGGCCCAAGGAGCAGGATTTTCCCAATTGGTGTTTTTGTTGACTTGGTGAAGCTTCCTCTTAGGAAACAAAGTGCTTAATGAATATTTTCAAAGTGAATGTTCCTTAGTCACAGATGTTACTTAGAGGAAGGAAAGTCTAAGAGCGGGTTTCTGTTCTCAGGACCCATCCCAGGAATATCCCAGAGAAAGTACGTGGTAACTTCTGGGAGCTGGGAGCCCTCACACAGTCAGACCATCTCAGCTTTGGCTTGTCTCGCCCAGGTCCCTGCACCTCTGTCTGACCGAAGGCGCCGATTCATAGCCATGAAGTGGATGATCACAGAGTGCCGAGAGAATAAGCCACGCCGGACACTGATGCCAGATAAGCTGTCCAATGAGCTGCTGGAGGCTTTTCATAACAGGGGTCCCGTGATCAAGAGGAAATACAACATGCATAAGGTGGCGGAGGGCAACCGTGCCCTGGCCCACTATCGCTGGTGGTAGGAAAGGAGAAGTGGAGAAAGACCCAGGACGCACTGCCACAAAAATTACTTAAGGGGCTGCAGAAGAAGGCCCAGTAGTTAAGAGCACTGGTTGCTTTTTCCAGAGGACGTGGTTTGATTCCCAGCAACTACATGGAGGCTTGCTAACTTTCTGTAACTCTGGTTCCAGAGAATTCAACACCTTCTTCTGACCACTGTGGGCACCAGGCATGCACATGGTATACACACATACATGGAGGCAGAGCACCTACACATATACTACTACTAATAAAGTGATGGTAAAAATAAACAGTTGAGTTACTGCCTCCTCGGAAAGTTGTGGAACTTATGGGTGGAGAGGGACGTTTGTACTGCAGTCTCAATCCTGTGAAGCCCTTGATTCTCCCATACCGGCTAGAGGCTGGGGTACAGCTTGAGTGAGGCTGCCCCTCACACAGTAAAATTCAGTGCCTTAGAGCATGTGTTGCCCAGTAATCCAACTGTTCCCCTGCTCTACACCCTCACAGAGACAGAACGTCCGTGGTCCCTTAGAGATCTCCTCCAAGAAACTCAAGTTCAATCTTCCTTCAGCTGGGGGTACACCTTTGGATGCTATGGAAGGAGGCAATTTGGTTTCAGAAAAGGTTTATTAGAAAACCCTCACCCCAACCTGATGAGGCACTGCCATTCACGAAAAAACCGACTGCAGGAAATCAGCTGATCTGCACAGCCTTCTCTACAAAATGTATAAAACACGATTGTATCTTGCCCTTAACATCCCAAAGCATCCCACCAATGGCTGTAATTGCCCATTTTTACAGATGGGGAAACTTGAGGCACCAAGGTGGTGTTGCACCAGTGGTTGTCGGTTGCCTTTCCCTGCCTGCCCAGGTGGAAGGTGGTGGGAGAAAAGAAGCTAAAAGGACTTGGAGGCAGTGCGGAAACAGGGCAGTCTGCAGCTAGGAGACCAGGGCTGTTTGGTTTCTCACCTCCAGAGTGGGAAGGGAAGAGGGCTGTCATAGAAGAGTCTAGAAGGGACTAAGATAGGCAATGATTCTGGTGCCAGCTGGAAAGGAGTGTTGCAGGAAGGTATGTGCGGCCATAGGCCCACGGGAGCCCAGCTTAGTCAGAAACCTCACTATAGTAGTACTTGTGGGCAGCGGGCGTGGTCTTCCAGCCAGCTGCCCGGAACTCGATGATCTCCAGCAGCAGCAGCCGGGCTAGGGAGCTGAGGTCTATTGGGAGCAGGAAGCCATCCCGGATTAGGATAAAGAGCTCATCCATGCGCTGCCCATTCATCTTCTCCAGCTGCTCCCCAACCCGGTGCAGCTGCAGCACCAGGCAGTCCACCTGCAGGGGCGTGGGAAGACCTGGTCAGCCAGAGGGAGGGCCAACGTGGCACTTGGAGTGGCAGCACCTGCCGGGCACCATGCTTTGCCCTTCATGATGGCTCCTTGCTTCATTCTGACACCAGGGGCTAAAGAACTTGCCCAGAACATCTGACCAGGCTGAACTCCAAACCAGGCCTGTCTCCAAATTGTTGCTTAGCCCTCCTCACTGCCTGTCTCACAGTTGGTTCTGGGCCATCTGTGCCCACAGCTGGCCACGGTCCTTGTCATTTCGGAGCACAAGGCTCCCGCAGGGGAGGGAACCTTGGCCGCTCTGCGTTCTGGATAAATCCCAGACACTGTGGTTTGTCTTGTGATCGCTACAGGCCTTCAATGCCCCTACTAGACACCTGCTGAGGAGCACTGCCCTGCAAGTCCACACGCAGAGCCAGCGTGCCCGCCACAGCCTTTTGCCAATGGCCACTCACCTCCTCCTCCCTGCTCAGACTCTCAGGCTGGGCCAGCTGGAAGAGACAGTCATAGACAGGGTTAACCAGGGCCATCATGGGCATGTTGTTCACCTGTGGGGAGAGCAAAAGGAGCAGGGACGCAGCATTGGTGACCATGGGGAGCAATCCAGCCTTGGCCTTAGGACACAGGCCAGCTGTGGTGTACACGCACCTCAGAGCAGGTGCTACATTGAGAAGTCCTGTGCCAAATACAGTAAATGAATGTAGGATGGTTATGAGGCTGGAAGAGATCCAAGTGCGAGTGTAGTTCCTTAGGATACACATCTTTTATTTTCTGGCTGTACACTGAATGTCTAGACTGTTACAACATTTTTTTCCTTTCTTTCTTTCTTTTTCTTTTTTTTTTTTTTTGAGACAGTCTAGTCTTGCTGTTTAGCCCTGGCTGGCCCTCACCGCCGCCCCTGTCTCACCCTTAGGTGGTCAAAGATGTTGCAGATAAAGGTGACGTAGCAGACCCAGCTCTGCAGGGAGCAGGCTCGCAGCTGCTCCCGGGCTTCATACTCCTGCTGCAGCCGGTTGAGGAGCCCACGCCGGAAGATACTCTGGCCTGCTTGCTTACTCTCTGCCTGTAAGCCAGGAGAGTGGTAAGCAGGGCACTGGTCATTCCACCCACCCGAGCCTCTCTGTAACTTCCTCTTGTGTCTTGTGCTGGCCGGCCTGTGCCTGACCCTGACCCCGAGGTGCCATCCTCAAGGCTGCCTCCCTCTCTGCCAGCCCTCCAACCTGTATGATGGCGTAGCACATCCGTCCTGCTTCCTTGCTGAACACACAGTCCCGCAGAGAATGGTCCACAATCACATTGGCCACTTTCTCCAAGTCCACAGCACCTGGATCTGGGTGGAGACAAGGAGGGGAGTCTACAGTTACCTGCTTACTCACATTTGCATCCATCTGCTAAGGACTGAAGGTGGGTTTTGTTTTTCCACAATGTCCAAAGACTTTCAGTATTTGTAACAGTGTTCCCAACACATGGGGAAAGCCAGCTCAGTGGCACTCAGGGGGCAGAAGCAAGAAGGACAAGAAGTCAGGGTTACCCTGGGCTACATACAAAGTTTCAGGACAGCCTGGCCTACATGAGACTGTCTCAAAAAAGAAAGCTTGATTGAGTGGTACACACCTATAATCCTAGGACTTTTGAGGCAGACACAGGCCAGCCTGGTCTACAAAGCAAGTTCCAGGTCAGCCAGAGCTACATAGTGAGATCCTGTCTATAAAAAAAAAAAAAAAGTTGATGTGTATAGGGTGTAATTTAGGGATCATGCACTATGCCTAATGTGTGAAACCAAAGGTTGGTCACAAAGCAACCAAACCAAACCAATAAAAACATATTCTCGGGCTGGAGAGATGGCTCAGTGGTTAAGAGCACTATCTGCTCTTCCAAAGGACCCAGGTTCAATTCTCAGCACCTACATGGCAGCTCACAACTGTCTGTAACTCCAATTCTAAGGGATCTGACACCTTCACACTGATGCACATAAAGTAAAAATTAAATAAATTATTTTTTTAAATCTCTTAAAAAATATTCTCCAGAAAAAGTGGTTATAACCATGCCTAGGGAGGCGCTGACTGTCAGGATCCTAGTTGCCTAATCAGAAAATAGGGAATTGAAGCAATGTCTCAGTGGTTGAGAGCACCTGCTCTTTCGGAGAACCCAGGTTTGATTTCCAGCTTTCACACTGGCTGTTCACGGCTGCCCGGAACCGCACCTCCAGAGGGTCTGACACCCCTCTGCCTCCACAGGCAGCAGGAATGGGGTATGCACGGCTCACACGGAGACAAGTAGGTTCACACAGAAATAAACACTAGTTTAGCTGCATACTGCCAGGTGTGGCAACACCTTTTATCCCACTATTTAGGAGGAAGACACAGGCCGACCTCCGAGTTGTAGGTCAGCCAAGGCTACACTGAGAAATCCTGTGCCAAATAAAATGACTGTAGGTTTATGAGGCTGGAAGAGGCCAAAGTAAAAGTGCAGTTCCTTAGGATACACATCTTTTATTTTCTGGCAGTACACTGAATGCCAAGACTTCACAACAATTTTATTTATTTATTTTTGTTTTGAGGCAGTCCCGCTATTTAGCTCTGGCTGGCCTGGAGCTCACCATGTAATTTGTTTTTAAGTTCTTTCTTTTTTTTGTATGGTGGTTGTGGATAGGAACATGTTTTTTGTTTTTGTCCCAGGTGTGGGATGTGGGACTGATTCAGATGGTCCACAGCAGCAGACTATTTGCCTCGTGTGGGCTCTGAGAGGAGCTCTTTGCCAGCTGCAGATAGTTTAAAATCTGAGAGCTCTGGAGAGAAAATAAATGACAGGGCCCACAGAGTGTGGAGGCTCTGAGAAAGGACAAGGCTGCTCCTGCTTCCGCCCTTGCTGCTCTTGGTTGCTTTTCTGAGACAAGAGTTGGAGATCTCCTGAAATGATGTTTGGACTGGCTCAAAGGAACCAAATGACCCTGACCAGCAAGAAGCAGCTAAGAGAACTGCACCCCCTCTCCCACTAACCCTTTCTCATTCCTACCTGGTGTTGGGGTGTTGTAAGGGATTGGGGTGGAGTAGGAAGAAAGATGTAAGAAATGTAAATAAGAGTTTTTAAAAAGTACGCCAACAATGTATGTACACACACTATGTGTTTGCCTGATCACCGGAGGTCAGAAGGTATGGGATCCTGGCAACCGAGTTACCCACAGTCATGAGCCTCTCTCTCCAGGTCCTCTGCCGTGCTCTGTATGTTTTGGTGTCAGAGTCTCACCGTGTCATCCCAGCTGTCCTGGAACTCATGGAGATCCACTTACCTCGGCCTCCTGAGTGCTGGGATTACAGGAATACACCACAAAAAGAGCCCTAAATTGTAGGCCATTTCTCCTCCCCGCTGAGTACTGGGATTACAGGAATGTACCACAAAAAGAGCTCTAAATTGAAGGGCCACTTCTCCCCCAGGCACTCTATGTAAAGCAGCTTGGCCTTGAATTTGTGCTTATCCTCCTGCCTCTGTAATCTGTTGGGATTACAGGTGTGCACCACAACCAAAGCTTTCGTGTTCTCACAGCACACAGAGGCTCCAGCATGTTTAGCCTCTCCAACATGTTCAGCTTGCTACATGTCAGCCATTGCTATCGTTCTGTCAAACTTCTGTCCTGAGTGTGACAATGGGAGGGCACAGGGCCAGGCAATTACATATCCTCTCCATCAGGCTGATGCTCCAACTTCTGTTGCAAGTCGGCAGCTCTGCACATTTAAAGCAAAGGCTTTAGAGAGAAAAATTGTTTTCCTTCATGGGTTCTTTATTTTTTTTAAGATTTATTATTTATACAGTACTCTGCCTGCATGCCAGGAGAGGGCACCAGATCTCATTAGAGATGGTTGTGAGCCACCTTGTGGTTGCTGGGAATTGAACTCAGGACCTTTGGAAGAACAGCCAGTGCTTTTAATCTCTGAGCCATCTCTCCAGCCCCCTCTTAATGGGTTCTTAAAGACTTTTATGATCTTAAACATGACTCTGTGATTCATTCTCCAAAATACTAGCTCAAGAATTGGGTTGTGACTTACTCTCAAAGAGCCACGGGAAGGCTTGGGCATTGCCTGACTCTGGACCTTAGGACCTCCGCAGCTCTTGCCCAAAGAGAAGGGCTGGTATGCTCACCTTTGAGCGCCGTCTTCAGCAGCTGCTGAGTCGCTGCGTCAAAAGACTGGATTTTATACTCATCTCTGCTGGCCTCTCCCATGACGGCCTGAGACTAAGGACAGCACCTGAGAAGCAAAGACGGATGAGGCTTCAAGTGTGAATCGGAGAGCTCCAGATTCTGGTCCGTGTAGGCATTGGGCGGAGCAGGCCAAGGCTTGGGGACAGGCGGAAATGGACTTTCTGTTGTGTTCAGTGGTTGGCCGAGTGCCCACCAAACTTGGCGTCTGGTGGAGTACTTGAGCATCAAATAGGCACCTGCTGCTCAGCTTAGGAAAACCCAGGCTTCTGGGACTACGTATGAGAAGCGAAGCGGGAATTCACCTACGGTCGCCTCGGCAGCTGGATTATTTTATCAGGGTAAAGTTAGGGGAACATATACTGAACTGGGGTGTGTAGAGGTAAATATCAGACTCGCCCATATAATCCAACATGGAGAACGCTGGCTCAGTTTCTTTGCCGGCGTAGTCCAAGCCGCAGATCCCGATACCAGCAGGGCTTCGAGAGTTTGCCAGTCCTCTAGAGCCTACAAACCCCAACCCTGCAGCCGTTGGGCAAGGGCTAGCCTGCGTAGGCGGGGCCTCCATCTCCGGGGCTGCGCCGCGCGCGCCCGGCGTGGCTCGGCGCGGCGCCGGGGCCGCTCGCGGTCGCTGCCTGCCGGCCGCGGCCCGCCCTCGCCTCCGCGCCCCGCCGCGGCCCCGGCTCGCTCCCTCGTTTGGCGCCGAGACAGATCTGCACCCGACATCTGCGACTCCGCCACCGCCGCGCCGAGCGCTCACCGGCCCCTGTCCCCTTCTCACCGGTCGCAAGTCCGCCTTGTTTCTCACCGCAGAGGCCCTCGAGCTCTGGGCCGCGCCTGCTCTCCGTTCCGCATGAAGCCCTTGGTGTTGCCGGGTCACAGGCCCCGCCAGTGTCACCATGTCCCTTGGCGGGGCTCAGGTGAACTGGGTCAGAGACTCCCCGGCCGAGCTGCGTGGAAGGAGCCTCGGGAAGGCGTGGCCTGCCCGGGAGGAGGGCGGGCCGATCGCAGGCGGCTGGGCACCGTCCTCTGGGGTTTGGCTTGTTAAAGCCGAGGATGTGTAAGGGATGGGGCACACCCTGCCAACTCCTTCTTCTGCCACCCAGGGCAAAATAAGTTTTAAATCAGGGGAAGTCCGAGGTAAAGGGCTCTGGGTCTCTCCTGGACGGAGCACGGGAGACCAGGAGGCAAATCTCGCGCCTGGGGTGACAAATGAGAACTCGCCTTTGTGGCAGCACAAGACGCCCCCGAGGGCAGGGCACTGAAGAGCATGGAATTTACTTCAGCGAGACTTCATAAGAAAATCAAAACATTCAGGCATTCTAAATCCTCCGGGTCAACGTGGGACGTCTAAGGGTAGGACAAACAACACCCCACCCAGCGGGGAAGCACATTAAGATACAGAATGTTCTAAGCAGGGGAAGTGAACAACTCGAACAACTCGAGGGCTCCCGGAAGCCCCTTCCTACTAAGGAGGTCTAAACAATGAGGATCGCCGAGACGCTCAAACAGGCCTAGCTGTGTGGAGGAAGCAGAGATGAGCGGGGCTGCCCACCACACTCTTGAGCCTGATTACGTTGACCTGAAGGGGCTCAGACCACCTGAGCTGCCCGGAGGCCCCTGCTGCCTGCAGCTGTGCAAGCGTGCTCCATGACCCCCGCTTTCAAGAGCTGTCACCAATGCTAGACTGAGCTTTTGCTGTTTGCGGCCCTCTTTAGTCGTCTCTGCTCCTGTAACCTCAAAAGCCTCATTGGGTTCACCAAGCTGGACTTTGGTAGTGTGCTGGATAGTTTTGTTTTTGTTTTTTAAATGCAAGGAAAGTTTATTATGAGAGGGGGTAGGAGCACCCTGAAAGGAGAAAAACCAAGAAAGTGAGAGATAGCTAGTTTTATGTCAACTTGACACAAACTAAGTCATTTGAGAAGAGGGAACCTCAATAAACGAAATGCCTCCATGAACTCGGACTGCAGGCAAACCTGCAGAGGATTTCCTTACTTACTGATTGACGGGGAAGGGCCCAGCCCACAGCAGGTGGCGCCATCCTTGGGCTGGTGGTCAGGGTTCTATAAGAAAGCAGGCTGAACCAAGCCGTGGGAAGCAGGCCAGTAAGAGGTCCCTCATGGACTGTGTGTCAGCTCCCGCCTCCAGGCTCTCGCCCTGCTTGAGTTCCTGTTCTGATTTCCTTCGATGATGAACAGCGCTGTGGAAGTGTAAGGCAAATAAACCCCTTCCTCCCCACCTTGCCCTATGGTTATGGTGCTTTGTCACAACAATAGGAACCCTAAGGCACGATGGTGCATGTATGCCTTTAATCCCTGCTCTCAGGGAGAAGCAGGCAGATCACTGAGTTCGAGGCTAGCCTGCCTGGTCTACAAAAGCAAGTCTGCAAGTCCAGGACAGCCAAGGATACATAGAGAAACCCTGTCTCAAAAAACAAAGGAACCCTAAGACGGTCCCTATCTTTATGGTGGTCTGTCATCAGTTCCTTCTCTGGTATAAAGTTTATTCCCATCTCTTCAGGAATAGGACCCCATGACACTCCTGCAGCTGAGGAAACACTCCCAAGAGTCCCTGGACCTTTAGAATCAGGAGCCAAGATCACAGGTTCAGCCATTAGGGAAAGGCTACAATCCCAGCTTCCTTGAACAGGGCTATTCCCAGCAGGCATTACAATCCAAGTCCTTGCAGGGGCTGGAATCCCAGGGTCAAGAAATCTCTTCCCCTTCCCTCTGCCACACCAATCCCGCTGCTAGGCGGAAGCATGGAAAAGACGGCAGACTGTATTTCTTCTCTTGTGTCCCTGTGAGAAGTTTTCCTCTTTATCTCGATGCATCTGTCTGGATCCCTGGTTCTGCTAACAGGTTCCAACCACACCACACCTGGCTGTTGGCCATCCCCATCACTGGGGCCTTCTGGGATTAGACAACAGGCATGTGCAGCACCTGTGCTGAGCTGGAGCAACACCCTGGGCTGATGGCACCTGGCGTGAGGACTCTGCACTCCAGACGAGCTAACTAGGCTAAGGGTTAGGGCCAGCACTTCCCACTCCTGTCCCTCGTCTCCAGCCTTCCGTCAAGAAGCTGCTTCTGTCCCAGTTCCCTTCCTGTCCCGTCACCTCACAGCCACAAAGGAAGGCCTGGCTGGGCCTGGGAGTTCAGAAGCCAACCACATGGTAGGGTTCTCCCCTTAAGCTGAAGAGGAGCGTGGCTGCCTTGGGGCTGCACCTGATAAGAAGCCAGAAAGGATCCTCCCTCAGCTGGGATGTGGTTCATACGAGGAATTGCAAGAGTAACATAAGGAATGTGCCTTTTGCTTTAATGTCCATTAAATAAGTTGGTAGGAAAACAGACCAAGTTGTGGGGATTAGAATTCTGCAAAGAGCTCAGTTCCATCCCTCTGCACTCAGGCACGGTCTTGCCCAGGACGGGAGAGTTCTCCCCAGAAACAGGGCTATAAAGCAGAGGATGGCCGACTCCTTTTGGGTCCGGCTGCATGGAGCAGAGACATGCCAGACTCATTCTTGGGGGCCTGCCTTCTACAGCCCACGCACACTCTGCCGTCTTTTCAGAAAAGGCCCTTGCCTTTCTGCCTTTGGCTCTGGATGACTCTTCAAATGACAGCTGGCCTAGGAGGCCAATGAGGTGGCTGTCATCCTTCAGTACGAGCTTGGAGCAAGTCTTGTTGGGCAAGGCCCCTCCTGTCTCACAGCTATCTGTCTTGTTTCCTTATGCAGTGGAAGAGGTTACAGAAGAGCTCGTACCAGAAGAACATAAAGCCCGTGGAGAAGGAAGCCTTCAGCAGGCTGGGAGTCAGGCCCTTGAAGAAGCCCCTGGCACCTTCTTCTTGAAACACTTGGTTGATGAGATCCAGGAGGCCCTCATATCTCCGTACCTGGCAAGAGGAAGGTGTCGGAAGCAGTGGTTAAAAGAAGGATTTGCCTGGTACAACACAGCTCCCAGTAACTGCTTACTGGATGAATGAGGGCGTTCATTCTTTCTAGTACAGGCGTAAGTCAGGCTTAACTGATGAAGGGCCTGGGGTCAGCAGCTGGAGAGGGCTCCTTCCTGGTAAGAAGGTACCCAAGTGTGGTTCCGATAGATGCAGGGATAGCCCTGAGCCACCATGGAGTCTTGGTCCCCTTGAGCAGTAGGTCTGAATCAGGCATCACTAGCTCTTCCCCAACCGGTGCCCGCCTCCAGTCTGTTCTCCCTGCCTTCAGGTGATACCACAAAATGCTGTCAGTCTGTCTTGTGTCCCCAACACAGCCCACCCTGTGTTGTGCTTCCCTGCAAAAGCTCCCAAGATGGTGAAGGACACCGTCCAATGCCAAGTCCAAGTTCCAAGTCTGGTATTCAAGGCATTTCAACATTCGGCTCCCATTGGCCCTCCATGAGTGCCTGTCCCTCCAAGCAGACAGGAATACACTAGCTTCCATGAGGAAGAAGGCCTCTGCCCTGGGCCCTCACCATCTCTCCCAGTCTAAATTCAAAAGGTCTCTTCAGGACACATTGGTAAATGGAAAAAGGTTACAAAACCTTGCATTGTGTAACCTTATTTTCGATTTTTCTTTTTTTTTCCCAAGACAGGGACTCTATGTAGCCCTGGCTGTCCTAGAACTTGCTCTGTAGACCAGGCTAGTCTCAAAATCACAGAGGTCTGCCTGCATCTGCCTCCTAAGTGCTGGGATCAAAGGTGTGCGCCACCACTGCCAGGCTAACCTTATTAAACATTTGTTTATGCAAACAAAGCTACAGAAGAGGAGGGACAGGGCTCGCTGCTGCCAGTTCCCCCACTAATGAGTACAGGAATCTGATCTCACAGGACGGCTTACCTGGCCAAAGGCAGCTCGGGCATGCTCGAACCCACACACCTGCAGGCGCTTCTTGAAGAGATCCAGGGGATATGTGACGGTCTTGCTGATGACTCCAGATCCACAGCCACAAAGCAGGTTTTTAAGGTTCCCTGAACCAAAGACACCATGTTGAGAAGGGTGAGAAAATGCAAACGAAGGTAGATGACATGATGGGACACAGGATGAGGGAGACGGGACAAGGACTGCTCTGTGTTTTAAAGCACCTACTGCGCGTCCAGAAAACCCAAGGTCTGTTCCCAACACTGACATCAGACAGCTCACAACTGCTTTAACTACAACTCCAGGGAACTTTTTGGGCTCCTTGGGTACTCCTTCACACACATGGCATACACACATGCAGACACATAAATGATAAAATAAACTAGGGCTGAAGAGATGGCTCAGCACTTAAGAGACTGGCTGCTTTTCCCGAGGCCCTGGATTCCATTCCCAGCACCACATAGTGGCTCATAGCTGCCTGTAACTCCAGGTCCAGGGGATCCAATAGCCTCATCTTACTTCCAAGGGCACCAGGCACACACGTGGTATACAGACAACAAACATGCAGACAGACATCACCCACACACATAGTCCATCACAGAACGAAACCCCATAAGCATTCTTGCTTCTCAAAGGGGAACCTGTCCACTGCTAGAGCCAGACACAGCCACTGCAGAAAGAATGACAACAGGCAGATTAGCCATCTGGGTCCTCTATGCAGTCATTCCCACCCAGAGGCACAGAGCCTGAGTCCCAAAATGAGAGTGGAAACATCATGTCCCTTGCCCCACCAAACAAGAACCACAAAAGAAAAAAAAAATGCAATTGGCAAGTTGGACTTCTGACAAAAAAACAAAGAAAACCAAGACCATCCACTAGAAAAACACTTGCCTCCAGAAGTCCAGGGGAGAGTGCATGAAAGCACTCCCGGGCTGGGGCTGGGGCTGGAGGTGGGGGTGGGGGAGGGGGAGCACCCTCTAAGCTGCAGGCCCTGCTTCTACCAGAGCCGAGTGCAGACTCTAAGCCTTGGCCTAGGACAGGGAAACAATTGCCGTTACAGCAATGGCTGTGCCCGGGCTGGGCTTGGGGGCACCTCACCTGTCTGTTTCCCATCTGGCGGCATGACCCAGTCGTAGGCACGTTTCAAGGAGCGGTAGAAGGAGAACTGCAGGCCCGCGTAGGGGAAGATGGCAATCATGGTGGGAGCCAAGCCTCTGTAGAAGACCAAGGGGCCCTCAGTCTTATACATGGTCACTATGGCCTCTCTTAGGGTGTTGTAGATCTGCACACAAACACACACAGTGTGAGTACGCTGTGTGAAGCAGTTTCAACCCAAGAACAGCCCAAAGGCATCTCATCTAAAACCCAGCTGCCAGGAGTGTAACTCTACCTCTTCAGTCCAGGAAAACTGAGGATGAAAGTGAGGGGCTGGGGTGGGGCCGGGGTGGCTGCACTGGCTGTAGTCCCAGCACTTGACAGGTGCAGGGTCAGGAGTTCAGAGCCAACCTGGACGACACACTCCGTTCAAGGTCAACGTGGACAAATTAGGACCCTATCTCAAAACAGAACCTCAAAAGGATGCTGGGTGTGGTAACATACACCATAGTCCAAACACTTAGTTGATAGAAGCAAGAGGATCAAGTGTCTTGAGGCCAGGGACTGGAGAGATGGCTCAGTGGTTAAGGGAACTGGATGCTCTTCCAGAGGATCCAGGTTCGGTTCCCAGCACAACCACAATGGCAACAACTATCTTCAGTTCCAGGGTACACAACACCCTCTTCTGGCCTCTGTGAATGCTACATGAACACACATGTAGGCAAAAACACCCATACACATAAATACAAAAAAAAAAAAATAGTTGAGGCCAACTGGGTGTAGCTGGTGGCACACACATTTAATCCTGGCACTAAAAAGACAGAGGCAGGTGGATCTCTATGAGTTCAAGGCCAGCCTGGTCTGCATAGCAACTTTCAGGCCATATAGCAAGGACTATATAGCAAGACCTTGTTTCAAGATCTTGAACAATGTAGGGAGACCCTGTTTCCAAAATGAACAAAAGGGGGAGGTTGTTGAGGGGAGAACAAGAGCTCCACAAAGACCAAACTGAGCAGGGCACAGGGGTCTTGTAAGAGACGGTTTCTACAATCAAGGACCATGTGTGGTTGTGGACTGGAACCCCCGCACGGATGGGGCCCATGATAACTTGGTGTAGGGCTGAAGACCCTATTCAGGGAAACAGGGACTGTTTCAGTCATGATCTTGATGGCTGACT